>OZ020611.1:179040070-179640070 GCA_963971575.1 Liopterus haemorrhoidalis
CACACTACAACGCTATCCAAGTTTTACTTTTGTAGTTTTTTTTCAGGATTCACGTCTTTAGGTTTTGACTTATCACACAGTATTTGAATATTATTTAAGACTTTTTTTAGGATTTTTTTTTTTTTTTGTTGTCGAATGCGTACATTGTGTTATTATGACAGTTGACAGTTTATTTGTGAGGTTTCACAAAATTAAATATTTTTTCTTCCAAAATATATATTTTTTTAAAATATTATATTCGAAAATAACAATTATGCAATAAAATATCTTAAACGTAAACAAAAGACAAAGACCCAACAGCTGAGAGTGAGAGAACACCAGTTGGCGCACGCAAATTTCGAAAAACCTGGATAAAAAGACAAAGGAATTGAATCATGTTCCATTTGCCTAGTCTTTAAAACATAGTTTTTTTTTTCATACTATCACAAACAAATGACTTCGATTCGAATGCACGAATACTTGCATACTTTAATTGTCCAATTCTAGACGTTAATATTAACTCGAGTGTGATAAGATCTTAAGAAGACGACTTAATGAATTTAACTTTATAGATAGAAGACGTGCTCCGTATCCACTTTTGAAAAGGGGACACCTGGTAGCTCGAAAGCAGTGGACTAGATCGCCGGATTGAAATCCAATTGAACATGTCTGAGATAGGTTAGAACAACAATTACGAGCACATCAGCGAGCTCCGAACTCTCTAGAAGACCTGGCAGAAGAATGGGAGAGGATACCAAGAAATTACAGAAATAATTTAATATTAAATATGCCAAGAAGATTTTTAACTGTTTATAGAGTTGAATTGCCCAGCAGTTTAGTTGTATTCGCGACTGAAACTAACGTTGGCGGCGCTGCGTACAACAGCTGATGGCGGACGAAAAGCGTATATGTCAGAAGTTTTTTCTTAATATTTATCTGTTCAAACCATATTTCGGCAAAAAAGCACTGTATTTAAGTCACTATATTTTAAATTAAGAAAATATAACCGCATTACTTTCTTACACGAAATAGCAAACCAACCAACTATAGAAGAATATGTATTAAAAAATGCAAAAAAATTCTATGAAAAGTGCAGTATTCATACGAACCCATTAATAAATGCAATTGGTCTGTATAACCTAGATGAATTACCGAAACGACACAAGAGGAGGTTTCCGAAACATCGTTTGCTTCAACACTTAAACACATAAAATTTACACTCTCACATAACATTATCACCTATTTCTCAACTTTTGTTAGGTTTTTTGAAATTTTTCCTAGAATTAAAGAATATTACTCAAATATCTGATAACCAATCATACAACAACATATCCAAATACAGATTATGTTACTTTTGTAACGGGTGCTGTGTGCTAATCATGTAATTTTATGTATTTTAATTATTTACTGAATAAACTTATTTATATATTATATATATTTTAAATTACTTCTTAATTCACATAAACTGCAGCACAACACGCTACAAATATTATCCAAATATACGCTCCTGTTTAATTTAGCCAGTCACCACTAAATGTCTCACTGTTATTTGCAGTCGCGAATATTATAAAAAAATATATTATCATAATATCCCAGATATAATATATCTGGGAATTTGAACAACGGTTATCGAAATACTAAACACAAGCTTTACCGTTTGAACTATTTTACCATTAATAATTGAGGAACAGCCGCGAGTATAAATTTAGGAGGTTGCATTGAAAGTTGCTGTTTTCTTGTGTTTTTTGAATATTTATTTCAATAACAAAATGCGTGAATACATTAATCAAAGTACTGGCACTTAGAAACTACTTTTTCCCTACTTTTCTGGTAGAAATTGAATTACGCAACGAAAGAACGGTCTGTCTAGCAATCCAATTTTCGACTTCTCCGTAGTCATGGAAATGTGTATTTTCCAAAGCGTGTTGCCTCGATCGGAACACATGATAATCGTTAGAAGCCAGGTCGGAGAATAAGCTAGATGCGGGAGAACATCCAATTCGAGCTCCATCAATGTTTGATTCACGACTATAACAACATGTGGCCAAGCACTGTCATGGAAAAGAATCACGTTCCGACTATTTGATGCAATTGATGGTCGTTTTCGCATCAAACTATCATTCAAACGCTCCAGTTGTTGTCGATAACGTTCAGCAAATTGTTTCCTTTGGTTTTAACAGCTGATAATACACGACACTCTCCATATCCCACCAAATGGAGATCATTGCTTTGTGACCGTGGATGTTTCGCTTTGGTGTCAATGTTAATGGTTTACCAGGATCAACCCATGATTTTATGTCTTGCAAGCAAAGGAATCTAGATCTTTAAATGTGGCAATTCATGTGGCAGCCACCTCCTTTCTTTCCAAATCTTTCTAATGGCTTGTAAACGTCGTGAAATGGTTCATTTATCAACTTTAAGCTGTTGAGCCAATTCTTTGAGTGTTTGATCAGGGTTTTCTTCCAACAGAGCTTGCAGTTGTTCATTTTCGAACTTTTTCAATTAACCTGACTGTTCGCGCTACTGCGAAACCTATTTCTAGTGGGGGGGTTTTTAGTTTTAATATATTTCTTTTATATATACGCTCGAACAGGCTTGCTCCGACAGCAGCTTGTATCAGTATAGTTAGTGTGACAACTCTGGCTATTGCAGCCTTATGTACCGTAAACCCCGTTTTTCGGTCTCTACAAAAGACGACCCCGTCTTCTATTTTTCGTGTGTGGACTTAATTGTGTGTGTATCAACGCGGCTGTGTGTCCCATCTCTTCTCTCTCCAGAGCGGACCAACTACTGCAGTTCAAAGGGCCCTTTGATTCGACCACGCTTCAGTCCGAGGTAAGTCCAATTAACCGTTATTTCTCCAATCCTATCTTCCATATTCTACAATCGCGTAGATTTGCGCATGATACAGTCCAACCGCTTATTTTTAGTGCCCCTCAGAGCAGGGTTCTGGCCAGTGTCCCCATCCGGGAACACCACCAGATCACGCACTTAACATTTTGGTCCTTCGAGAGCCGGAAGTTATTGTGCGTAGCGTCGCGACGGTAGAATCTTTAGAATCGTTAAAATTGCATTTTCTCGCGGTTTTTTCACTTATAAATTCATTCCTTTGTTAAAATTTGCTATTTTATTTCGTGGTTTTTGCAAGTTCGTTATTTTGTTAATCCTTCGCACTTGTATGTCAGTTAACATACGGGTATTGTTTCGTTTTGTCTTTGCGATAACCTTCCTTCGAGGTCACCTGTTGTGATTTCTTCTGTCAAAATCAGCTGTTAGTTTATTCAGGTCCGTATTTAGAAATTTTCCTTTTTCGCAATGGATATTTCGACATTAATGTTAGCACGCGATGCGATCAGGCGATCTATTAAATCCATGCTAAAAATCGCTAGAACCGCGAAAAAGGATATAAGCCATCATGAATCTTTGAAAACTAGGTTTCAAGACCTAGAGAGCCTTACGTCTGAATTTAAAACCCTGCAACTTCAGATAGAAGCTGAAATTCAGAAGCTCAAAAAATCTGATGACTTAGAAGCTCAATTCCAAATCCGGGAGCAGAATGAAGATTACGTATACGAGATAAAGGGTATTTTTCGCAGTTTGTTTCCTAGTGAAGATGCTACTTCACCCCCTTTGTCTCACCCTAAACTTTCTGACGTTCGTATGCCTAAGCTAGCCATCCCTCAGTTTTCGGGTGATTATACGTCATGGTGCAGTTTCGCGGATCTCTTTCGCAGTCTAGTCCATGATAATGACCAGCTCACCCCCGTTACTAAATTCTACTATCTGAAACTTAACGTGAGCGGTGAAGCCCTTAACGTAATCAAAAGTCTAACAGTCACTGCTGAAAATTATCCTGTCGCCTGGGCGCTCTTGGAGGAGAAATATGAGCACAAACGCCTCATAGCAACGCAACATCTGGAAAAACTTCTTTCATTACCCAATATTTCCACCCAATCACCGATGGCACTCAGAACCTTTCTGAATGAAGTTTGGGTGAATGTTGAAGCGCTGAGGGCATTAAAGTTACCCGTATCTACATGGGACTTTATTCTGTCCGTCATTCTCCTCAAAAAACTAGATGCTAAATCGCGTGAGGCTTATGAACTCTCGCTTGATGAGTGCAACCCCTTTCCGAAACTTACAAATCTCTTAGATTTTCTAGGAAAGAAATTGCGCTCAAAGGAGTCGTGTTCACCATCGGACAGCGTGACCAGCACGACTTCCAACCCCATTGTCACACCACGTCGTAAACATTCGGCGTCAGTGTCATTTGTGTCCAGCAAATACACTCCCCCTAACTGTGTTATCTGTCAGACACCTCATTTTGCTTATCAATGTCCAGTCTTTAAAAGTAAATCTCCTCGCGAACGGTTTACTATTGCTAAAGACAATCACTTGTGCATGAATTGTCTGAGCTCTTCTCACCAATTTAATTCATGCCCCTCGGTACGCTCCTGTTCCATCTGCAACAAGCGTCACCATTCGCTCTTACATTTTAACGGTAGCAGTCCTGCTACCAGCAGTTTGACTACGCCCACGCAGCGCCCAGAATGCGACCATTCGGAGTCCGGCCCTGGGTCTGCTGGTATTTCTACCCTTGTTAATTCGAGTTCGCAACCAAACTTTGTGTTGCTAGCTACAGCTCTTATTAACATCACCGACGTACATGGCCGACCGCATGCTTTAAGGGCCTTGTTAGACTGCGCTAGCCAGTCTAGCTACATAACTGAACCATGCGTTCAGCGGCTTAGATTAAAGCGTCGTCGCCTGCACGTCCCTATACATGGACTTGGAGGAATTAGCGTGCCCAACGCTCGTGGCATCGCTACCTGTACTATTTCCCCTCTCGGTAAAACTACCCCTTCATTTGTCACTTCAGCTGTTGTGGTTCCATGCATAACTGGAGTCATGCCCAACCGGGCACTGCCACACAGTTCTACCTTCTCGCATCTCACTGCGTTGAAGCTCGCTGATCCGCATTATAATTCGCCCTCACGCATTGATATGCTTATCGGTGCGGATCTCTTCCCTCACATCTTGCAAGGCGGGCGGCTGCCCAGTATTCTAGGGTCACCCGCAGCCTTAGAAACAGTATTCGGTTGGGTTCTGATGGGAGAATTATCTGCACCTCAGATAAACCCAATCAATACTTTTCATCTCGCTACTGACTCGTCTAATGAATCTACTTCATTAGACACTGCCCTCAAACGATTTTGGGAAATCGAAGAGGTCGCATCTCCAGCACCTGTTCTCAGTTCTGAGGATAGACGCTGCGAGACTATATTTCGGGACACTGTGTGTCGCGACGCCACTGGTCGCTACAGTGTCGCCCTACCATTTCGAGCCTACCCACCTACCTTAGGTAACTCTAGCGCTCAAACGCTGCGCTGTTATTCCGCATTACAGCGGAGGCTTACAAAAAACCCTCAGTTAAAAACTGATTATCTTGCCTTTATGCAAGACTACATCGACACAGGCCATATGAGCCAACTCGCTAGGCCAAATATGGAAGAAAATAGCTATTTCATTCCACATCACTGTGTACTTAAACCAGACAGTACGACTACAAAACTCCGTGTCGTTTTTAATGCCTCCATGAAAACCTCTTCGGAGATGTCATTAAACGACGTCCTGTTGACAGGCCCTCCACTGCAACAGGATCTCTCAGCTATTCTGATACGGTTTCGGTTTTATAAATATGTTCTGACAGCTGACGTCCGTCAAATGTACAGACAAATCCTTGTTCATCCTGAACACAGACCATTTCAACGGATCTTATGGAATTCTGATTCTTTGCAACCCCCACATGTGTATGAGTTAAATACTGTCACTTATGGCATGAGCTGCGCGCCGTATCTTGCTCTACGCACCCTCCAGCAACTAGCTCACGATGAACAGCATAAGTACCCTTCTGCAGCCCAAGTTATTTCCACATGTACCTACGTGGACGATATTATAACTGGAAGTGACACCCTCGACGGTGCCATTCAGTTGCAACAGGACTTATCCGCGTTATTCGCGAGCGGAGGATTTGAATTAAGAAAATGGAGCACCAATAATCCGCGAACTTTGATCCACGTCCCTCCTACGTTTAAACAGGTCGTGGATACTCCTCTTCAGCTAGACCGTGACCTCTCTATTAAGATACTTGGCCTACGCTGGAACCCTCTTCTGGATCAGTTCTCTTATGAGACAGAATCCCTTGACCCCGTTTGTACCAAGCGGAAGATTTTATCCGAGATAGCTAAGATCTTTGATCCGCTGGGGTGGCTGGCCCCCGTGACTATGTTTGCTAAACGTATCATCCAATTGTTATGGACTCTTTCTGTTGATTGGGATCACGAGCCCCCTCCAGACATAATCAGTCGTTGGAAGCAATTCCAGACTGAGCTCAGCGCTCTCTCCGCGATTACCATCCCGCGATATATCGCGGTGGGAGAGTATTTAGATCTAGTCGGATTTTGCGACGCGTCCGAGGCTGGCTATGCAGCCGTTATATACAGTCGGTCCTCTTCGCTCCACTCATCCTCCCAGATTACCTTATTGTGTTCTAAATCACGCGTTTCCCCCCTCAAACGAATATCGCTCCCGCGACTTGAACTTTGCGCTGCTGTACTCTTGGCACGCTTATTTAAGTCACTGTTAGACATGTTGTCTGTTTCTTTTCGTGACATCTACGCATGGTCTGACTCAACTGTTGCTCTTACTTGGATCGGGTCTTCCCCACACAGGTGGAAAACCTTTGTTAGCAACAGAGTAACGGAAATACAATCCGTTCTCTCTCCAAATCTCTGGCGGCACGTGCGTTCCGCTGATAATCCAGCTGATTGTGCCTCACGCGGAGTGCTTCCCCGCGAGTTGGTCAATCTTGAGCTCTGGTGGCATGGACCTAGCTGGCTCATGCTCCCAGTTACAGAGTGGCCTTCTCCACAATGCTTTAATAACTCTGTCGCGGTGGAGGAAATTAAGTCTGAGAAAACAACCCTTAATTTTCTCAGCACTAATCCACCGTCACTAGAGCTACTTGACAGATATTCCTCACTGTCGAAGCTACTCCGTATCACCGCGTACTGCCGTCGCTTCTTCACTCGAACTCGTACTGGCAGTTCCCCCGCATCCACCTGTCTCACCACCAATGAGATTGATACTGCTCTTACTACTTGGATAAGGACAGTTCAATCAGTGGTATTTTGTGCTGAATTATTAGCGGTGCGAAATAATCGCCCCTGTCCCAGATATTTACAAAAATTGAATCCATTTGTAGATAAAGATGGAATTCTCCGTGTCGGAGGCCGTCTTCGCCATGCGTCTATTGACTTCGAGCAAAAGTATCCTATTCTTTTGCCTCGCCGCAACCGTCTTACTAGTTTAATTATCAACCAGTATCACCAGCGGTATCTTCACCCCGGCCCACAAGCGTTACAGGCTATTTTAGGTCGCAGATACTGGATCATATCCGCTCGTAACGTTATACGACATGAACTTAGCAAGTGTCACCAGTGTTTTCGAGCTAACCCTATAGCTCACACCCCTTTCATGGGTGACTTACCCTTTACACGAGTCACCCGGATCAAACCCTTTCAAACTGTAGGCGTTGACTACGGTGGACCGTTCCCCGTATCGTTTTCACGCGCTCGCGGAATTCGCACCCATAAGGCGTATTTATGTCTCTTTGTTTGTTTTGCTACTAAAGCTGTTCACTTAGAGATCGCCTCTGACTTATCCGCGGACGTATTTCTTGCCGCCTTTCGACGCTTTTTTGCGCGTCGAGGCCGCTGCAATCACATTTATAGTGATTGCGGCACCAACTTTGTAGGCGCTAAGCGCAAACTCTCTGAATTGTATTGCCTGACTCAAGCTCAGGAATACAATAACCATTTAGCCACTGCACTGCTTACTGACGGTGTTCAGTGGCACTTTAACCCGCCTTCTGCTCCCCATTTTGGGGGCCTCTGGGAGGCAGGCATCAAATCGGTGAAGAAACACCTATCTCGAGTTGTAGGCGACCGGATCCTCACTTATGAGGAACTGAATACTGTTGTTGTTGAGATTGAAGCCGTTCTTAATTCTCGACCCCTATGCCCGATAAGCTCCGATCCCAACGATCTATGCGCGCTCACTCCTGGTCACTTCTTGATACAGGAACCTCTGGTCGGTCTGCCCGATCCTGATGTCACCCCCATTAACCCTAACACTCTCTCGCGATGGCAACTCGTGCAACAAATTCAGCAACATTTTTGGAACCGCTGGCATCACGAGTATCTAAATACGCTGCAACAGCGGAGTAAATGGCTGTCTAATACCTCTCCGATCTCTGTTGATCAGCTGGTCATTATTAAGGACGAACTGTCACCGCCATTACGGTGGAGACTTGGCCGTGTCGTCGCCGCTACCCCTGGTCCTGATGGGATTATTCGAGTAGCAACCATTCGCACTCCCACGGGCACCTTTCTTCGTCCCGTGGTGAAACTATGTCCGTTGCCTAACGGACATACACCCCCTTAACTTTCCTTTCGTTTTCTTCCCTCGTTGAAAGATTTGTATCTTTCGGCGGGCGGAATGTTCGCGCTACTGCGAAACCTATTTCTAGTGGGGGGGTTTTTAGTTTTAATATATTTCTTTTATATATACGCTCGAACAGGCTTGCTCCGACAGCAGCTTGTATCAGTATAGTTAGTGTGACAACTCTGGCTATTGCAGCCTTATGTACCGTAAACCCCGTTTGTCGGTCTCTACAAAAGACGACCCCGTCTTCTATTTTTCGTGTGTGGACTTAATTGTGTGTGTATCAACGCGGCTGTGTGTCCCATCTCTTCTCTCTCCAGAGCGGACCAACTACTGCAGTTCAAAGGGCCCTTTGATTCGACCACGCTTCAGTCCGAGGTAAGTCCAATTAACCGTTATTTCTCCAATCCTATCTTCCATATTCTACAATCGCGTAGATTTGCGCATGATACAGTCCAACCGCTTATTTTTAGTGCCCCTCAGAGCAGGGTTCTGGCCAGTGTCCCCATCCGGGAACACCACCAGATCACGCACTTAACACTGACCGTAGTTTGTCGTAAAACCAATCTCTTCATGCTGTTTCGGATGGAGCACATTCACCATAAGTTTTCATAAGCAATTGATGAGCTTCAGCTGCACTTTTTTCAAATCAAAGTAATATAGAAGTAAACATCGGAAAAAACAAATTATTGCTTTCCATTTTAATTTGGTTATACAAAAACACATGTGTATACAAAAGATGATTTCAAAAGTACACACTTCAAAATGACATAAAAGACATCTGTCACTGCCCACAACATACGCACTTACAGCCATCTACACGTGAACAGTGGTTTTCAAGGCAACCTCCTATTATCAACAAACACGATTAAAATGATATTTTCCACTAATTACTTTCATTAAATGCGAATGATTTACCTTAATTAGATTGACAACTACTCTAATAACGCGCTAATTACCTTGAACAAGTGAACATTAGCGCGAATGTTTACAGGGTGTAACAGCGAAACCGTCCACCGCCAATATTAGCTTTATTATTATAGTTACAAAAAAATACTATAAAACGAAGTTGTAGATGACCAAGGGGGCATCTGCTTAAAGTAGAAAATATTTTTTTAAACCAGTGGTTCTCAAGTTAGAGTACTAAGTTATATTTTTACAGATCGTGAACATATATGAGGGAGGTATTGTGATCATACCGATTTTGACATTTCGAGATTTCGATGGATCTCCACGAATTGAGGTCCCTACATAACGTTTTCACTATTTTTAGCATGATGTCTGTCGGTCTGTCAGTCCGTCCGTCTGTCTGTCCGTCTGTCTGTCCGTCTGTCTGTCCGTCTGTCTGTCCGTCTGTCTGTCCGTCTGTCTGTCCGTCTGTCTGTCCGTCTGTCTGTCCGTCTGTCTGTCCGTATGTCTGTCCGTCTGTCTGTCCGTCTGTCTGTCTGTCCGTCTGTCTGTCCGTCTGGCTGTCCGTCTGTCTGTGTACACGTGCAGAGCAAATTAGGCTAAAAGGATTTTTATGAAACTACATATTTAAGCTTTTGACATCAATAACACGAGTTGATCAACTTTTGGTAAAAATCGGTTGGCTGGAAATGGGAGTTTACTCGTGTCGATTTTAAGATTTTTGTGAATATTTCAAAGCAGAAAAATATTTCGAAAAAATTTATTGAACAAAAGTTGCTATAAAAGCAATAATTAATAACTTTTATTTGAGATGTTTTTGACAAAACGAAAATTTCGAATAATTTTTGTAAAAAAAGTCTCAATTTTTTCATACTTATATGTAACGTTTCCATGGTCATGATAAATAATAGTAGTATCTCTGTTAGAAAATATTAGGCCAAGTTATTTCTACTCTGCTGCTAGAATGTATTTTATACAAGTACTTTTGATGGCGGTTGGTCCTGTGGTGGCCACACCTGTTTTTTTAAATGGGATTACACATATTTTTTTTACCTGTTCAATAGCATTTTTTTTTTTTTTTTTCTGTATTCAGCCATATATGTATCAAAACATTGTATTTCTACACAAACGTGCTCCAAAGATGGCAAAAAGAATTCCCTCAGCCGGAAAGGTCGTGGCCACGATTTTCTGGGATTCACAAGACGTAATCTTCATCGACTATCTGGAAGAAAGGGAATCGATCACAATATTATGCCGTCTTATTGGATCGAATATACACTGAATTGATGAAAAAGTGGACCCATTGGCGAAGAAAAAAGTTCTGTTCCACCATGACAATGCATCAGCTCACTCTTCCGCAATTAAAACAGCCAAATTGGTCAAATTGCGCTACGAATTGCTCCCTCATCAAACATATTTTCCATATTTGTCCTCCTACGAATTTTTCCAAACTTGAAGAAATGGTTCGCTGGCAAAAGATCGCATCGAACGAGGAGATCATCGCTGAACACACACACCTATTTTTCTGAGTTGTAAGTACGTGAAAGTACTGAGTACTGAGTTGTAAGTAGTTGAAAAGTACGAGAAATCGTACTTTTTAGAAGGGTTAAAGCAGTTAGAATATCGTCGAATTAAATGTATCGAGCTAAAGAAAGCTAAGTTAAAAAATAATTCGCAATTTAAAAAAAAATCTTTCATTTCATCACTGACTTATCACACACCTTGCATTTGATTAAATAAATATGACAAATTATTAAATTTTTGCCAGTATGACTTCACCGGTTCTTGATTGAAAAAGGTTAAGAAACACTGAACTATAGAATATACAAATATAGACACATTCAACTTTCATTCATACAAACATTTATATACAATGGTGGATATTTTTTCGTATTCGATTTCTTTTCCTCTTTTTTGGTTTTCTAAAAATAATATATTTTTTGAAAATAATATTTTCCGTCAGGTCGTTAAAATTATTATTCTGTGCGCAACAGGGTTCAAATAAAAGATTTATATTATAGTTATTTTTACTTTATTTATCACAATAAATCTTGACATTCTGCCTTTGGAATTATTCCAAAATAAAAATCATTATAAAATAACACGTGCGAATATATTTACTATTTTATTTTGGGGCAGAGAACTTACTATTATTGTTTATCTAATGTTCAACAGTGTAGTTATTTGTACAATATCAAATTAGTTACTCAATAATTTGTGACGCACGGAGATTATAGGTATTAGCATGCACTGAATTGGATTTAGTACATAGTGGTCGCAGAATAGAGGCAGTGGTTCCAGGGCCGTATTTACTTACATCGAGGCCCGAGGCGCAAACGGTTTTTGGGGCTCTCAACCCTAACTAACAGTTCCTTTGGCCGCCTTCGGTAACTCTCTTTGCACTCTAAATAATCTTCTTATTAAAAACTTCATTAAGCAGAAAAGAAACATTTCCTCACTCTAAACAAATTTTCTCAAATGCATTTTTAATGTTCAGTAAATAATAAGCGAGATTTTTCAAAATTTTAGTTTTATGGTGTCCCTTCTATAATAGAACAAAACAGATTTGTTTTGTTCTGTTTTTTATAATAATTTGTCTTATATGATTTTGCTGTTAAGTCAATAATAAGGAAGATATATAAAAAATTTAATATCAGGCCAAAATATTCATCTTATTGAAAAAATTCATTGAACAAAAAAGATTTATTTTCTTATGATATACAATTTGTTTCACATATTTTTCTATTAAGTCAATAATAAGGGAGATATTAAGTTTTTTAGTAACATTTTTAACCCAGAAACACTCCCTTAGAATATAAATTTTGAGTTTCCATAATATAGCCAATGTCCGAATTCTAGTTTTACTCTATCTCAGCGTTTCCCAAACTGTGCGCCGCGAAGACTCAGGACCTTTTTTTTGCTCTTCATTTGCTTTTGGGGAAGTCAATTTTATCAATATACTTCATTTGCCAAGGCCGCCGAAAACATTGCTACGGCTGTGATTGAATGTATTGACTTGGAGCGCCGCGGGAAAATTTTAATACATTAAGGGCCGGAACCACTGCTCTATCTATTGTGGAACCACAGGTCTAGGCAAGTCTAAGATGTTTGTTTTCTTGTTTCTACTAGCGTTTTCTGTAGAACTCTCATACATATTTTTATTTAAAAATGTATTGCTATCCACCGGGTCTTTTACTTTAGATGTATAATATGATCGAGAAAAAGATGGGTCTATACAAGATCCAGACCACTTAATATTCTCATGCAACATATACATCCGCAGTAGACCCAATCTCATGAATGCACTAATAGCCAACAACATACGATTTCCCACTAAACTGCAACTGATTCTTTATGAAAATTATTCCTGAGTCTTACATAAAATTTTTTATTTTTACAATTGATTGAAGCAAAGAATTTTTAATACTTTCGAAAAATAGAAAAAAAAAAAAAACTTGTCTTGTGCAGTGATTAAACACTTTCATTTAAAAGGCAAAACACTGAAAGAAATCAAAGCCTAGTTGGGCGAAGTTAATGGCACACCTGCACCAGCATTTAAAACTGTTTACAATTGGGTGAACGAGTTAAAACGTGGTCGTACATCCACAAGTGATGAACATCGTTCGGGACCTCCTCTTGAGATGACTACGCCAGATATGATTGACAAAATCCATGATATGGTCTTGGGTGATCGACGAGTAAAAGTGCGCGAACTTGTTGAGTTCACAGGCATATCACATGGCTCAATGATTTAAATTTTGCACAAAAAAACTAGGTATAAAAAAGATAGGAAAAATAGGTATGAAAAATATATCGGAAAGATGGATGCCGCGTTTTCTCACAGTGGTGAATAAACGATCATTGGTCGATCCTAACGAGTTTCTGTGTCGATACATAACCGTAGATAGACCACTACACTCCAAAGATAAAGGAACAGTCGAAACAGTGAGTTTCTGGAGACGATCCGGCTCCAAAGAAAGCGAAGACGGTGAAATCGGCCGGAAAGGTTACGAGCACGTTTTTTTTTTTTTGATACATGCGGAATCATCCACATCGACTACTTGGGAAAAGGACGAACGATAAATGGAGTGTATAATGCGTTGTTATTGGACCGGTTGATCGAAGAAATCAAGAAAAAAGACCAACATTTGGCCAAGAAGAAAGTGCTCATCCATCAACACAATGCACGGGTGCATACTTGTGCAGTTTCGATGGCGAAAATGCATGAATAACGCTTCGAATTGTTGCCGCAGCCACCGTGTTCTCCAGATTTGCCTCCTAGCAACTTTTTCCTGTTTTCAAACATGAAGAAATAGCTCGCCGAAACAGATACCTATTTTGAGGGACTTTCAGAATCTTACTTTTTTGATGGCTTGAAAAAGTTGGAGAAACACTAGACGAAGTGTATCGAGCTAAAAGGCAAGTATGTTGAGAAATAAAAATGAACCAACTCAAAATATTGTGTTTTTGTATTGTTTTGTAAGGACTTATTGAGCTACCCCCGTAATACTAATAATTACGTATATATAATCAGTATCCTGGTTAATAACCATAATTGTCAAGACAATATATACCAAGTAAAAATAAAAAAATAGGACAGAACTGTCCATTTAACATTTAAAAAAATATATATTTAAAACCTACTAGACACCTTTTCCTGCATCATATTGTAGTAATTTGAACGTCATTGTATTGACTGTGTAAAGATTTATAATTTTCAACTATAGGTAAACTTTATATTTAACGTAGAATTTATTTTAATTTCCTTATTTTGTAATTTTAATGTTTTCATGGATCGTACAGTGTCCCAGGACTCACATGGGACCCAACTTTCAAGATTCTTTGGACAAAACATTGGGATATCATATTTTTCGTCACAAGTTGAACTAGGTATTAACCTTACTCAGCATAAACAAGAATTCTTTTTCGTTCTACAACTTTTAGTTCTTGGGGCGATGCACTCGACTCCTTCTAACGTCTTATTGGCAGAACATAATATAATGCCGCTACGACATCGCAGAAAGTTGCTGGCCACTAAGTTTTTATCGAGCCGCCTTATGATTAAAAACAGTTCCTATATCGGATAATATACTATGGAGGTACTTACATCTTCTTACTGGAGATACAAAAAAATACCAATACTCGTAGCAAGCTTTCTACAAATTGCAGATATTACACCTACTTTCAACGTTTCCGAAACCTTCCCATGTTTTAACTATCCTACATTTTTATCTCTTCCAAACAGGGATTTTATTACGGACTTGGGGCCAAATTGCCCCGGTAGAGATGGAACACGGCAGACTTCTTTAGAAAAAGCTACTTTGAAATGGCCTTCTGCGATTCTCATGTATACCGATGCGTCTAAATCTAAAAATGGAGTAGGATGCGCGTTTCTCGTTCCGCAAGCCCAGTTCTTCCACCAATACAAGTTACCGGACAATATATTTATTTACACAGCTGAGATGCTTGCCATCAAATTATGTCTGGAATACATAGCACGTCACCATCACAATGCATTATTAATTTTTGCAATAGCAAAAGTGTAATTCAAAAATTATCATATCCAAACTTTAATAAAAAAATCCACCTCTAGTTTACCAGACATTAGATCTTATCAAAAACATTAAAGATCAAGGAAAATTAATAAAATTCAGTTGGATTAAGGCTCATTCCAACTTTGAATATAATACTAGAGTGGATCTACTTGCTAAACCGGCTGCAATTCAGGGTTCAACAATAGACTTCCCTCTCTCCAACATTGAAATGATTTGTATTGTAAAAAGAAGAATTATCCATAGCTGGAAAGAAGAATATTTAGAATCTCTTCTTCAGAAGGGCTCACATTACGGACAAATTCATCCTTCTCTACCTCTAAATCAATGGTTTGATCCTAGCCAATGCAGATATTTTATTTCTACTATTTGCCGCCTTAAATTCAATCATAACTTCTCCCCATATCATCTACATAAAATTAATATGATAAGTAGCCCCTTTTGCATTTGTGAGAACGATGTAATTGGCGATCCCAATCATTTAATTTTTTCCTGTCCACTTTACAACCGATCTAGGAACATTTTTCTACAAAAGCTTCTCAACATGAACATTCAATTCCCTCTTAACGTTTCGGCCTTACTGGCTACTCACAATCAAGAAATTCTGGAATCTCTTTGGTCTTTTATAAAAAATGCTAATATAAGAATATGAATGTAATGTATATTTTATTGTATGATATGCAACTTAAGACAAATAATAAATTTAAAAAAAAAAAAAAAAAAAGAAACTATTAGTACATTCCTTAGTACATTGTCCATTATTCAGTAAAACGTATATTTAACAAGTTGAGTGCTAGCGGCAATTCTGCTTGTTGTATCAGTATATACTGTTTATTTCAACGAATTACAGCAGTTCTACACTGAATAAATGCAAGATAACTTTTGTTAAATTTGACAACGATTAAACTACTATTAAATGCGTAAGTATAATTGATTTAATTTACTCTTAATTTAACTAAAAACAAAATAAAATGTATTTTCAATTCAAGATTTATATTTTTTTGTTTACATTTATTATAGACCAACGGTGTTTCTATTGATTTCTTAATTTTAAATTTTTTGTCGCGAATCCTAAGTGTGCGAAAATACCGAAGATGCATCGATGCTTCTTCGGTATGTTCATACCCTTACTAAGTAATTATCACACGAACGATGGTCCACGGACTACAGTTTCGGAATCAGATTAGAAACTGAAGGATATTAAGTTAAACCGGTATTAAATATTATTAATTTTGTTTTCATTTTGAACAAAAAACAAAATTTAGTTCTCATCACCTATCTTTAAAAAAACCGGTTATTGTAGATATTTTCTTTTCGTTCCGTTCTAATTCCTAGCTTTAATATCTTTTCTAGTAAAACTTAGTTCAAAATTCCTAAAATGCGAATAAATTACACTTGTGCCCGAGATGTTACTCATAGTTAAAAACAACCCTCGGTAAGTACATGCAAAAACTTATTCAGAGTAAGCAGCGTCGTAAAAACTAAAGATGTAGGGTTTTCACCTAAAACTTGGTGATTCAAACAAGAACTTTCGACACAAAGAAGTTCACATAAATATTCCTCCCAAGATGTATTAATCCCGTCATTAATTCCTGCGATATTTTAACAGAAAGAAAGTTCAAGTGTCGTTATCCATCTTCTCTGCAATTAAAATTCTATGAATACGAAATACTACTTCAAGTTAAGATTGGTTACACTTTCAGATTTAAAAATGGAACATTTTGCAACAGGATTCAGTATTCAATGAATTGGGTCGTGAAGGATGAAATTTGTAGAAAAAAAGGCAAAGTTGGTTGATAACTTACAAATATAAGGAATTATTTTATTCATCAAAGTATGAACCCATATTGTCTATACACTTTTTCCATTTAAGCAGCAGGTTGTTCAGGCCGTTGGTATAAAACAATGGCGGACGAGAGTCAATGAATTCCTGGAAGGCCAGTTTTACAGCATGGTCGGAATTTAACTGTTTTCCTATTAAAAAGTTTTCCAAATTGCGAAAGAAGTGGTAGTCAGTGAGGGCTAGGTCTGGTGAGTATGGAGGATGATGAAGAAGTTCCAACTCCAATCCCTGTAGTTCAGCCACAGTCATTTGTGCAGTGTGTGGTCTAGCGTTATCATGCAATAAGATAGGAGTCCATCTGTTGACCAATCTAGGCTGTTTTTATTTAAGTGTTTGCATCATTTCGTCCAGTTGGTTGCAGTATATTTCTGCTGTGATCGATGAGCCAGTTTTTATTTTATTTTATTTTTTTGTTTGGTTTTTCAGTTACCTGTACGAAATTTGGCGGACCAATTTGATATTGTCTGCTGCGTAGTAACACTAGAGCCAAATACACTATTAATGTTTCGCACGGTCTGCGATGGCGTAGTTCCACGTAAGAGCTCATACTTCATAATAGTGCAAATTTCCGACTGTTCCATTTTCAACAAAATTAATTTTTTTAAAAAAGGTTTTGGTATTTTTTAGAGCATACAATGATTTCTTTAAACAGGCAAGAAGAGAAACTTTCCAAAAAAAAAAAACAACGGTAAAATATATCAAATAACAAACTGTTAATTTTTGCAATATTATTAACTACAAATTTCATCCTTGACGACCTGATATATATTTCATAATTCTCGTACGTTCTTAATATAAAAACTCGTACGGAAGAAGTTACCGAAATAGAAATCCCAGC
Source organism: Liopterus haemorrhoidalis (assembly GCA_963971575.1). Classification (NCBI taxonomy): domain Eukaryota; kingdom Metazoa; phylum Arthropoda; class Insecta; order Coleoptera; family Dytiscidae; genus Liopterus; species Liopterus haemorrhoidalis. Next base: position 179,057,697 of record OZ020611.1, read on the forward strand.
TAGCGACATAAAGGCTTAAATAAAGAAATCCAACAGATGTCAATGGAAGGAAAAGTGGCATTCAAATAGAAGCCGTCTAAGATATATAAAAGAAGATACCAACAAGTAGCCAAGCAAGAGGAGTAGTAGAAAACAAGTCGTCCTAACTCGACTAAGAACTGGCCATACCCTGTACACACACAAACATATCTTTGAAAGAGAAAACCACCTGACGTGCAACCAGGGGCGGCTCGTGTATAGGCACTGCGGAACTGCAGCACCCCCTATTTTTGTCGATATATAAATATATTTATTAATTTATTCATATTTGCTTGTAATAATTAATTTTATCATCAACAATTGTTTATACTCTTTATTTTGTATAAAAATAATTTAAGATACATCTTGCAAGCAGCACGCGAACGTCCACTGCAAGTTTCAGCACTAAGAAGAGCGAAGAATGCTAGCTGAACTGTGTTTTCCACAGTGTCTTATCATATAGCAATATGACGTATATTAATGCGCGCGCAAGCATTTACATTCGCAGATGCACATACGTAATGCGGCACTGTGCATCAAGCAGTTCCTTTGCTAAGTTTGTAGTGTAGTAATGAATCAGGATAGGTTAAACGCACTTGCAATGATTACAACTGAGAAAAAATTACTCAACAGTCGCACAGACATCAAAGAAAATGTTATTGATCTTTTCGCTAGAAATAAGACGAGAAGAATGGATTTTATTTTTAAGTAATTTTGGAATGTATCAAAATGAAAATTTATGGATAATAAACAATATTTTTTCATGTTTATTTTATTTTTTAATTTTTTAAATTTTGACGATAACTTCGATATTTTATCAAACACGCATTACTGATGTGTTTATTTCGAAAGTTGCAGCACCCCCGCGATTTCAAATCACGAGCCGCCACTGCGTGCAACGTATGTAATACAACAATCACTGCAGGAGTGCCTTAAATACAATGCTCAAAGACTGCAATATAACTTAAAAAATCAGGTGTGTCCACCACAGGACCGACCGCCATCACAAAGTACTTGTATAAAATACATTCTAGCAGCAGAGTAGAAATAACTTGGCCTAATATTTTATAACAGAGATATTATTTATCATAACCATGGAAACGTTACATATAAGTATGAAAAAATAGATAATAAGAAAAAATTTCGAAAACATTTTCAAAAATATTTCATTTTATCATAAAATGTCTCAAATAAAAGTTGTTAGCTATTGCTTTTATAGCAACTTTTGTTAAATAAATTTTTTCGAAATATTTTTCTGTTAAATATTTACAAAAATCTTAAAATCTACACGAGTAAACTCTCATTTCTAGTCAACCAATTTTTACCAAAAGTTGATCAATTCGTGGACAGACAGACGGACATCATGCTAAAAATAGTCAAAACGTTATGTAGGGACCTCAATTCGTGAAGATCCATCGAAATCTCGAAATGTCAAAATCGGTATGATCACAATACCTCCCTTATATATGTTGGCGGTCGGTAAAAACAGTATCCAAGGCATCCTGTCAAATAATAGTGAAAGTGAAAACCAAGTGATAACATTTTAAAAAAGTATTAATATACAAATATAAAGCCTCCCGCCCGATAATAAATATAATGTACAGTTCAACAAATAAATCAACCTGAATGTAGTAAAAATGTTTGAGTTAATCTATTGTAATTATGTAATTTAATGTATTATAAATATGTATACATAAGTCAATGTATGTCGGTGCCAATATTCTTCGTAACTGAGGCACCTTAAGCTTAAATAAAAAAAGATAAAAAAAAAACTCGTACGGCTTACTTGGATAATGTATTTATTTTAGAAACACAGCATTACGCTAAAATAGTGTTAGCTGATGTACCACCTATACAATATCTCTATATTATATATGTGTAATTATAATATCTTTAACATTTTCGAGTTGCAGAGCCAGTTCCGATTCATATCACCAAGTGATTTGGCGGAAAGTTTCGTTATAAGGTATCCATGGATGTTATGAAACAAAAATTGAACTGATTTCTTTGAATTTAGTTTTTCTTTGTTCTAAAGGATTAATGTCTTTAATTCCAGATTAGAGTAAAGTTTAAAGTACTGTTCTGAATACTAAATGCTGTTCCAACTTTAAACTTTGGTTTAATATGTAAGCCAAACGTTAGTTGTAGTTTGTAGTTCAGTTTATGTATGATTCGAAACTTCGCAAGACAATTTCATTCGCCTCATATTCACTTTTATAATCTTAACAAAAGTTCACAGCAAAATTTCTAGTAAAGTAAAACTTGGAAAATTTATTTGTGCTGTTAAGGGGGTTGTGTTCAGAAATATTTTATTCAAAAAATGTTTCATAAATGGTTTATCTAATACTTTTTAGTTACTCGTTGGTCACGAACGAGTGTGCTCGAATAAAATGGCGGTAAATCAAAATAGATCGAAGTTCATTCGAACACTCTATATGAGATATATGTTCAGATACTTTTTGGAGGATAGGATGTATATACTGAGTGACATACATGATCTTTTTGTGCTATGGCAACGAATAAATCCTCTTGTAGTTACACAATAGGGGATAGGCATGATTTTTTTTTATTTTTTTATTATATTCCTCTTGTTGTATATAAACATAAAAAACAGTTTTTAATTTTTTTTTTTTAATTTGAAGGCTTTAAAAAATCAAAAATGTATGTAGCGCGCGAAAACGACGTGTGACGTCATAATCCTTTCTAACTGACGCATGAGACTACAGCCAATCCAGCGAACGGTTGTTTATGCAGCGAACATAGTCTGTTGTGAATTATTTGTTTGTGTAACTTTTATAGGTTATGTAAAGGAGAGTGATTTTAATTAAAATAAAGTTTAATTCTATAAAAACAATTTATACATGTTTACCGAATTAAATTTTATATTAAAATATGGAATATCCAGGCCCCAATACTTCGAAACATTATCGAAAATATTGTTCAGTATCGATGTGCACAATTAGTTCAACTAGAAATCCAAAAAAACTATTTATATCATTACCTAATGGCGAAAAACAACAGAAAAGGCGAAATTTGTGGCTGAAAACTATGAGGCGAAATAAAACCGATATTTCAGAAAAAAGTAAACTTTATGTTGTGTGCATAAATGCATCAATGTTGGGTAAATTATCACTCTGAGCCCTAACAAAATCTTTATCTGCCATTTTAATAGTAAATACGTGAAAAATTGTTTAAAAACAAATACAAAACTCTCGAACAATACAATACACACACGTGTGAAGATTATGTTGTAGCTGTCTGTATCTGTGATGTGAAAACCCTATCGTTTGACGTCATACTCAGTCGTTTCTACTCGGCAACCTTCGCCCCGTGCTCGGAATATTTCAAATTTACAATATTTTAATTAAAAAATTTGGCTATAATGTTAATTAAAATGTGATTTTTGTTTTGTTAGGTGACATAACTAACATTAACATATCAAAATAATGTAGTTTTAAGGAAATACAAATTTTATGCGTATCCCCTATTATAAATTACCATATTTATATTGTCACTCAAAACAAATAATATCTCTAAAATTATGCAACGATAAAGGAAATTAACGTTATTATCTACGATTGTAAAATGGAGCATACAATGTAGAATGTAAGTGTAGCATGCAATATTTTTTCTGTAATTTCTGTAGCATACAATACGGTTCACAAATGCTATAAACACGAATGAGAATAACGTTTCATATAAATTTAATTGAATTCATAAAACCATTGAAATTCTGACTTTTACGAGGGGTGCTTGGGAAGTAAGTGACTTCCATATGAAAGATTTTTTTTACCAATATGCAACTTATTTTTCAACATAGTCTCCTTTTAGCTCGATATATTGTGCCCAGCGATATTCCAACTTCTTTAAGTCTTATATCCTCATGAAATATAAAGAAGTCGCAGGGGGGCAAATCTCGAGAATAGAGTGGATGAGAGAACAGTTCGTAGCGCCATTCGATCAATTTGTCCCTCACAATTGCGGAGGAGTGAGCTGGTGTATTGCAGCAGATGCGGCACCCATCTTGCCGATAGATTTTTCAAGCCCAAATGTTCGTGCAAGATATGAAACACACGTTCGTCAGTTTACCATCTTGGCTATTTCGCGTATCTATACTCGATCATCTAATACGATTTCATGAATTTTACTGGCCATCTTTTCAGGTGTGACCTCATTTGGACGTCCCAGGCGCTTAGCAGCATTCGTGCTCGTTCAACCACAACGAAATTCAGTGAACCACGTGTGAATCAATCCAAGCGATGGAGCATAGTTTCCATAATACTTTTTTGGCTTTGCTTCAGTTTTCTTAATGGCTTTTTCAAGCGAAGTAGTGCTTTATTAACATACGGAATTCACTTTTCTCCATTATAGCAAATAAACATAAACTTATCTGCTTTATCAACTTATCAACTTTTGTTGAATAATTTTTTTCGAAATATTTCTCTGTTGTGAAATATTTGCAAAAATCTTAAAATCGATACGAGTAAACTCCCAGTTCTAGCTAACCGATTTTTACCAAAAGTTGATGAACTCGTGTCATTGATGTCAAAAGCTTAAATATGAAGTTTCATAAAAATCCCTTTAGCCGAATTTGCTCTGCACGTGTACACAGACCGACAAGACGGATGGACGGACGGACGGACAGACATCATGCTGAAAATAGTCAAAACGTTGTGTAGGGACCTCATATCGTGGAGATCCATCCAAATATCGAAATGTCAAAATCGGTATGATCACAATACCTCCCTTATAGACCGGGAGCTTATGACAGTTTATGGTCTCCGATTTCATACAGGATGCCTTTTGGAAGAGAGAATATTTATCTTGTGACAACAAAGAAAGGATGATACTAAACCCCTGCACGCTTTCCGGTCATATGGAAAATTGCATTTCCATTTGCACAAAAATTTTGTGTTCTTCTCTGATTTAATAATGCTTACCCTTTTATCAAAAGAAAGTTAAAAGAAATTAAAAGTCTTTTAATTATAGGCATACGATTCGCAGGGTTCCAAAGGGTTCAAACGCTCACGTGATCGTGTAATAAAAAAATATTATTTTTCGCGTTTTCATGCAGCATGCCGATGAAAAGAATTAAAGTTTGTGTCATAAAACCCCTATAAATAAATTGGCATGCGGCCCTCGTTGGCCCAAGTGTGGAAAATTTCAGAAAATTTTAATTTTAAGAGGATTTTACGCGATTTCTATTATATATGTTGGCGGTCGGTAAAAATTGCTTATATTATTTTATTTTATTGAAATATTATTTAAGGAACGCGGTCCCTGAAGTTTTATATATTGACTAGTAACCTTAACAACCAAGATCGAATCCTGGTTTTTCTCGGTTTCTTACTACCTTCCACTTTTTTATGGCGCGAAACAGGGTAATGTTTAACCTCTGTCCAAATAATCCGTAATAAATTCATCATCCTCGCTTTCATCCGACGATGAATCAGTTAAAAATATTTCGTTTAATAAATATCGTTGATACTAATTTACCTATACATGTCATGCGCAGAACACTACAGGATTTTGAGACTATGTTTTTAAAGAGAACTGTCGTCCAACCAGAGTATCCCTTAAATAATTTACTACCAACAAAAATATTTACTACCCAAAACCAAATATCAGGTTAATTTCTCATATTTACGGTAAATATGCAATATTGAGAAAGTATCGATATTTGGGTATCGATAATATCGAATAAAAAGTATTGATACCGGTATCGTATCGAAACAAAATATCGATATTTTCAAGTATCGAAAGGAAAATTGAATATATTTTCTATAAAACGTAAAAAACATTTTATCTTATAATAAAAATTTAATTGTTTTACAATAATAAACAGATTAAAGTATTAAGGCTATTCCAAACGTTTAGGTGGAATTTTTTAATGACAATCAATTTAATCTAGAATTTGCAATGTATGATTTACAAAGCTTAAACAAAATGACCAAAAGTCCGAATTTATAGATACAAATTACTAAAATTTAGTTCTAATTTCAAAATCTAGTTCCGCCTAAACTTTTGGAATAGCCTATATATGCTGTTTACTTTTGTAATAACAAACAAAGAGAAAATTTTCATTTCAGTAGTTTACACCTTTGGAATTGTATGTCAGGTTGGTATTAAAAACTGTTAAAACGCCTAGAGGTCTGAGTGATTGTTTAAAATATAATTAAACGCTCCACTCTTCTTCATTGCAAGCACCGAGAAAAAGCAGTTTAGTAAGCCTTTTGCCCAAAAGCTTATTTGTGTATTTGCATACAGTGGCTCCTGCTTTCGAAAATAAGTGCTCTGAAGGAACTGACGTCGCTACTACAGGCAAGAATTTCTGATCAATTTTATATAAGTTAAGAAATGCTGTCTTCATATCGTCCCAAACCAGTAGTGGATTGGATTTCAGAGGCGAAACTGGATTTCTCAAATACAGTGATAGTTCATGTTCAGTTTTGTTAGAAACAGGTTGGCCTGTGCCTGATTATAGCTTCCTCTTCCCATGTGCAATGTCAGTATGGTGACTCCAAAATTGAGAAGAGTAATCGAGTAGCGATGCTTCTTGATTAGACTTCTCACTTCCACTGGTAGAAACTTCTGTAGCGTCAATGAGCTTTTTCTACTTCCCAACAGGTTTACCACATATTGTTTAAAAAAAAAACGATTCGATACGATACTGGGTTAAATGTACTGATATAAGTAAAGTATCGAAAGATTAGTATCGATACTAAAACCGCGATATCGAATGAAAAAAAAAAGAAACGATACTGGTATCGTATCAGTAGTATCGGAACATCCTTAACGGAACATGCTATAAGTTTTTGGACAGATATTCTTACTATTTTGATTAATATTTTACTAAAAAAAATATGAATATTAATAACAGCAGTGTTTAGAAAGGCCTGTTTCCTAACTGCTGTAGAAAAAATCATTTTCAAAATAAATAAAAAATCCCAATTATCTGTAAAAATATTTTGAACGTAAATTGAAATCAGCTGATTCGTTTACACACAATTATTTTTAGAGTGTTTATATCCATCAGTTTCAGGGTTAGTGTACCTCTCGTACTTGACAGATTGAGGTTTTAACATTTTAATAAAAAAATTAAGCGCGATCTAAATTTAACAGGCATTTTACTCTCGAGTTAAAAATAGTCGGCCGGTGATACAATGAATAAAATATTCTTTGCGGGAGAGGCGGAACTTTATATTAAACGCTAAATATTTGGCATATTTGGTTTGTGTGTTGGTATTATTTAAATGTAATGTATTAAATTGTAGTATTTTAAGAGAACCCCAGGGAAATTAAACATTTATATTTCTCTTGAGGACGTAACTGTTGTAAACCCGATGCAAAGATTGATTCGGCGCCCTTAAAAAAAAAGTTGACCAGAAATTCGCCTGTTCTCTAAAAAAAAAAGAAGTCGGCCAAAAGTTTTTTTTTTTTAATGGTTTAATTTAATTTTTTTTAAATATATTTTAAGACAGTCAACTAGAGTTTTGTTTGTTCTCCCGCCCCTATTTGCCAATATTTTCCTCTACTAAGGCCTGCCACCGGGGTTCTGTGCACCCCTAACACCCCCGCTTGGCGCGGCCTTTTTTGACACAATATATTTTCATTAGAAATTATGAATTAGATAATAATAAAATAGTTAAGTGCTTATAAGTATTACATTTTATTTTTAAGTGTAAATAGTACGCATACATATAATACGGTGAATTTCTTTTATCGTGCAACATTGAAATTATTATAATGCATGGTTTCCCTACTAATGATAAACTATTTTGACAGCAAGTTGCCCTCCATTTATTTTGCAACATAGGGATAAATATTCATTGAAAAGGCTAAACATTTTTTATTGAAAATACATTGAAAATACAATTATTTAATACAAAAATAACAAACAAAAAAAAATCATCTAAATTAAATGTTCAGAAATACCACCATTAACTTGTAAACATAAGGCGATCATAAAAAATTATTTAAAACATTTCTTATTTGCCCTTGTGGGGTATCAGTAGTAATAAAGTGGAAATTGGAATATTCGCTATTTTGAGATACACCATATTAGCAAATCACCATCGATATATAGCAGGAATTGATCTGAACTAATTCATTGATTTTATGCAACTGAATTCTAAGTTTTATACGTCACACAAGCGATACGAATAAGCACTAGTTTTATACGTATAGGTACCTGGAGCCCCGAAAATAAAAATGAAGCCCCGTTGTAAAAAAATTAAATTTCTTTGTGAAGAAAAAATTGCCGAAGACTTTTTGTTTAGCTCGCCAGTATAAAAACGGCGCCGCTCAATCGTTTGTTGCGATGGCGCCCCTTGATCGTGGCGCCCTGATGCGACGCATCCTTTGTATCCATTGTGGAGCCGTCATTGCTTTGGTTTATGACTTTAAGATTGTAGCTTATGGCGTAACTGTTAAAACTAAACTAGCGCAAATTAAAGTTTTATTCACTTGTGATTATAATATATCTATATGAGTAGACTTGTTTAAAATATAATTCTATTATCAGATTTTTGGCGTGTCGTCAGATTTTTAATTATAAAAGTGTTCCGAAAGGTAATTTCGGCGCCCTTAGCGCAAGGCGCCCTATCTATGCGGTACAATTTGTGGCAAACGGCTGGTACTAGATAATTGAAATTTTGCATGCATGGTCGGATATTTAACTCGCATATTGGAAAAATACTGAGACTTCGAAAAATGCATGATGCGAATAATATAATCTATATTATTATATTAATTATATTCAAATTTGCTCGTGTGTCATGAACATTCTTGGCATGTACCCAGGCAACTCGGATGTTTCAAGATCACCATACTAAAACATAGTTTTAGAAGCAATGCAGCCAAACTACCAAGGAACCAAACTGACACAATTTTGAGTTGTGAAACAGATCAAAGTAGGGTGTCGCTATTTTTGTTATAGAAAAAGTAGCCAAGAGAAACTATTTGTTGCAAACATTCACACTGCCTTAACTTTAATATATAATTTTGAAATAAAATTTTAAATTATTTATAATCTTCGGGTTTAATATAAAACAAATATTAATATTTAAAATAATCAATGCTTTAAACAATCACGATCGTTAGAGTTTTTTGACAGAATCAGGCAGTCATTGACCTTAAATTTTGAATGTAGTATCAAATAAAAGTTCGTAATATGTAGATTAATGAACAAAATTTGCTTTAAAAAAATGTTATTTCTGCCAAAAGTATGTAAAAAATGTCCCATAGCCTACAAATTGGGACTGGTCTAAACAACTACAAAAAAATCAGAGTAGTACATATTGATGTAAACCGGAATAATACAACCAGAATTTTACAGCAGATAATGTTTTACAAAAGATAGTTAGTTTTTGCAAAAGCGCTCTTAATACCATAAATAATAGATTAATAAATAAATTGTAATAAAAACGTAAGCTGATTTTCAAAACAATTGTTTTAATTATTATTAGTAATTAAAATTTATTGGTCTTCACATTGTTTTTAAAACGATTACAATCAAAAAAGCAATTAAAAAATGTTGCCAAACGCCCTTTATCTCGGTGGACAGCAGTGACGGCGCTAGTGGGGGGCACGGGGGGAGGCAGAAATTGCTCTGGCCCTCAGTTGGCCCCCCAGAATTGTTTGGAGTTTTAGAAGTGAGGACCTTTTTTTTTTAGGTCATCACTTGTATTTGGCCCCCTCAAATTTGACTAAAAAATGTCCTGCCCCCCCAGATTTTGAGAGCTAGCGCCACCACAGCTGGGCAGTCCTTAATTTGACTGTAACGTTCTTCCTTTTATAAAATTGTCCTTTATTTTACAGAAATAGTAAATATTTTCTCACAATTAATTGTTATATTTTAAATTATGGTTGCACCGATTAACCGGAAAATAACAAAAATTGATGTGAAGTGTGAATTTTCACACATTTCAGGGTTTCGCAGGTATTTAGTAAGTGCATGATGATTATTTGGGATGCCAAAACAAATTTTATGTTAAAATATTTTTTTGTTAATTTTAATTCGAATGCCTAATACCATTATTTAGGTTTCTAAATATGTGCAGTATTTTTTTTTTTATATAGCAAGGTTCATTATGATTTTGAAAATTGCGCCTATGGCTTCCATTGGTTGTTTAAGTCATAAGCTCCGCCCCTCTGATTTCGTATACAGGGTTGGACTGGGATTAAAATGTGTACCGGGAAATCTGGAGGAAGTCGGGCCACTATATATATATATATATATTTTTATCATTTTGATTTTCGGGCCAATTGACCCTTCGAGCCACCGGGAAATTCCCGGTATCCCGCCGGGCCAATCCAACCCTGTTCGTATACATTCAAACATAGAATTAAACTATAATTTCAACACTTCTCACTGGTCATTAAATTTACGATTTTAAAAATTAAATGCAACATTTGCCAAAATATAACTAGAATTTTGACAAAATAATTTAAACAAAATAAAAATGCAAAAAAAAACCAAAAATAAAATTGACAGGAAGCGAACCGTAGTTTGCAACTTAGGAAGCGAGAACGCTAACCATTACTCTACGGACTTTTACTCGTTTACTGTGTTAGGTAGCGAATTAAATATTTTACATATTTTAGTTAAAAACACAAAAATGCTTTATTTTCCGAAAACATAATCCGATCAAAAATTACTGTTGTACTATTCCGGTTCACACCAATGTACATTACTTAGAATTTTTTCAGATTTTTAGTTTAAATCATCTGGGCTACAGGGTGTGGGACAAAATTTTTTTTGCACAATTTTGGCAAAAATCGCGTCACAGTAATTTATTTTGCAAAAATAAAATTTTGATCGTTTATCCACGTACTAAGGGCTTTCATTTGATACCCTACTCTATATTTTTTTTTTTTCGATGAGCACATATTTGTTTATATTTTTAGGGGTATATGATTTTTAGATATTTTAGTATTTTTCCTATGTGCGTGTCAAAGAGTTGTATAAGCATGCCAAATTTCAACTCTCTAGGTTTAGCCGTTTGGCTACAATTTTTACCGAACAGACAGACAGACAGACAAACAGACAGACAGACAGACGACAAAATGACGGAATAAGGGTTTTTTGGTCATACCTACAAATTGCGTGGAAAATATAAACAAATATGTATTTAAAGAAAAAAATAAATATTTTTTAAAAATCTTGAGTGGGCTATCATTATCAGTTGAACATGAATGTTCAGCATGTTCGAACCATCCTCCTTTTTGGAGGATAGTTCACCTTTTACCCTATCTGCAGGGAACTGAACTGAACAGGGAATCTGAACTGGCCATATAAGTGTTCAGTGCAATCACCGGGCTAGACCGGGCGAGGACCATTTTTGGTATACCAACGAAATAATTTCGCTGAATAAATAAGGCAACTTGGAAATAAGGTCTGCTAAATACGTGCTAGTATTTTCGGCACTAGGCTGCCGCCTTGTGCGAAAATTCGCACTCGATTGGAAAGACCTCCTTTACACACTGTTTGCATAGATAACTATTATTCGTCATGCTGATTGCAGTTTCGGTGTTAAACATTTTCAAAGCTAAAATGGTCTTACTGTATCATTGAAAATAGTTAGATAAGAGTATATTTCCTTTTTTATTTTTTCCTCATATACTATATGTTTTACTATTATAGCACAAATTTTGAAGAGTTCCAACTGTCAACTATTACACAATTTGTTTTGCTTCAGTCACTCAAAAATATTGACTGAAAACAGCTGACTATCATCGTCACAGATTTATAATTTGCTGTAAATAAACAGGTTAATATCTCTGTTGTATGCCTTCTACTTATAATCGTAATTCAATTAGTTTCAAACTCTATTTTAATCTGCTTGCTTGAAAACCGATCAATACAAACACCATGAAAGAACCTTAGAAATTTTTAATACGAACTATTCTAAAAATTTAATGAAAAAGTTCCTAGTGAAATTTTAATCATGGTACATTAAAAATTAATGGAGTTAACAGTAACAATAAAATTTCACCTTATAAATGCTTTTAAATTTTATAAATTCAACCGACAAATTAAAAATTTTAAATATGAGGTTTCATAAAAAAATATGTGATTGCAGAAGACCAAATGGGTTTAGAACAGGAAGGTCTTGCGTAGACGGTATATTTGTGTTAAGGCAGTTCATAGAAAAATGAATGGCGAGAAAGCTTACGACACAGTCCCATTAGGTAAGCTATGGGGAAGCATGAGAAAAACTGGTGTTAGTGAGACTATGTGAATACTGTTCGCAACCTCTATGAAAAATGTTCTAGCTGTCAAGCTAGGGAAGAAACTCTATCCAGAGTTTCCCTGTTCCCTTCTTTAAGATATATATTGAAGAAGCCTTGCAGGCATGGAGGTGCAAATGCAGTAATATGGGTATATCGGAGGCAATCCCTATTATTTGCAGATGACCTGATAGCTGAAGACGAAGATGATTCCAGCTATATGGTGAGGACACTTAGAGAGGAATATAAAATCAAAAATGGGATTTGGAGAAATGGCGACTTAATTTTAAGAAGCTGTCATATGTGAGTTGGTTACCCATGAGTTTGTTTTTCATAGTTGTTTCGTTCGAATTTTATAGTGGTTTTTTGTAAATCAATTTAATTTACCCCAGTGAATTTTAAGATGGGCCTGATCAAAAATCATTAGATCTGTGTGAAATTTAGTTTCAAACTTGAAAAGACAACAGAAACACTTGAACATTAGAGAACAGTTGACTTGATTTAAGTAGTTCGGGTACTGAAATAGTGACAGGAATTCAATCAAACATGATGATTGATCGGATAGGCTTTAAATTTCTAAAACCAAGATTAACCAGATTCATGAATTAATTCGTACCAATCGAAGATTGGTACGAATTAATAGTGAGAACGAATGATTAATAGTGAGAAGCTCTGAAGAAATAGGCATATCATATGTGTCTAGTCAAGACATTTCGACTGATGTCTACATTATACCGACCTTATGGTTCGGCAACTTGAGGCGAAAAACAAAGTCACTCTCGTTCCTTCTCCACCGTACCCACCTGGCTGCCGAGAGGGTTGCATTTCAGAATTTTCTCATGGATCCAGCCGCGAACTGAGCTAGGCCCGTTTAATTAATAATAATTATTTCCACGGCTATATAGATATACGTTCATTACAGGCGTGTCAGTGATTAGTAATGTAGCACGTTCCCCACTCCTTTTTATTACACACCGCTGACCAGTTACGTAATGAACTCATTACGTAACAGGTTGAGCTCATTACATAACAGGTTCAAGCAACAATGGCCGACCATTGCTAGGCAACGTAATAAACAGCTTGAAAGCATATGTTAAATTATTGCTAGTGTGTAAAGGCAACCGGATTAAAATTAAATAATATAGTTAAAGTTGCCAAATTTTGAGAAAAAAAAAAATATATATTTTTTAATAGAATTGGTCTTGTTCAGTCAGTTAATCAGTTGTCGCAAGTATTGTTATTTTAACTGAATCTACATTCCGTATGACTCGTACATGACCGTTACTGGACAACGTAATAAATAAGTTCAAAGCAACTGTCAAATTATTGTTAGTTTTTAAAGAGAACTTTATAAAAATTAAATAAGTAATAAAGTTATAGTTGTGGAAAAAGCTTGTGGCTTGTGCCGCAATTTTCATACTCGTGTGAAATGACCATCGTCGTTGCATAATATTCTATTTAAGCATTAATGGGTCGATTGTTTGTTTATATCTTAGTTACTATGCCTGAAACTATAATTCTACGCCTAGCGGGCTGTGACTGAGACAAAATGCCCGGTCATGTTAATTAGCGAAGCATTAGAGCCTGGTTTATAATATATATGTTATGGATACATAAGCATAAAAAACACTACTTTTTTTGTTCTGTGTATTATAAATAGATGTTTTGAAGGGTCAAACCCATTGTTCAATTCTTATGCGTTAGGCTATGGGTTTATTATAAACTAGGCTTTAGAACCAGTTGTGCGTAAAATCTCAGGTCAAAAAACCTTTACATCCTGGCCGTCCCGTTTTCGGAACAGCAAGTTTAAACACATTAAGTAAGGGGTTTGCGTTTTCGGGGCAGTATTATTATATTCAAGGATGTTATTTAACGTTTGTAATTATCGTATTGTAATTTTTGAAAGTAAAATGTTTAAATTGTTTATAATTTTTTTTAGTCGCTAGAAGGATCCTATTTTTCTGTTTTTATAGGTGTTTCATATTTATCTTTAATCAGTAATATCAGCTACATAATCATCATTATCATTTATTATCCACTGATATCTACTGCTGAACATTACCTCCCCTCTGCATCTTCAGTCCTTTCTGTTCTGTGCCACCTGCAGCCATTTACCGACCAGTTTCGTGATATCATCCGTCTACCGGATAGAAGCTCTACCTCGACTACTACTGTCTCTAGGCCCCCATTCCAGTACTTTCCTGGTCCGTCTACCATTATTGGCTCTAGCAAAGTGGTCTTAAGACTTGAAATTTTTCCAATATATAGCAAACTTTTTTTTGCTGCCTAATACACGAATTTGTTTTTCGATCCAAAAGTGTGATCTTTAAGCGATTCATAGTTTTTAGCATGAGGGTGAGAGTTTCAGCACCATAAGTGAAGACTGGTAAGACACATTTATCAAATACCTGTCTCTTGAGGCAAATGAATAAATCACCTTTTAAAATGTACCTCCAATACGATTTCCAAATACGAGGTGCGTAAATTAAGTACCCGGACTGATTTTTTAAAATTTTATATACGAATATAATTACAATGCAATATTGTCTCCCTCAAAATAACTTTCTTGGGAAGCCACACAGCTCTGGAGACGGTTCTGCCAATCCTCATAGCAGTGCTGGAGCTCGGATACTGGAATAGGTTTCAGCTGGTCGGTTATGGACGTTCGAATATTATCGAGTGTCCCAAAATGACGTCCCTTGAGGTGATTTTTTAATCTTGGGAAGAGGAAAAAGTCACAAGGACTCAAGTCAGGCGAAAAAGGAGGCTGAGGAGCCACAGGAATTGGAATCGTTTTGGCCAGTTTAAAAAAGTTGAAATTGCTGTGTGACAAGGCGCATTGTCAGATTTTTCTCATCCCCAATTCATTGGTCAAAATCTGATGAACGGTAGTGTGATTCAAATTCAACTCTTCCCCAATCATTCCGACTGTCAACCGACGATCTGAACGCACAAGATCCCGGATTCTGTCGACATATTCATCGTTTATTGAAGATGACTCTCTTCCTTCAGAAAATGCCTTAAACCACCAAAAAACCTGGGTCCTTGACAAACCACCATCTCTGTAGGCCTGCTGAAGTTTTGCCTGCAAGTTTCCGTTGCACTGTGCCCAAGTCTGAAGCAAAAGCTGATAGCACAACGTTGCTCGAAATGAATGTCTCATTTTAAAACACTAGAAAAAACTGTTTCACGAAAAAAATCGTTACGGACAACAAAATTACTCTAGCGAGAAATTCCTACTAAAGGTGCACATGTTCACCTGCCGCCCCTCCAAGTCCCGCGTCCCAAATGTTGCCAGATCAAACGCTATGTTGCCAATCCGGTTACTTAATTTACACACCTCGTATATCACAAAATATGCGGAATTTTAAATTACTTTGTGGTTTTTTTGTTTAATTTAAATGGAAAAAGTATGAAACAAAAATGAATAACCATTTGTACCGCGTCTTTTCAAATAAATCAGCGCCTTTTGCAGCCGACAACCCTACCAAGAAAGAAAAGGATAGCGATATGAGCAGAACACATAAAAGAGTATGAAAAAGAAATGCTTCATTTAACCTGTACTGCATTCTAACAGATGAACGGTCTATAGTTAAATAAATTGTATAAAACAAATATATATTTCTTGGTTATACCTTTGAAAGTCTAAAAATACTGCCGCTAAATGAATATGCAAATATAATAAGTTAATTTTTATAAAAACATGGGTTTAAATAAAATATTGTTTTCTTTTTGTAAAATCTTAAAATTATTGTGGTAACTTTCAATATTCCAATAGTAGCATTATGATGGTTGCATATTCAATAAGAAAATTGAAAAAGTTTTGAATGTAAACAGGAGCACAAGAGTTTGTTAAACCTTTTCACGGTCGAACGAGTAGTTCTCAGGGCTTCGGGTAGATCGATCAAAAATCCGCAATCCGCTAGAAAACCCCGGCGAGACTGAGTCATACTCCCACTAAATATTTCACAATACCTACCAACCCTACTGATCAATGAACGCAAAATGAATTATTTATTAAATGTCAAAAGGGACATGAGATGTCATTCTTATTCGCCGCTTGTTTATTTCTTACAGATATTTTATTTAAATTATTTGACGATAGTAATTTGTGTCGCTCAGAAAACAGACGGAGAGAGAAAAATATATTTTGATAAATTACTTCGTCCCGTTTTATAAGGAGAGGCACAGAACAGTCCTTACAAGTTCACAATACTGTCAATCTATATTAATAAAATTGGTAGTTATTCTGCTTTTTCTGTTTCATATTTGGTTTCTACATGCAGGGGCGGCGCTAGAATTTGCGGGGCCATGTGAGAGAAGAGCAAAAAAAGGTCCTCATGTCCACGCGCGGGGCCTCCTGTTCAGATTCAAGTGAGGAGCAAAAAAAAAGGTCCTCATCTCCATGCGCGGGGCCTCCTGTTCAGATCCAATGCTGTTGTTGACCGCGGGGCCTCCTGTTCAGATCCAAGTGAGGAACAAAAAAAAAAAGGTCCTCATCACTATGCGCGGGGCCTGTTGTAGAAACCGCGGGGCCTGCTGTTGAACGCGGGGCCATGTGCCACCGCACATGCTGCATATGTCTCGCGCCGGCCCTGTCTACATGTTTCATATAATTATAGAACAACATCCGCAAAAAAACATTTTTGTCTGTCTGTCCGGGATTCATGCAAAAACGGCTGGACATATTTACACGTAATTTGGTATGATTATAGAGTAAAACCAGGATTCGAACACAGGCTATAAGGTATTTCAAAATCTTTATTCTATGGGGTATTCCGGAGTTCAAACTGTTTATTAAAAAAATGCCTTCCTTATTATTAACTTAACACAAAAAAAAATTTAAATGTCTATAGTAAGAAAACAAATTCTTTTTGTTCAATGCATTTTTTCGATTAGATGAATACTTGGATTATTATTTTTAAAATTCTTCTACATTGTGTAGTCTAATTTTTTTTTGGTACAAATATGTATAAATATTACAAAACAAATAGTTATTTATGTTCGTGGAGAACAAGCACTTTAAAGACTTGCAAAAAAAAAGAAGATTAGTTGTGTCCATTTAAGCTGATATGTTAGAACAGTGGTTCTCAAACTGTTTAATGTGAAGGCACCCCAAATCGATTATGTAATATTTTCGGCACCCCCAACATCATGTGCATGAAATTATAAAGACATTTTATTTATCTTAATAAAATTATGTAATAATTATGTAAAATTTTAATTAAAAATATATTCTTTAAGTGAGAACAAAAGATACACAAAAAAATAATGAGATACATAAGCTTGATGTAATTTTTTACATAATTCCTTTATATATCGGCGGATTTTGGAAAAACATACTCGCATTTCATGTTCTACCGACTTCAGATTTCGTTCTGAATCAATATCCAAAAGGATTCTATAGAAAATTCAAAGTATTTCATTCCCAACGTACGGCCAATAAAAATTTCTATTGATTCCTCTCATTCTAATTTTTTAATTCTAATTTATTAGGATTGGATGATAATTCCACCAACGGATTTCATATCCAGTCAAAACTATCCATAGGAAAATAGTAGCAAATCTGTGTTCCCAGTGATGTGAAGTATTCATAAATCAACTTAATTATGTTTTCTTTTGTTTTAGTTGTTCTTGTAAACATTTCCAAGTTGCCTTCATTGACTTTTATTTTCCAAAATTTTATCTTGTCTTTAAAAGTTCAAATTTTATCGGACTATTTTAACTAATTTTCATCTCTTCCTTGAATGTTGGAATTTACTTTATTCAATTCTTCAAATATATCTGTCGTATAAGCGAATTAGTAGACCAAAATTCATTTTTCAAAAATTCACAAAATTCAAGTTTGTTTTCCTGTTCAAATTGTGAGTAATTCTACTTTTCATGAACACGAATCAATATTCGTCCATTGATCAACCATCTGACAGTATGAAGAAGAAGGTTCAAATGCTCAGACCCAAGTTCTTCACACAGTTTTGAGAAAGCCTGTGGTTTAAGAGGCCTGCTCTTAATAAAATTTACCATCCTAATGATTTCATTCAGAACAGTTGAGAGCTCCTCTCCTAGTGTTTTTGAGATTTGGGTTTGTAGATGTAAAAAACAATGAGTAGATATGATAGGAGTATTTTCTTTTTTTGGCAAATGACAGTAAACCCTTTAACGACCCAGCCATGGACGGTGCACCATCGATACATAATCCGACACATGATTTCCATGATAAATCTCTGGTTTTCAAATATTCATTTAAAATGTTTAACATTAAGAACCCGTTATACCGAGTAGTCATTTTAAAACGATCGGAAGTTAATATAGGCATCCACGAGTTGTACCCGTTTGCATTTATTTGGTTGCGTAAAATTTGATTATGCGTATATAGATACATACGATGCTAAATTTCACACCACGCCCGCGGCACCCACTTTGAGAACCACTGTGTTAGAATATGATGAAAGTAAAAGGTATGGAAATCAAACTTTTGATAGTTCTTCATATTATGAAGTCTTCTGACGATACTAATCCTATTTTTAGATTGATATCTATTGACGATAAAATCAAGCTGTTAACACTTCAAAATTTGTTTTCTAACAGTTTTTTTAATTCGATGACAAATTTGTCAACAAACAATGGAAATCTACTGTCTTCTAACATATTCATAACCACGAGGAAACGATTAGATTTAGATAAAAGCCGTCCAAAGAAAGAGGGAATATTTATCACAAAATGTGATAACAGTTGAAACACTTAAAATAATGTTAAATACGTCAGAATGTATTTTTTCTTTCTCTCTCTTCTTGGGCACTGTAAAAGCTGTGTCCACTTGGAGAAAAATGTCGAGAGTAACTCTCGAGAGTCAAATTCTTGGATCTTTCCTGTTATCTGCCCACAACTAAACAAGACTCGGCGGGAAAAATTCAGTATAAGGCAGTGTTTCTCAATAGGTGGTCCGCGGGTCAGTTCTTGGTGGTCCGCGCACACAAAATTTCATTAGTAATAATAATGGGTCTTTACGCAAGAAACAGTTTTTCTTGACGTAGGTGGTCCGCGGTTAGTGTGGAATTTTTAAAGTGGTCCGCAACTGTCGAAGGTTTGAGAAACACGAGTTTCCACTGTTGCACTGTTTGCCCCGCGCCAACGGAGTGGCCGAGCGCATTAAGTCGTGCGGTTTTAGACTGTTAAAATCAGTCTGGCTGGGCGGTCGGTGGTTCGAGACTGCTTCGTTGGTGATATTATTCGGGCGAGAATAATATGTTTACATTACTCTCATTTTCACAATCATTCACCCCTCATCCCGGTGTAGGAGCTCGCCCCCTGGCATCGGCGATTAGCCTCGTTGCAGAAATAAGCCGATGTAAAATAAATAAATTTAAAAAAAAAATTAAATGTTTGCCCCGATTCCATGTTTCAATTCACTTTAACATACAATTTATTTTTAGGTGATTTACAAAAAAAAATCAACTAGGTTTTTAATAATAACCTAAGGTAGTGCTTTAGGATTCACACTAACCCATGAAAACTATTCTCAGGACGTTATTGTTCAGGATTACCCAAGGTATCAATAATTTTTAGTGTGCAATACTTTATTGTCAACTGACAATAACTGAAGCGCCTCTAGTGAGATTTTGAGAAACTGACGGTTGTAGGATAGTCGAGTTTGTGACAAGCATGGGAATATGTTCTGAGAAGTGGAAAGACAGTTAAAGACCATTTTAGAGTGTGTTCCCGTGTGTTTCAATAAATATCACATGAAGATACCATTGAATCTGTCAAAAATATCCTACCAAAGTCAGCCATGATGTGAATGCAGTAGCGCTTCTGTCGGTAGTGTCAGATGCCAATATTGTCCGAGCCTTTCGGTTTCTGTTCGGTTACTTTATTTACCAAACCTAACATAATTACCTAATTTTCTGATGCACAGTATATTGGCTGCCCGACCCTTTCGGCTTCTTCCTGTTCTATAACTTCTCTATTCTAACCTAATTACCTAGATTTTGGTGCACAGCACTTAATATTGGCACAGTCATTTATACTAGCACTGTATATTGATCGTCAAGCTGGCACTGTATACTAAACGTGAGCCAAATCCTCAACTAGACTAGCTTAACCTTAAAACTGAGTCTTAGAGAATTAGATAGTGGCGGGCAATTAGCAGTTAATATCCAAATTCTTAGTAGACAAGGGCGTGAGGGCACTATCGAAGAGTCGCTATGAACTCACCCGAGAATCGCTATCAACACTATCAAGAGTAGATTACTCGCCAAAGTTTCAATTAATAATTATAAAAAGTAACACTAACAACACAACGTTTCTTCGATAGCTTTATAAGATGGCTCTCGGATTTCCAATACGTCTCGTATAGTTGATAGTCGTCGCTAGCTACATGTATACGAGGTCTACCTTTTAAGTTTTCACAAAAACTAAGAAAGAAAAAAAAATGTTTGAACTAACTGTTTTATTGCTTTTCAAAATATTCGGCTTTAAGATTTATACACTTTTGCATGCGTTCAAACAAATTCTCGAAACATTTTTTCCACTCTGAAGCAGGTATTTCAACAACATGGTTTTCGAAGGTTTCAACAGCTTTTTGAGGTGATGAAAATCGCTGTCCACGCATTTTTTGTTTGACATTGGAGAACAAAAAAAAAGTCGTTAGGGGATAAATCAGGAGAATACGAGCAATGAGACATAAATTCGATGTTTTTCTCCTTCAAATAACCAATTATTTGACGTGCTGTGTGGGAGCTTGCATTGTCCTGATGAAGAATGATGCGACGTTTTGGGTTGTTTTTCCTGATTTTGTCGATGACTTCTGGCAAACAAATTGTTATATACCATTCAGCATTAACTGTTCTCCGATCCTCTAAAGCAGTGGTTCCCAAACTTATTTTGTCGCGGAACCCCAATGCGATGTTCAAAAAATTACGGAACCCTATTATTGGAATTTTTTTTATATAGTACAAGTTTAAATACAAAAAAAAAAATATATATTACATTACTGCAAACATTTTCTTTTATAAATACGATAGAAAAGTAAGAGTTTATAAATTAGTAGTAATTTTCAATGTATTCATAAAAACTAGAACATTAAAATTAAAAAAAAAAAAATCATGAATTCATATTTTTCATATAAAGTGTGAGAGTTTTTGATAATACAGCTAGATTTAATGAGAAGCATGTTTTTGCTTTTTGAATTCTAATATCCTTTCAAAATTTGGTATAATATCGGATAATCAAATTCGCATATCTGGTGCAGCATTTAGTTTGCTGTGACATTTCGATTTTGTGTCAGCGTATTTTAAAAATCGAGATTCACTCATGTACGTAGTTGCAAACAGTAACAAAAACCAAATAACCCTTTTTGATAAATGAGGATATTGGTCATTTATATCAGACCAGAAAGTTGTTTTTTCTGTGTATCTGTATTACATTTATTTTTGTATTTTTCTTGAATAAATTTTTAACTATATTTTAAATCCTTTTTTTTTAAATATCCATTTTTATGGAACAATAGTGATATAAATAGCACCATGTCCCGCGGAACCCCAGAATTTTATCGCGGAACACACGTTGGGAACCGCTGCTCTAAAGGAATGGTTGCGACATGTCCAGTACAACCGGAAAAACAAGCGATTATTTTCTTGGAAGTGCTTCGTGAACGAACAACTTTTGTGGGTTTCGGTTCATCTTGGAAAACCCAAACAGTGGATTGTTGCTCAGTTTCCGATTCATATGAATAAATTCAAGTTTCGTCACTTGTAACGATGTTGTATACGGGTTTTGCAGTGCCTAGGTTAAATTTTTTTAGCATTCCCTTACACCAATCAACACGAGCATTTTTTTGAGCTTCGATCAAATTATATGGAATCCATCGGGAACAAATCATTTTCACAGCTTAATGTTCATGCAAAATCGAATGTATTGCAGTCTGCGATATGCCAAAGGATGCCTCTATCTCACGGTAAGACACATGCCGATCTTCTACAATCATTTTTCGCACAGCATCGATGTTTTTTTAAATCACAACCGAGTTTAGTCGACCTTCACGAGATTCATCACTGACAGGCACAAAAACGATTTTTTGTGCATTTGATTCTTCAAATCTTCATTAAATTAATAAGAAATATATTAACAAACGGCTACTTTTTTTGAATTTCAGAAACTTATTTCTGACTATTAACAAGGTGATTTTACATCATTACTATAAATCATCTATTCCTCATTAATACATTAAAAACAAAAAACTAAATTAATTCAAACAATAGTCTACTATTATAAGTCATGATTCATGACTTATAATAGTAGACGAAGCGTACTGAATACCACACATTACACTCTACACACATGAACTCGATTCTCCACTGTTAACAATTATTTATTAAATTATTAATTTCAACACACTACATGCCTTAGCCTAAAACTACAATATTTTCCAAAAAAGAAATATGATCAAAAATTCCTCTCGTACGTTTCCGATTTAGATCAATGTACATTACTTAGAATTTTTCAGAAATTTATTTAAACCCTCTGTATTATAGACTGCGAGATACTATCTTTTTAATACATTTTTGGAAAAAATCATGTTATGAAAACAAAAATCTAAAAAATTGCTTTCTGTTCCATAATATACGTCTTACGAACTTTCTTTTGATACCATACAATAATTATTATTATTATTATTTTTTTTTGTGTAAATCCCATAAGATAATTTTATTTTAGAAAAGTTCATCCTCGCATTAAGAGATTTCCCATGATACCCCACTCCAAATTGAAAAACAAATATATTTAATTTTCCATTAAATACATATTTGTTTATATTTATCTCGCGCTATATTATTTTGAACTCTCTATATTTTTCCTATGTTGGAGTTGTACAAGCATGCCAAATTTCAACTTTCTATATCCAGCCGTTTGGCTACAATTTCTACCGTACAGACAGACAGATAGACACATGAGTGACGCTCTAAGGTTATTTTGGCGGTCATACCTACAAAACCCTAAAAACTTAAAGAAATAAGACGCACCTAACGTAAAACGTAAACGATAAAATTTCAAATACATTATTATAATTATTACTTTTTTATTTATTTATTTATTATTATTTTCTTTTGTATTATTTTTATTAATATTGTATTTGAAACAGACTGTAATTTGACTGACCAAAAACAATATTTCTTTTGTACCTTGGTCAATAAATAAATATTATTATATTATGCCTATTGTCCATGTACATGAAAAGTAGCCAAAATCATAGACTTTCCAAAACCGGGCCAAGATTCATCAAATCCAAAAAATTACCGGCCGATTAGTTAGTTATCCATCCTTAGCAGAGTAGCTGAAAGTGTTATTATTAAAAGAATTATAGATCACGTGCTAGATGTGCAAAATTATTATTTTCAGAACGATTCGGCTTTCGAAATACACACTCTACAACCAGTGGCGTGCACAGAAAAATATTTCAGGGGGAGATTTTTCACATGAATTTATACGTATTTAAAAGGAGCGCAATTTTGAAATGCGGTAATTATAATTTTAGTTCTTTTAGAATTTTCGGGAGGGGATTATTCCCCTTAATCCCTCCCCCTTGCGTACGCCACTGTGTACATCTAATCAACTTGCTCGACTAACAGATCATATAACCATAAATATCAATTAAAAGGAAACACTGGTCTAGTACTACTAGATATTGAAAAAACGTTACAGTATTTATTTACTTTATGTATTTATTTATTATGTTATTTTTATAAGATTTTTATGCCGGCTTCGTGGGCTCAATTGTGTTCGGCCTACCGGGAACTTTCCCGATGTCCCGCCGGCCCAGTCCACCACAGTTTAGATCCATAATGCCCCGATGATTTATTAAACAAAAATGCGATAGAGTGTCACATTAAAAGATTTGATATTCAATTGTTTTTCTAATTTAATATTCTTATTTGTTGAATAAAATACTTCATCTTTCCTAATTTAATCTCCTTTGTGTCTCTTATCTTATAATAAAGGAGTTATCAGTGCTTAAACAGTTGCCCAAAAACAGCTGCATAGTTTAAATTAAAATTATATAACTAATAGTAGTGATTTATAAAAAAATATTAAAATCATGACAATAATGAATTAATATTATTATTTTATAATATGTACATTAATTTATAGTTTAAATCATTTCATAAAATACACGTGTAGATAATAAATATTATCAATTTGTTGAACAGTTTAATCTCCAATTGAACAATAAATTTAATGAAATATTATTTTAATTATGTCATAATAAAATCATTAAGAGATAATTTTTGTATTATCTTAAAATAAACAAAAATCTATTTAACACGTAAATAAATTTATTTTAATAATAAAATATCAAATAACTACATACTAAAAAAATTCTATAAAAAAATATTCCGTGTTAAACAAATTGTCTAATTACTACAAAAGTTCTACTTAAAATAATTAAAATATTGTTTAAATATAAACATAAAAACAAATTGTAAATAATTTTCGTTGCAAATAATTGTATATAAATACCAAATAATATTTTTAACGACCTGATACATTATGCCGGTAAAGTGTAAAAAGTTATGTAATTACTTACAAAAACTCCGTCAATACTAAAGTAAATTTTAAAAGTAACACCTACACACAACTTGCAAAATGCCCGCTAGAACTTACAAAATAATTCACATAAAATAACAAACTCCCTAATCCACCCCTGTATATAAATAACACCCTCAAAACTCAACACAAATCAATAATCACAACACTAAAACTAATAATTTAAACAAATTACCGATGTCACTTTTACAGACGTTCGACAGCAAGATCCTTACGATACTGACCGGGTTATCCTTGCGTAGCTATTGACACAGTGCCTCTATCGGTCGCGCGGGGAACTCTCGCAAACCGGGAACTTCCACGACCTACCCCACGCGGAGGAGAGCCATCTAGCGGTATTTTGCAGAAGGGTTTCCTGCAGGAAGTGGTAAAATGCAGCGATTTTGAGGGATCGATACTAGGTCCCCTACGTAGAAGAAATGTATTTAAAGATTTTTTGTGAAGGTTGATGTTTGGTGTGGTATTGTTTATAGAAAGAAGGTTGACACAACCTGTTGTTTGTATCGTAAATGCATATGAATTACGATCGATTTAGAAAACTATAATATTTCACATCGGGGAAAAACTTTGTCATAAATTCATATATGTATATTACGGTGCCCCACAAAAGTTTTCGTGCTCCCAAAGAAATCATTTCAGATAATATTTGTTACATACATTTATATACAGGATAATAACTTATTCCTTTCTCTTTAAATTGACCATAAATACAAATATTCAATATTTCAAACTTTAGTAGGCATAAAATGCAGCCACTTTAGTAGCCACATAAGATAAGTGATACATCACTAGAAAATTCCGATGTTATGCACCCACAAACTTTATAATACAAAAATGATTACGTTTAAAAACAGAAAATTGCCCAATACATGATATCAGTGCATGATAGGTATATGCTCTCCTGGACTTTTTTGAAATCAGTTAAGATCTACATTTTTTGTCTAAATAATGGGGAAAAACATCGATGTTTTTATCATCGATGTTCAGATGGCGATAGTATCGATAAAACATCGATGTCTATATCGATATATTTCTTCAGGTTTAGCTTACATAATCAATTTAAACTTAAACAAAATTATGGTTTCTCCCCATAACGTCTCCTAGGGGGACATGGACGAAGTTGAAACCCTCACTAAAACCTTCCTCGGATTATTTTACCTCTCTGTACTAAATTTGGTGAAAATCGGCTCATCCGTTTGGCTTTGCATAAAGGACAAACAAACAAACAGAAATTGATTTGTATATATAAAGATGGAAGAAAACAGTGGCTTAACTTCATATTTACCCCTCCCTCAGAATTTTCTTTGGGTCCCCTTCTTCCCTGATGCCAAGCGAATAATAATACCGTGAGAACTGAGTGCTTCAAATCGATTTCCAAAGTCTAGCTGTATATTTTCAGTATGTTCAATGAAAAATCACTGCTTTCATGTGATGTTTTTATATTAATAAATCCAAATAAAAAATACTTAAAGTAGCAATTATTAAACCTAAGTGGACATTTATTAATAATAGTATGTACTATGTCCAGGTGACAAATGCATTTTTTATAGGAAATAAATAATTCTCATGGTATTTAAGGGAAAAAAATCTTATATGTTATTATTATATCTATTATATCTATTACAATACCTTATAAATTTATATCATATTTATTATCGCCGGATATAATCACAAAGCAAATAAAAACAATTTTTCTTATTTTCCATATTTTAATTATCCCTGACTAAAGCCTGACAACTGACAGTTAACTAGGGATGGGGAAAAAACATCGATGTTTTTATCATCGATGTTCAGATGGCGATAGTATCGATAAAACATCGATGTCTACTACCGATGTCGATGTTTAAACTTTGAAATCAAGAAACTACCGCTAGAGGCGTTGGAATCTTAAGATTTTTATTTTTATTAAAATTAGAACACATAATATAAGCCGTCTGTTGTGATATAACAATACTGATAGTGTTAGTTCTTGTTCTTCTTAGCAGTTAGCAGAATAAGAAAAAATTAAGAAGAAACTTCTAATTTTTGCAGTTGTTTCTTTTTGGGTCTTGTTGACACTTGACAGTTGTTATTTCTCCAATCCCTGGAATTGTATTGGGAAATATAATTATAATTTATTTATTAATAAAATTATTATTAGGATTATTATATTGTAATATTACTGTAAAATTAATATTAGGATTGCTATATTAGTGTTAGAAAAAAATGTAATATGTATTTATTTCAACTTAAAAAAGTTTTAAAAAAATGTGTATGACAATATGTTATTTTTATGTTAAATAATATAAAATAAATATTAAGATTACTATATTAGTAGGTATTATAATAAAATGCAATATTTAATTTTAGAAATGTAAAAATAGTAGGAACAAATTAGGATTATTATATTGGGTATATATAATAATGTTTCTATTTAAAAATCTAATAAACGTTTTTGTGTTTTATATGCTACTTTTATCGTACGTTTTATCTTCACATTATTAAATAAAACCTATATAAGTAATATAAATAAATAGCTTTTTTTAATATTAATAAATAATAAATTAATAAATTCCGATACATCGAAGTATCGGAAACATCGATGTTAAACATCGATGTTTTGCCTTCGATGTACAACCCTACAGTTAACATGAACACATTTGCATCTCCCTCTGCGTTGCTCCGAATGCCTTTGTATGCTCAAATTAATAACTATTTGGTAGAATTAAAACAAACTGTTAACTAATTGTAGAAAATAGTAACAAAAATAAAAACTGTCACTGGTCGCTGGAGGACCGATATTCAATAATAGTTTAGTATTTGTGTACAACTATAGTAGAATTCGATTTCAAAGCAGTGTAAATCTTATTATAAAATCCACTCAGAATTTGAGTTCAACAACGAAGTCGATCTTCTGGCCAAAAAAGCAGGTGTAAATGTATCCCTGTTAAATATCCCTCTAAATAGTAATAAATTTATGTCAATCTACAAATTTTGCCATATACAACCAATGACGACAAGAATACATAGATTCTCTGCAGTTCAAAAAAACCAAACTATGGTCAAATTCAACCTCTCCTTTTTAGAAAGCTTTGGTTTTCTTCACACCAAAACAGGTCTTTTATATGCACTTTTATCCGGCAGATTTAAACATACTTTCTATATCATCAGCATAGAATTAATATGGTAACTTCTCCTTTCTGTTGATGTGATAATTTGTCTATCAGCGACTTGAACGTTTATTATTTGAATGTCCAATTCATTTTCGCAATCATAACATATTCATACAAAATTTAGATATCCAAAATATTGCCGTACCTACCAATATTCAGACGCTTCTTGCTACTAACTCCAGATATTTATGAAATTATTTATAACTATATTAAATCAGAAAATATAAAATTATAATCGAAATTTTAAACACACTTAATTTCTTCTTTATAACCTGGCTAATAGCAAACAGACAAAAGGAAAAAAAAATGTTCTGGAGCGTCATGGCTAATTCCTTTGTGGGTCACTCGGTGCCCGATCCCTGCCCTAAAAAAATTTTAAGTATAGAGAATAAATATAATACAATCCACAAATTTTTACAAACAACCATTTGATGTTTATTTTTAAAATTTCATAGATTGTATCTGTATAATTTACTTATTTTATTTATTTTTATAGGTTATTTATTTATTCTTAAAATATTTATTTATATTTCAATTGGCCGTAATGGTTAAAACAGATTCTATAAAAGCCGTTACTAATTTAAAAAATTGTGAGTTATAAAAAACATTTATTACCATGTTTTTATGAGGTTTGTAATTTTAATAAACGCAGTATTTTTCAATCTGTTACTTTTAAAAATAAAGTATAATGCGATAAAGCGAAAGAATTTGTTTAGGATGTTGAGAAGTAAATTCTTCCAAATCTAATTATAGTCAATGTTCTGTAAATCTTCTGCAAAAAACAACGTTATTTCTGTAATCCTTAAATTAGATATGAAAAATATAAAACATAAAAATTTCAAAGCAATTCATAAATTTCTTTTTAACATTATAGTATAAGAAGTTAATTCAAAAATATTGTACTTGCTGTTTGAGATATGTACTACATAATTTTATAATAGTTGAGATATTTTAGTGAAATGTTTGTAGAAATGTTTGCATATAATTATTATTATTATCATTAAGATTAATATCTTCTGATCTAACTGGCTGACGTGACTTCTTATGGTATTTGTTAAATACTTTTTTGTTGATAAGTGTAATAATAATACAATTGGTCCCCGACGAACGGGTTCGGTTCTGAAGGCGCGATCTTAAGTCGAATTTGGTCGTAAGTCGAAAATGCGCGAGAATGCGGAAATTTTTTTGCCACCCCCTTAAAACATAGTTTAAAATTCAATACATAAAATTTATTTTCTATACAAACATAAATGATACAATGCATTCCTTAATGTATACATACATACGGAGTGATTATTTAATTGCGAGACGGCGTCACTGGAAGTTTTAATAATTTGCCGTTTCATACACATCGTAGCAGGCGATTATGCGCGCATGCGCATAATCTTTTTTTCTTCATAATCAAATTTTCTTCAAAGTTATTATAGTCATAGTATTCTGCTAGGAGGCACGTAAAATTCGGTGACGTCGTCTCGCCATTAAATAATCACTCTGTATGTCAGAAATAAAGTGCGTAAGTATTTTTTTTTATAATACATACAAATAAATAGAATGTTTCCTAATGAAAAGTATCTTTACTGGTCGGTCGTCGGAAATAATATAAGATTTTAATTTTGAAATTTTAAAATTTTTCGAATAAGTCGGATGTTCGTAAGTCGGGGACCACCTGTAGTAATTAATGGTGGCGCTAACGGGAGCCCGGGGGTCCGGGTACCCCTAAAACCTGTTCTGGTCCCCAATTGGTCCAGCCAGGTATGATTGTAGAAAATTATCAAAGGGGATATTTCGAATTGTGAAAAATTCAAAACCATCATATTTTCATTCCTTTTTATAATTATAAAAAACTGGCTCAAATATTTCCTGCC
Source organism: Liopterus haemorrhoidalis (assembly GCA_963971575.1). Taxonomy (NCBI): domain Eukaryota; kingdom Metazoa; phylum Arthropoda; class Insecta; order Coleoptera; family Dytiscidae; genus Liopterus; species Liopterus haemorrhoidalis. The sequence continues at coordinate 179,087,563 of OZ020611.1, forward strand.
ACCCCGCCCCATATTTTAAAAGCCAGCACCGCCACTGATAGTAATAGTATTTATTTTGATGCTTGATGTCTTACGACGTGTATGTATATTTGTCATTACATATTACATATTGGAGATGTAAAGATAAACAATATTTTTAGACAAAAAAATAGAAAAATTAAAATTCTTTTGGCAAAAATGGAACGATACGGCATACGAGGACAATCTCTGAACTAGTTCAACTCATACCTGACTGATAGATCTCAATATACTCGAGTAAACACTCGAATCAACAATTGGTGTTCTAAAAATAGATCACTAGATCTAGAAGTTCCCCCAGGGAAGCGTTCTTGGTCCCACTTTATTCCTCATTTTCTCAAATGATCTTCCAAATCACTTTAGAGATATTTACAGTCTAACCTTAACAATATTTGCTGATGATAACAACTTTCTCGGTAAATGTAACCCATTCGATCTAAATACCTCCTTTGAAAATGTCATGTTTGAAATTGACACTTGGTCAAATAAAAATAAATTAACATTAAATGTCAATAAAACTCCATGTGTCATTTTCAAATCAATTCAGAATAAAACTGACATCCCAGAATCCCTTATCTACAATAGCAAGATTATTTCCATCTGTGGGAAAACTAAATTGCTGGGCATTACACAAGATGAGAATATAAAGTGGACTGCTCATATCGATAATCTTGGTCAAAGACTTAGCTGCTGCCTATATGCCCTTAGATTTATCAAGACTCAATGCAGCAAATGAGTACTAAGAAGCCTTTATTTTTCTTGCTTCCATTCGCATTTAAAATTTAATATCAGAGGAACTGAGGAAAACCCACTAACTGGAAACGTATTTTTAAACTTCAAAAATCCGCGATAAGAATCACAGATTCAATAAAATATCGAGACTCACACATAAAAGCAAACATTTATTTTCACCAATTTCATTCATACAGTACGCGAAATAAACAAAAACTTCCACCTGCTGTCCACACTACTTCGAGCTACCAGAAAGGAGCTAATTATAATTTTACAAATTTTATAACGCACTTCCTGAAATATTACAAATTTAAATAAATTTAAGAATCAAGTAAAGCATCACCTTACTGGAAAAACCATCTACGATGTCAATAATTTTATTAATTAACAGGTTTTATTTTTTGTTTGTTTATAATATTTCTCCATTACCTCTCTGTGACTACTATTCACATATGTATATAACAATGTTGTAATTGTATGTTCAATTGTAATGTATTTTATATGTATGTGAAAGTTAAATAAAATTATTGTTATTATTATTAGTTGCTAAAATTATTATTAAAAAATTCATCAGAATTGTACAGACAATTATCAGTTACTACAATATTTCATTCATTTTCGTCTTAAATAGGCTTACCATGCATTCCAATTTGACCGGGATTGTCCCGGTTTGAAGGTATGGTCCCGTCGTCCCGGCCAGTTTGTCATTTTGTCCCAGATATTTGGTAAAAAATAAAAAGTTCCGAATATACACGCAGTACAAAAAATGCAGCCTTCAAAAATGACGATTAGGCAACTATTTAAAAATAACAAAGATTTTGTAAAGAAATTCACGCTAGTAAGAAGTATTAATAACTTAATTGAACATAACTTATTATTAAAGATTCATTCAAAATTATTAGTACTTAATTTTTGTTTTTTGTTACTCCGTTATTTTGCCTTTTCAATTATAAGTACTTAGCGTAGAAGGCACTACTTTCTGTTTTGAGCAAAATTTCATAAAATATTATGATAAGTCTTGTCTTACATAACCTATATGATAAAGTTTTGAGTGTACCTGGTAGATGGCTAAAGAAAGTAGCTGCCAAATATATACCATTTCTATATTTGGATAACTTAAGTTTAGGAAGTCTGATGTTGCCACCAGAGTGAACAATGTAGTCATGCCTCGAGGATGACTATATCTACGGCGTATACAAACTATAAATTATCGACATGTTACAAATCGGAGCTCATATTTACAATTAAAAATATCCTATTAGATAGATACAAATTCGCTGCAAATTTTGATGTATAGATTCTTACTAATTTTATTTCAGATTGTTAATTTTGTATAAGAAACTTTTGAGAACTTTCTGCGCCCTTCTAAGTAAATGGTAAGTGAGATATTTCAAATTCATTGGTAACACTTTCCTTAGCCCCCTAAAAATCTTCTTAGTAAAAGCTACATTGAACACAAAGTAACGTTTCTTCTGATGAAAAGTAAATAAGTGAAACATTTCAAGATTTTTTTAGGGTGTCTCGCCTGTAACTCCCCAAATATTCATCCAACTGAAAATATGCATGGGACAAATAAGATTTTTTTCTTACTATAAATACTTTTTGTCATAAAGATTTTCTATATAGATCACAGATTTATTTAAACGATTTTTGTTGTATAAATATGGATGTCATATAGAAGTCATAAGGGAGATATTTTAAGTTTCATAGTAATCAGTTTTAACCCCGGAACATCTCCGGATAGAATGAAAATTTTAAGATGCCATATAGCCTAGGTTCGAATCCTAGTTTGACTCATCGTACCAAATTAGGTACGTGACAATATGTCAAGTTGTATTTGGTGAAACTCGAACAAACTCTTAGAGAAAAATAGAAATGGATTGTTTTGGGGATATCGTCTTTTAATCATCTGAAACGTGTAGAAATCAAATATTTAAAATAATAATAATACTATTAAAATATAGATATAGCCTTCAATTTTATTAATATAGATAGATTACACGATATAGTTATAAAGCATATAAACATTTACTAAGAAATATTTCAAACAAGTATATAGAAGTTATTTATTACTGTAGTCTAACTTGTTGAAACACTCAACCTATTAAAAATAAAATAACATGTTCCGCGGAAATAACAATGATAGTTACAAGTGGCGTCGCTTGTGGAAATGCTCAGACTTGGAAAATTCCCAGTGAGATCATTCGACTTTACACATTTGTCAGAACAACAAATCTTTTTAAAGGATTTTTCCAAATTTCCTGAGAACTTACAAGGGTTGCCCAATAAATATTCGGACTCACAATGGAAGATTTGACTTTTCAATTTAAAATACATTTTGTTTTTCAATATTATTTCCCTTAATAATAATACATTTATTCCAGGAATGCCCCAGAGGCACTGTCCCATCTATGTGTGGCTTTCCGGAAGGTTTGCAAAATAACCCTCAACAGCTACCTCTTTGATGGAAAACGCTTTCTATTTACGAATGTCTTGAAGTCTAAGATCATATGTAAGCTTGGTAAAGCCAATCCTAGTAAATAGGCTTGATGTTCCATCAGTTCGTACTTCATATCCTTGATTTTCCCCATCGTCAAAGTTGATTTGTGTGCTGGCGCATTAAAAAATTGTTAGAAAATGCGGCACCCACCTTCGCACAACTTTTTCATATCTAAAACATCAATTAAGATGTGATATATCGAGCCGTTTGATAGACCTATGACTTCCACTATTTTACGGTCTTTTATTCATCATGCAAAACCGTATTTTTCAACAGCAGAACATTTTCTTCTGAGGTTGCACTTTTTGGATGTCCTGAACATGAATAATCTTTAATGCTAGTACAACCACGTTAAAATACTGTAGCCCATTTTTTACTCTTGAAAATGAAGGCGCAGAGTCCCTATTAACTTTTACCAACTTGGGTTATATTTCCGTTGGTGATAAACTATCTTTTACAAATAAATTTTATAACTGCATAATGTTAATTTTTATGGTGTCTTATAAGAGACGTTTCAACTCAAAAATAAAATATTATTGCCGCCAACAATGCCATTTGTGGTCGGGATCGAGAACTTTTTTGATAGCCCTTGTAAAGGTCATAGATTTTAAGGACAGAAAGTAGTTGAAGTATCAAAAAGTCGTAATCATAGAGCTCTCATGATTATAGTCTGACTTCGTAAGGATCTAGGGAAAAACAAAAGAGGAGCGCCTTTTCACTAAGACACAAACTACAGCTAGACAGACCTCTCGTGGCCGGGCGGAGCTTAATATGCGCACAGAGAGAGCACTATGAAAGAAGGAGACAGATACAGAGAACAGTCTGAGAAACAAGTTCACATTCTTACACGTGTACATTATACTTATCAGTTAGGTACGTCTACAAACACAAGTTCCACCCATCACAGTCGAACAACAAAACTATAGAAACGCAGCTGCTTGATTTAAGTGATTACTGCATTTGACGTTCACTTTGTCGACTTGTTTATTGGCCAGAGCATCCCCGTCCCGCGTCTTTTTCCAAACTCCAGCAATTTCAAGTAGATTGTAAATAATAAAGTCTTACAAAAATAAAGAACATTGCTAATTATTTCTGGACTTTTACTATTAATAGCACGTCCACCTAGTTTGCTTTTTGTCTCCATGATTTTAAATATTTAATATATTTTGAATGTTGCGCTTATGCACTTGACTGTAATAGCTTGTGTAGGCAAATAGAAATAATGCAATTCACCTAAGTTATAACCCACACTACAAATTTCACGCGCATGTTTCACTCCCGGCCACGAGAGATCTGGCCGGCTGTAATTGATGATATTGGGACGAATCTCACGGTCGCCTATATATTATATTTAACGGCGGTTCTATCAAATTTGGTGCCTGTTCGAAAGATCAAATGAACAAAAAAGAAAGGAAACCCAAGAGATCAAGCAAGCAAAACAAAAGCAAAGCCAATCGAACTACCAAGCGAAAAAAGGCAACCCAAGAAATGAATCGAGGGAAAAAAATGCAAATCCAAAAGATATAGCGACAGAAAAATTAAAAAAAAAACAAAAAATCAACCCTGAAAATCCAAGAGATCAAGTGAACAAAAAAGGAAGCCCTAAAGTCAAGTGACAAAAATTAAAAAAAATCCAAAAGACCAAGTGAGCAAAAAAGGAAAAGCTAAGAAATCAAGCGAGCAAAATAAGTAAATTCAAGAAATCGAGCAAACAAAAAGAATTAAGTAGAATCATGTAGATACATGGCACTGCAATCTATACTGCTAATAATAATTAAATAACAATTTGCTCAGACTCGCTAGCCTCATTAAACAACATTCAAAACGTGCAAAGTAAAAAACCAACCATAATAAAAATACAAGAAGAGATCCACAAACTCTCAAACTTATGCCAAAATAAAATATACCTGATATGGATTCCAGGTCATTCAGACATTGAATTCAGTCATTCAACGAACAAGCCGACAACGCAGCAAAAGAGGATACAAGCCCAGTACAAAATACTCCCATACCAACAACAGACTTTAAGAATGCTTTCAAAGACATCACAATACAACACACAAAAAAAAGTGTATGGCTCAATATCGACCCAAATACGAACAAATTACGTAACATCAAGAAAGATATAAAAGTTTGGGATCTGGAAAAAGGATGAAAAATACAGACTTTAATGAAAATACTGCGCATCAGACACTCAAGATTCACCCACAGCTCCCTATTTAACAGAAACCCCCCTCGGTGTGAAAATTGCGATGTGCTATTGACCATAGAACATATTATACCCAAATGTGCATTATATAACTCTTCAAGAATCAAATTCAACATCCCTAACAATATTAGAACAGCTCTACAAAACAACCCAGACAGTACCACTAACATTATAAATTACTTAAGCGATATAAAATTACTAACACAAATCTAGATCTAAATATTATTATACACAGATGTCTATAGGGAGATATATTTAGTTATTGTAAATAAAGACTATTTATTGCAAAATTATAAATGGCCAAAATTCTGTAGTCGTACATACATAATTAGCAAGTGTGTGTATGTGATCTGGGTAACATTGTGACGTCATTTTTTCCTAAGGTTCTCGTGATTAGCTAACTAGGGACTCTTGAGGGCTCTTGATTTACAGATATTTTACAGATTTATTCTCTAAGAATCTACGAATATAATTACATATAGAAATGCGTAGGATTTCGTAGGGATAAACAAGAAACTCTAGACACTCCTACATTCTTTGACTGATATGAACAATATTTTGCAGATTTATTTTCTAAGAATCTACAAATATAATTATTTACAGAAATTTCTAGGGTTTCGTACGCATAAACAAGAAACTCTAGATACTCCTATATCCTATGATCGATATGAAAAATATTTTTCAGATTTATTCTCTAAGAAACTGCGGATAAAATTACATATAGAGATGCTTAGGGTTTCGTAGGGATAAAAGAGACACTGTAGACACGCCTATATCTTTAAACCGATATGAACAATATTTTGCAGATTTATTCTCTAAGAATCTACGAATATAATTATATATAGAAATGTTTAGGGTTTCGTAGGTATAATAGAGAAACTCTAGACACGCCTATATCCTTTAACCGATATGAACAATATTTTGCAGATTTATTCTCTAAGAATCTACAAATATAATTATATATAGAAATGTTTAGGGTTTCGTAGGTATAATAGAGAAACTCTAGACACGCCTATATCCTTTAACCGATATGAACAATATTTTGCAGATTTATTCTCTAAGATCTACAAATATAATTTTATATAGAAATATCTAGAATTTCGTAGGCATAAAAAAGAAACTTTAGACACTCTTATATCCTTTGACCGATATGAACAATATTTTGCAGATTTATTCTCTAAGAATCTACGAATATAATTATATACATAAATGTCTAGGGTTTCGTAGGCATAAATTAACGTCTCAAATAATTTTTATTTTTAACAATATAAATGTAATGTACTGAGTAAAAATTAATCGTTTTCCCATCTTAAAAAGTTCATGAATAAATAATCTAACTATATAATTAGCAAGTATCTGTATGTAGTGTCCGTAACATTTTGATGTCAATTTTTCCTAAGGTTCTCATGATTGGCTAACTGGGGACACCCTGTCTCTTGATTGGCTGACAGGTGACACCCTCGCCGGTGATTGGCTAACGGGAGTTATCCTGTCCCGTGATCCGCTGACCGGCGATGAAATTAAGATATGTTAAAAAAATAAAACCAAATACACCTACAAACAATTGAAATTTTTATATTATAAATCCGTCATTGTTGACGGGTAATAACCTAGTATAATTATAAGAGTTTAATGTTATAATTATAATATATGTATATTAAACGCTAAAGCCTAGCAGTTGAAGCGTTTCTAAATAAAAATTAAATTAAAAAATAAAAGGAAAAGGAAATTATATCCAATCAACTCCAGTGCCTTCATACCTGAGGCGCCTGGATCAATTGCTCCATTGCTTCATGCCACCGCACGGCTTTCATCTCATGCTAAGACCAATAGCATAAAAGCGATTTTACAAGACGTTTCATGAAACGCGCGATATTCGTCTGCGATTCACATAGCATCGGATACAGTATCTTATGTTTATTTGTTCTGAGTAAATCCTCTCCTTTTTTTGAACTCCTTGTAGCCAGTTCCTAGATATACGCATACGCTTTAGGCCATCAGTCCAGTGAGTGGGCGATCTTCCTCATTTACGTGTATTTGCTCATGATCTCCATTCGAGAATCTCTTTGGTCCATCTGGCGTCTATTGCTCTTTTTAGATTGCCTGCCTATTTCCATTTCATGGTAGCTTTTACAAGGATGTCGGTTAGTTTTGTCAGTCAGTTTCAGCATATGATATTTTCTTTTTAAGTCGTTTATCGAGCATAGCTCGTTTCATAACCATTTGGGTTACTTGCAGCTTTCTAGCAGAAAGTTTAGTCAGTGTTAGGTTTTAGTTCCTGCAGTATTTGGAATATTTCTTGAACGAAGTCTGATACGAGAACAATATTATTATTAACTGTTAACTATCATAATTTCTTGATGTGCTCATGGGTAAACAAGCAATTTCCAAGTCTTAACTAATATTCAAATACCGTATGAAGGCCTTATCACACTAGAACGCTATTCAAGTCTTATTTTTGTAGGTTTTTTTTCAGGATCCAAGTCTTCAGGTCTTGACATATCACACGGTATTTGAATATTAGTTAAGACTTGGAAATTGTTTGTTTACCCATGCGCACATTGAGAAATTATGATAGTTGACAGTTATATTTTGACATAAACAAAAGACAAAGACGCGTCAGCTGTAAGACCTGGGTAAAAAGACCGAGAAATTGTATCCTTTTTCATTTGGTTGGTCTTCAAAACCTAGGTTTTTTCTTCATACTATCACACGCACAAGACTTCGATTCGAATGCAAAGACTTTAATTTTCCAAGTTTAGACTTGAATAATAACTCTAGTGTGATAAGGCTTTGATATGTCAAGACCTGAAGACTTGGATCCTGAAAAAAAAAACTACAAAAATAAGACTTGGATAGCGTTCTAGTGTGATAAGGCCTTTAAAAGGTGTGGGGCTCAAACCACCGCCTTTTCTGCCGTTAAGATGATCCGCATCAGTATGGTGCTTATTATTTAGAGTTAGAGTACAATCTAAATATTTGTAAATTGCCACAACTCATATTACTTTATTTATTGTTTTATGTAACAATATTTTTAAAACACACCCTTACTATCTTTATGGGTTATTTATTATACATTGGTGGGTGTACCCGTGCTTCGCTACGTATTTCACTACTTTAAAACGAAGAAAGTAGAACATAACGCTCACAACGTTAAAATTAAATATATAAAACGATAATATAATTTGCATTTAACTATTAGACGATGGGAAATACAGAAATCTCCCGCACTGCTATCTGTTGGTAAGTTCCGCACCAAATACCGACGTACATGTACAACTTTAAACATGTCTGTGCATGCGTACACTTTACACTGTCATAACTCCGCTATTATTAATATTTGATGTATAGTGTTAAATACATTATGATTCTACGTGAAATGCTGTAATTTGTTATTCTAAAATAATTGATACATCACTATAAAACTCCAATGTTATGCACCAACAAACTTTCTAATACAAAAGCTATTAGGTTTAAAAATAGAAAATTGCCCAATACACGATATCGGTACATAATAGATATATGCTCTTGCGGACTTTTTTTTACATCTAGTTAAGATCTACATTTTTTGTCTGTATTATATCGATATATCTCTTAAGGTTTAGCCTGCGTAATCAATTTAAATTGCACGGAGAGTGAAAAATGATGGCTTCCCCCCATAACGCCCCCTAGGGGTACATGGGCGAAGTTAGAACCCTCACTAAAGCCTTCCTCAGATTATTTTACCTCCTTGTAAAGTCTGATCCAATTTGGACTTTAGGATTTATTTTTTGAATAAAACACAACATATTGGAAAAATCCGAATTTTATTGTTATTAGCGTAAAGTACAGACTTGGCAATTATTTATGAAATATGATGTCGGCCAAATGCCCTCCACGACTCCGCTGACATGATACCATTCTTTTAGCGAAGTTTTCCGTAATCGTTTCCAATAAATGCGGTTCGATTTCAGCAATTGCACGCCTGATGTTCTCTTTTAGTTCTGGAATCGTAGCAGGCTTGTTGACATAGACCCTTTTTTTCAAATAGCCCCAGAGAAAAAAGTCTAATGGGATTAGATCGTAAAATCTCGCTGGCCAATTGATGTCGCCCCTCTGAGAGACAACATGACCAGGAAATAATCAGTAACTGTTCGCCTGTTTTCATAATAAACTTACACGACATTTATGCGTTGCTGCACAGTATACGGCGCCATGATAAATTTGCAATGTGTTTAGATACGAACTGTAAAAATGCAAACTTCTAACATTCACTGAATTTCTGAAATTCCGGAGTCCAATTTGGAAAACCCTTTACTAAATTTTGTGAAAATCAAATAAACAAACAAACAGAAATTGTTTTTATATATAAAGATATATTATAATAATTACATTTTGTTTCATTAATTCGTTGTTTGGAAAATCACTTGGAAGTGTTAAAGAATTCCATTAAGTTGATGATTGACGTCATTTTGTTTTGTAGAGCTTCTGTTAGGTTGCTGGGTATGTTGGATTTGTTTCATTTTTAATTGTATTTTATACATTTTCCTGTTATATATATTGTTTTTCTTATAAAGGTTCGACATCAGCTTTAAAGTCAACTGCGACAATCAGAAGCATAATTAAAGGACATGCTTCATTTTATGAGCTCTTCCTTAACCGCCCTCAGCATTTAAATTCTAAATAATAAGGGAAAGAACTTTTTACACTTCATTTAAGACTCGACAATAATTCCTTCATATTTTATATATAATAATATTTTAAGTATAATAAGCTGAATACTTAAGAAAAAATGAGTTCATAATTTGCATTTTCCTCATTAAATTTTAAGTTGGACAGTATGACCAGTGCACCAGCATTTTACTTTTTAACGGAAATTTCTGGAGTACTGTATCTTTGATTTTTAGATAAATGGTAAATCAGTGTTTGTTAATTATTGCCAGCTCATGGAAACCTCTAATATAGGTGCTGCAACCAGAAGTATAAGTGAGAATTTCTTTCGGAAAAAAAATCATTATTAAGATTAAGGTGACCATACGTCCCGAATTTGCCGGGCCAGTCCCGAATTTTCGCCTTGCGTCCCGAGGCAATATTTGTCCCGCATTCGGGTTTTTAGTCCCGAATTGTCCTGAATTTTAGAAAAGGTACTTATTTTCAATTTTTATTTTTAATATATTTCAAATAAAATTATTTTTACAAAATATGTACTGAAAGGGTATTTTCCTTGACTAACAACTTTTATACAAGTGACAAGACTCACCTTGATGTAGACACATTAAACGCAATTTTACTGATTAAAGTAAATTATGAAGAAAACTGTGCGGATTCTTATAAAAAGCTTCAAAGCAAAAAATACCTACTCAAAAAGATCCATAGTTCGGAAAAATATAAAAAGTTTATTGTTGGCTAAGTGGTGGTCAGACCCAAGGCCAATAAAGTAAATAATTATATGTGTCTGGAAATTTTTATTTATTATAAATTATAATTATTTATTGTATATAATTTGTATTAAGAAATTTTTATTTGTATTGTAAATAATTACCCCCCCCCCCCCCCGTCTATGAACTTCCGTCCCGAATTTTGAACTAAAAAATATGGTCACCTTAATTAAGATGGACATACCAAATTTTTAACTACATATAGTTAGTTAAAAATTTTGGCACACAGCAACAAAGGCTATTTGCGCCTCACGAAGCCTATCTAAATGACTACACTACAGTCTGTTCCAAACGGTTAAGCGGAACTAAATGGGATTTTCGTTCTTTTAGGTTGTCACGAGAAGGGACCTTGCTGGGGTTATTTAATTTTTCACGTTGGAATGTCAAAATTTAAAATTCCAACAATGAAACCATAGAAACGAATGACATGTCAAAATTAAATTATTTTTTTTTACAAATTTTAATGACAAAAAAATAAATAAATGGGAAATTTGTATTAAGAATGCACAAACTATCAAAATATAAAGAAAATGACATTTTAAAATTATATTAACCTTAACCAAAAAATGTTAATTGTAAGTATGATTTACAAAGCTTAAACAAAACGACCGAAAAGCACGATTTAAGCGATGAAAGTAACTAGATTGCAAAATCTAGTTCCGCTTAACCGTTTGGAACAGACTGTACATATTAAAAACAATAAATAAATAAATAAAATTAAAAATACGCATACTTTAATCTTGCACAGAAAAACAAAATAAATAAGTTAAAAAGTCTGTTCGAAAAATTGAACAGACTCAGGGTGAAGGTAAGAGGCTGTAAAGGGGCGAATTACCATCGAATATCACAGTCTAGAAATAGAACACATTAAAATAAGGTGCAAGACTTCACAAATAAAACAGTAAGTTCGTAAGAGTATCATTCTGTCCATGAGTACTCTGTCGTCACCTAGAGCAACTGACAGGCCTAACTTCTCCCTGACATCCTCGAACTGTACAAACTGAGTTTAAAAGTGTAACACAGACATATCTGTGTTACACGTCTCAAACATAGGAGACTCTTCACCTCGAAGGAGGTGTCCATGTGTCCAGGTCCGGCGCGAGGCCATGTGCGAGATTGACAAGAAAAATGTATATTGACGTGGTGGCCAAAAAGGGCTGGTTCAATAATGATGGACCACGCAAAATGACGGAATGAACGACATACATCGGTCAAAATGTAATTTTCCTTACCTGGTGCTGTCCGCTATCACGCTATGTTTACATATTAGATACTCCTATAATGTTTCAAATGTATATATTTTAATTAGGGATATATTTAATGAATGTTACACTATTTTTTTTCTGTGGCATCTATCAATAACAACTTTCGGCTGTGTGACTTTTTCTCGTATTCGGGGAATCACAGCGCTTCACAGCTGATGCAAAGCACCCCACCCGTTTTCTTCTTTCTAATTTCAGCGAGCTCGAAAACTATATATACAATTTAGATGGGAGTTTGGTGTACGCGAGTACGCGTGGTTCAGAAAGTTCGCACAATGCGTGAGGCGTGTTGGGCCGCGAGGCCATGTGCCACTGCACATGCTGCACATGCCTAGCGCCGGCCCTGCATGTGTCCACCAACAGTGGCCTATACGGGGAGGCGTGTAATGGCGGTTTCCTCTGTGTGGTTAATCCTGTAGGAAGAAGCCCATGGTTTAACGTCTCCCTTAATCTGTCTCAACTTAATGTCCTATATGGTGCTCCACATGGCTAAAACCAGATGTTTCAGATCTCTTTTTGCTTCATCTGGAAATATGAAACTCACATCAATCATAGGTCTGTGGAAGGCGGCTTTTGCAGCTGTTTAACTACATATACTACGTTTGCAAATAAAACCATATAAAATATAGAAATATAACACCTTATGATTTAATATGTATTAGTCAAGTATGTAGAAGAAAATTAACTTTTTATGTACTGTACAGAACATGCGATATCCTGCATTCTTATTGTTGCATTTGTTATATTTATATTCTGTTCTTAAAATTATTTAATTGTAAAAGAATTTGAATTACAATATTTTTTGCATACATACATCATAAAAAAATAATGAAATATGAAAAACACAAAAATATCTTTATTCAAACGTCCACTTCATAAGCTTTTAACTGCAAACTTGTGCAGCTCCGAGAAGAGGTATTCTGCCGTTGACAACACTTAACAATCACAGCAATATAAACACAATTGGTGCTGCCAATGCATGCATGTACCACATTGAGTCACTCTGTATCATAACTTGTGGACGAAAAATTTATTTTACGAACGACTCAATATTAGTGAAGGTTTTTAATTATCGCCTCAAATTCAAAATTAAGTGAATTTTCGGCGTTTCAGAAAATCTAAGAGTCGCTATAAAACTCTTAAGTCTCTGCGGCCATACGCCAATATAATTATGGAGGATTTCTCGAAAATATTTTTAATATTGAGGAGATTTTCAATTGCCAGAACGACATGGTATATGTTCAAAAAAGTTGACAATAAGCTCGCGAGAAAGCGCTGGGTTTCCTATGTATTTAGTAACATACGGCCAACATAATGCTAAGATTTTTGTTGTTTGCTATTTTTCGCGCCAGTCGCGCGAGTTATTAACTGTCTGTACGCGACTTCCGTTCAGGTTACCGGTAGTGTTCCAGTTCAAGAATGTATGTTGCGTAAACATTCGTCTCGTGTCTTAGTGTATTTTAGTCGCTCATTTCGGTCACCGCATCCTCTGAGCTCTTAGTATCGTGCTTCTTTAGCAGAGGTAGAATTAGTCTTGTACCTCAATTCATTTATTCTGCTTTATTGTCGTAAATGCATTTAGGCATGCATTTACACTCGTGTGTGTTAGTATATTTCGCGAATATACGGTGTGGACTTTTGAAATCGATCGTGGCTGTGTGTCCAAACTCTCCATTCAAAACCTGGAGTGTTAGGATCAATGTCTCCGTCTGGGAATATTGCAGGGCTTCGCATTTAACAGCTATAATCGCCTCAAAATCAGTATTTTTGTGTATAATTTTTACCTACCGCCAACAAGGGAGGTATTGTGATCATAATGATGTCTGTCGGTCTGTCTGTCTGTCGGTCCGTGCACACGTGCAGAGTAAATTCGGCTGAAAGGATTTTTATGAAACTTCAAATTTGAGCTTTTGACATCAATGGCACGAATTGATCAACTTTTTGTAAAAATCGGTTAACTAGAAATGGGAATTTAATCGTGTCGGTTTTAAGATTTTTGCGAATATTTCACAACAGAGAAATATTTCGAAACAATTTATTTAACAAAAGTTGCTATAAAAGCAATAACTAACAACTTGTATTTGATATTTTTTGATAAAACGAAAAAAAATTGAAAAATTATTTTATGAATTTTTTTTTATGTATCTATTTTTTCATACTTATATGTAACGTTTCCATGGTAATGATAAATAATATCTCTGTTAGAAAATATTGGGCCAAGTTATTTCTACTCTGCTGCTAGAATGTATTTTATACAAGTACTTTATGATGACGGTCGGTCCTGTGGTGGCCACAGCTGATTTTTTATACGTTAATTTAAGAACTAAGAGTTTCATTTAAATTGTTATTACAGTCAAACCTCTATCTTCGTCAACCTCCATATTCGTACTATTTGATATTCATCACATTTTGATGACAATTTTTGTCCCCCATATTCGTTAGTATTTTCTGTATTCGTTGTCCCTCTCACCGCTGCCGCGGAGGTAAATTCGTCTGGAAAGGAAAAATCGAGTAAAGCACCCATACCTAACGCTGACATCAAAGAAATGCTATGTAATAATAATAATAATAACATTTATTTCATGCTAGACATCTTACGACGTTTACATTTGTCAGTACATATATGATAATTTAATTAAACAAAAGTAGAAAAACATTTGAAAACATTGAAAAATTAAAATAATTTTGAAAGATAAGAGAAAAAAAAATGTAATATATATAAAATTAACAAAGGTAGAAAAACAGCCTACATGTTAGATGTAATTATTGAAATTAATTTTGAAAAATTCATCCGAATTGTAGAGACAATTCTCAATAAGAATTTTTTTAAGAGACTGGTAGGTAGTTAAAGAAAGTGGCTGCCAAAAAATACCATTCCTAGATTTAGACAATCTAAGTCTTGGTAGTCTGATGTTGCCAGCAGAGCGAACATTGTAAACATGTCTAGAGGATACGGTTACAAATTTGTTCGGGTTTTCTTTAACGTATACCAGACAAACATAAACAAATAAACTATAGAAAGACAAAATGCTGTATTTCTTAAAGAGCTCTCGGCAGTGGTGCTTGTTAGGAACATTATTCAGGATTCTAACAGCACGTTTTTGGAGTAAGAAAATTCTGTTGACAGATGAACTTAAACCCCAGTGAATTATGCCGTAAGTTAAGCGCGTCTGAAAAGCAGCAAAATAAAACATACGCAGCATATCGAATGACACAGACGTTTTCAGCCTGATGAACGCATAGATAACGCTTTTAAGAACATTTGCCAAATAGTTAATGTGATCGTGCCAGCTAAGTGTACTATCGATATAAATCCCAAGAAATTTGATTGGCCCCCCGAACTGAATATTAATATCAATATTGCGTTTCAGTGAAAAAATAATTTGTTGGGTTTTATTATTATTAAGAGTAAGACGGTTAGAAGTGAAGCAATCTTTAACTTTCACCATTTCCTGTTCTGTATTACTGACCACATCGTTAATAGAGGTATGATTAGTCAGGACAGTAGTGTCATCGGCGTAAAGTATAACTTTGACACTTTCAGGCAGCAAATTTCGGAGGTCATTGATATAAACGATGAAAAAAAAAAAACGGACCCAAAATTCCGCCCTGACAAACATCAAAATTGACCTTCCTATATGTAGAATGTACGTCATTCAACGAGACGAACTGGTATCTATTAGAAAAATAAGATCTAATGAGATCGTTTGCATTGCCACGGATACCATACTTTTCTAATTGGGCCAAAGTGCAGAATATGGTCGAAAAATAGCACTCAAATTTTGCTACAGTCAACCAAGACATAAATGCATTTAACGATAATGTGATTGACTACTTCAGGATGGTTTTACAGAGCAGAAAAAAACAGACAACATTGAACAAATTCCTTGTTAAAACGAGTGCTGTTAAATCATCAAGAAAACATACCCCATGATCAGAATTGGAATTACTCGTTTTGTTTTAATTGATATTAACTCTTGTTTTCAACATAAACCTTCCTCCTTTTTCACTTCTACCACTATGTTTATCTATTTAGTACAATAAGGTTAAAGTTTAAACAACATTTTTTAAAAATTTTGTACCACTTTTAGGAGCTGGAAACAGATTAATTGAATTTCAGTTATTTCTTACGGAAAAAATTGTTTCTCTATTCGTCATATTCTATATTGGATACACCCCCAGGAACAGATTAATGACGAATATAGAGGTTCCACTGTATAACTAAACTAATTTTTCAAAAAAAATTCGATTGAGATTTTTATACCTCCCTTCCTAGATAGGAAACAACATATTTAGGAAACATTTTTGACAAAAATCGTATATAAATAAAAATATATTTAAAAACAAATGTTTATTCTTTAATTTTGTCTTGAATGCGTTTCATTTGAAGCCATGCATTATATTATAAAACGTAATTATTTTTTTACTGGAACCGACTTACGTGGGACACTGTGTAATAATCATTATTTTTATTTCTGTATATCAAAACTATTTTCTAGTTACAGTTCTAGTTTACAGTTTCATATACACAGCAAAAAGGAAGGTAAAAAGAAGCAAACATATCGATAGTAATCCGTTCTTCAAAGATTTATATTGAGTAAATCGCAGTGAGGTTCTATCTGATTCCTGATAACCAATATATATTTTCGCCATCTTAAAATATACGGTTCTCTGGGTTGTGGTAGAGGTCGTAAAAATAGGATCTCAACAGCTTCTCTTAAAAAGATAAAACTTTTACCATAAACTCGATTTTAAATTATGGGTTTAAACTTACGTTGAATTTCTAAAATATTTAAAATAGAAATTTCTTTAAATATATTTCTGTAAACATTCAACAAAATAGTATATTGTGCAACTAGCGCGGAATACCATATATTCGCAGCCGCAGGCGAGTGAAGCAAATCATTCGAGTGCGGAATATGTATTCTGCGCGTGTTACTCACTATGCGTTTCCTCCGATTACCATTTTTCAATAAATAAATAATCAAGAAAATACAATCTAAATATGGTTAACAGCCATTAATGCGCGCGCAGCCAGTACGGGAATGAAAATTCTCGGAAACTGAACATGCGCATTGCTGCGAATTTATTCTTTCCCGCGCAATGCACATGCGCATTAGGGCGCATTTATCATTCCCGCATCGCCTGCGCGCGCATGAGTGTATCATACGAAATTAAGTTAATTTTCTATCGACTTAAGCCTCATTCAGAGCTCTTTAAATTAAGAGGTTGTAGACTGTGCTTTGTTAACTGTAAGTTATGTTTCAATGCATTCTTTTTAACTTTCCATGTACCGTTCACATCTGTTATAAATTAGTACTTTACGAATAGCCCTCCATCTGTGAATTTTGATACCAACTATTTAGCTTCGTAAAATATTTATCGTATTACCTTTCTTATAATTTTGTTGTCTTAGATTTTAACTATCTAATTACCTAAATTGATCATATTTACTGTCCGTCATTGTAATTTTGAGAGTTAACAAGATTTGTTAATGATGCCATTATGTTAGGTTATGTAAAGGCATTCGATATCTACGGTGTCACTGATAGAATGCGATAGCCCATGTGTTTATATGTCTGTCTCATTAAAACATCTCACTAGATATAAGTTTAGAAAATTATGCACAATCCACAATAAACAGCGTATTAAATTTGGAGGTCTGAACGGTTTCACGTCTTATCATATGACAAACTTTCTGGTGACAGTGAACAGTCCATAAGCTATTGATTTAAGAGCTCTGAATGCGGCTTAACGGAACCAAATGAGACAGTTCAATAGTAGTCGTAGGAAAAATATTTTGTTATACAGACTGTTAGCGGGACCTGTTTAAGTATTGATAACTTCTTTATTATAACAGATACGAAGGTTAATACAGGTTAAATTAGAAGAGATCAAGTACATTACTCTACAAATAAGAATATTAAATTGGAAAAACAATTGATCATCAAATAAGCGACTTATTTTTAAAAATATTAATTTATTTAACAAGCATATAATGGGGGCTATATTTTACGATGATGAAGTTTACCACCCTAGACAAAGGCGATTCCTTTTTTTATCAAGAGTGCCAGGGTTTGTTTCCCCTACTTGACCAGAGCCATAGCAACGTCCTGGCATCGGGGCAAGTGCCAGGGGCGCTATCGTGTATGTTTTCTTTTTTTTTTTCTTTTTTTTTATTGGTCATCACTTGTATTTTCACCTGTTTATTAAAATAATAATGATGCCCTCCTTAAATAAAATGAAAAAATATAAAAATGGCGCTATTAAGTATTTGCCAAGGGCGCCAAAAATATTGCTACGGCTCTGGTTAAGACGTAATTCGGCGCCTTCTTAATATCATTCATTAGACGTATAAGGAAAATATTAAAATAAAATTTTACATGCTACACAAAAGTACAAAAAAGTCTAAATTTCATTACTTTCCGGCGCCTCTATCCTGCGTAGTCGCCTAGATAGCCTAGATCACTATCTAGGCTAGAATTATTAATGGCATACTAATGGCGTACGAATGGTATACTAATAATTCAAAAATACCAAATTTTGAGTTATGACACTTATGCAAATTAGCGATATGTTCCGAGTTCAGCCATTCATGAAAATAAGTAGTTTTGATTATAATTTAATTGCAACTTTTTATCGGGAATTTTTTAAATATTGATAACTTTTTAGTGTTTTGTAGGTATGATCACCAAAAAACCCTTATAACGTCACTCATGTGTATGTATGTCTGATGATTAATTTCATTTTTAGGTTTTGTAAGTATGACCACCAAAAAACCCTTATACGAAGGCTACCTTTTAAGTTTTTATAAAAACTAAGAAAGAAAAAAATTGATTTGGACCAAACTGTTTTATTGCTTTTCAAAATATTCGCCTTTAAGATTTGTACACTTTTGCCTGCGTTCAAACCAATTTTCGAAAAAAAAAAATCCCTCTGAAGTTGGTATCTCAAAAACATGGTTTTCGAAGGCTTCAAGAGTTTCTTGAGGTGATGAAAACCGCTGTTCACGCATTTTTTGTTTGACATTGGGGAACAAAAAAAGTCGTTAGGGGATAAATCAGGTGAATACCTGATATTTTTCTCCTTCAAATAATCAATTGTATGATATGTTTTTTGTCTTCAAAAATCAATTATATGACATGCTGTGTGGGAGCTTGCATTTTCATGATGAAGAATGATGCGGCGTTTTTGGTTGTTTTTCCTGATTTTGTCGATTACTTCTGGCAAACAAATTGTTGCACGCATGAGACATTAATTTTCGATATTTTTCTCCTTCAAATAATCCATTGTATGACATGCTGTGTGGGAGCTTGCATTTTCATGATGAAGAATGATGCGACATTTTTGGTTGTTTTTCCTGATTTTGTCGATTACTTCTGGCAAACAAATTGTTGTATACCATACAGCATTAACTGTTCTCCGATCCTCTAAAAGAATGGTTACGACATATCCAGTACAACCGAAAAAACAAGCGATCATTTTCTTGGAAGTGCTTAGTGAACGACCCAAACTTCTTGAAAGACCCAAACAGTGGATTGTTGTTTAGTTTGCGGTTTATGTGAATAAATCCAAGTTTCGTCACCAGTAAGGATGTTGTATACGGATTTTGCATTGCCTAGGTTGATTTTTTTTAACATTCCCTTACACCAATCAACAAGGGCCTTTTTTTGAGCTTCGGTCAAATTATGTGGAATCCATCGGGAACAGATCTTTTTCACAGCTAAATGTTCATGCAAAATCGAATATATTGCAGTCTGCGATATGCCAAATGATGCCTCTATCTCACGGTAAGGCACATGCCGATCTTCTGCAATCATTATGCGCATAGCATCGATGTTTTTTTGAATCACAACCGATTTTGGTCAACCTTCACGAGATTCATCACTGACAGACGCACGATCACATCGATATTCTGCAAACCAATCGTAAACAATCTTTTCTGATAATGCTTCATTACCAAAAGTTTAACGAAGCGAATCTATGCATTGTTGTTGAGTTAGGCCTTTACTAAAATCGTAAAAAATCATCCAACGAAAACCCGAGTAATATACATTTTTTCACAAACTTTTTAACGCTCACTTTCAAAAAACTACTCGATCAATTTATAAACTACTACTGATTTCACAATAACAAATGCCAAATTTTACGAATATAGTAATGACACATTTCAATATTGCCATCTAGTGGTCGTTTGTGAAAACATAAAAGGTAACTCTCGTATGTCTATCCACCAGGTAGTTCCCGGTATCCCGCTGGCCAGTCCAGTCCTGTTTTCAAATCCACATTTAATGCAACAATTTAAGTTGCAACTAGTGGTGACAATAATGTTAGTGGGCATGCGGAAGATGACGAAATCAAAACCGCGACCATATTAACATGTTTATGCATATTTTAGTGTTGCGCGAGTCGAGCGTCGTTACCCGCCGAGAATTCTTTTTATAAACAGTTTATTTCTGTTCGACTCACGTGAGTGTTATGATAGTTGAATCTGGCAACAAACCGCACTAAAGAACTCGAACAGTGGCGTAGAAAATAAAAATAAATAAATATATTAATAAAAATATAGAAGCGGTTAAATGTAGACATCCCTTCCAGTGTACTGCTCATGCGTTGCTCTATCCTTATTAAACGTATGGTTTGCTCTTTTTAGTGGTATTTTCACATAATACTTGGGGTTGAAAACCATGTTTTATAAAAACACAAATTTTTTTGGGTGTTTAAACAATTAAACAATTTAAAAAATTAAATATAGATTTTTATTTTTTAGGAATCAGAATAGGTTTTATGAAAAGGGAAATAAAATTACAATAAATCATAAAAAAACTGTCCTGATGGTGGCTATATCTATTTTTTTCATTTATTTTTTCGGCCTCATATTTGGTTTTTACACGTTTCAGATGATTATAAGACAATATTCACAATAAAATCAATTTTTGTCCGCCTGTCTGTCTGTCCGAGGTTCATGCAAAATCGGCTGGAAATATTTTCACGTAATTTGGTATGATGATAGCGTGAAACCAGGATTCGAACATAGGCTATAAAGCATCTCGAATCTTAAAATATCTCCCATATTATTGACAACAACAAAATGTATACAGGGTATTTACGGTCTTCTTATTTATTTTTTAATGGGTGATACTACAGGTCAAAAGAAGGCGAAGAACCTTAAAATACCTTAGCAAAAGTTTTATAATAAAAGAGATATTAATTTTTTTATTTTTTTTTTATGGGATCAAAAGATAACGATAAGTACTTTTACAGCAGAAGTTCGAAGTTATGTTGTATGCAAAGTCTAGCTGTGTATCAATGAATCAGCGTATGCTGCAAGGCTCGTGCCTTGTCGAATTTTCGCCGTTGCTGCCTCCACCCTGTTACGGAGATCCTCCAAGTCCATAATTTCGGTACCACCACTTCGGTAATACCATGATCTTCAAATGCCTCCACAAATAAAAGTCTAATGGTGTCAAGTCTGGTGACCGGGGAGGCCAAGAAACAGGACTGCCCCGACCAATCCACTTATTTTCAAATACATTGTTTAACTGATGACGAACGAAACGATTGAAATGCGCGGATCTTGAAGAAACCACATTTCTTGCCGTACGTTTAATGGAATATCTTCAAAAAGTTCTGGCAAATTATTTTGCAAAAAAATAAATAATTTTCAGTATTTAACCGATCTGGTAACACAAAGGGGCCAATCAACTTTGAGTTTACCAATCCGGCCCATACGTTCACAGAAAATCTGTCCTGAAAATGACCACGGCGAACAACATGCGGATTTTCGAAACTCCAGATGTGTGTATTGTGGCAGTTGTTTGTGCCGTTACGCGTAAACGTAGCTTCATCAGTCACCAACACACTCAACGCAAAATTCGGTACTTCGTCATGTTTGCACAAAAACTTTTTACAGAACAGTACGCGTTGCGAATGATCCTGAGGTTGCAAAGCTTGTACTCGTAGTACATGGAATGGATATAATTTATGCTCGCATACTGTTCGTCATATAATACGATTTAAGACACCTACTTCAGTGTTTCTCAACCTTTTCTGGCATAGGACCCCCCAAAATAACTTAGATATTGTCTGCGGCCCCCCCTATATATATGTATATGTGTGTGTATATGTGTATATATATATATATTATATGAAACTCTAAACCGGGACAAGAACGGGAGCTAGGGTAAAGGAAAACATTTAACCACAAAAAATTGTTTTATTATTAAGTCTTACAAAAGAAATATGCAGATGGTCTACTGCAACAGAAAGTTAATTATTTGATTTATTGTACCAGTTCAACAAATATTTTTAAGAGCAGGTTCTAACTTATAAATTGTTGCTGCTGTACCAATATAATTCAATATTCATTTAGTCAATAATCGGGATTTATGAAAATGATTTAAAAAATAGTTTTGTTTCTCTAGTTATAGCCGATAGTGTATGCATGTATGTGTTTCTATATTGTCCATAGAAGCACATTCTACATAACAATGACTTACATTATAAAATTAACAAAAATTTCTACAAATACCTTTCCAGTCGCTCCAATTTTGGTCTGCATGGAGTCCAAACACTAAATTCCACACTATAACACACTATTTCAAGTATTTTATGCACTTTTATCACTTAAAAATAACTAAAAACGTCAGAAAAAAATGAAGACGCCACTTGCAAAAATCACGTATCACTACATATCAAGATGGCTAATCCTGATAAAGCTCATTAAGGAATATAGTCATTAACAATCAATATATAAGGAACAGAATTGCTTAAAATAATTCTTTATGAGAATAAACACATATATTAACATTTTATCAATAGTATGCAGGTGGTAGAAATTGAACTACCGGGCCCAATACACTATTTTTTATTATTGAAGATGAGGTATAACGTTAAATTTTACATAAACATGTTTTTAATATCTGTTACGATTACCTATAATGGCTTGCAAGTATTTTTATTTACAAGTGTTCCATTGTTCCAAGTTGCTTTCCATTTTGAACACTTTCGCATCCTTACTCTTTAGCTAACAGTAGCTCGGAGCATAACAAAAAATATTGCAAGTTCAAGTCGTACCTACTTGAAAGTACTTGAAGTAGCTCCAACGCGAACCGTTTTAATTATTTAATTATTTTAAATTAGTTGTCAAAATAAGTATAATTTATTTTATTTAAGTGAAAAAAAAAATAATAATAATCATAATAATAATAAAATAAAATAATATAATATATATTTTATGATTTTCTTTCTTCTTCTTCTTCTTCTACTTTCTACCTCCGGTGTTCATCTCTTTCTTCGTAATCTCTTTTCGGCTTCCGTCTCCGGTCTCCTTCCTTCTTGACTCCAGTTCTTCTTCCCCTCTTTCTTCGCTTCTCTTCCCTCTTTTCTTTCCTCCTCCATTGCCTCTTTCTTCCTTCCTGTACTCAGTTCTGTCTTACCTCTCCACATTCCTTTCTTCTTTCCTCGAGTACTCTCGCCCACCTTTCTCCCTTTCCTTCTTCACTCAACAGCTCCTTATTTTATTTAAGTTTAAAAGGTATATTTTAATGAATATAAATGTCATATATTTATGAATATATCTTGCAAAATTGAGCGTTTTTCTATTATAATTTCATGTTTCGATTTTATATGACTTCACGGCCCCCCGACGAAGCTTTCACGGCCCCCCAGGGGGCCGCGACCCCCCGGTTGAGAAACGCTGACCTACTTGCTGGGCAAAAACAAATGAAATTTCTTAGTTCGCAGGTTACTACAAGTTTTTCTAACATTAATTTATCTCTTCCCTACAAAAACTTACAAAATTAATATCTCTTTTAATATAAAACTTTTACTAAGGTGTTTTAAGGTTTTGCGCCTTCTTTTGACCTGTAGTATCACCCATTAAAATATATGTATATATATATATATATATATATAAAAATTGTTTATAATAAGAAAACAAACCTGCTTAAATATATATAGGGATTTAATGAAATATTAACGTATTAATAATTAGTAATTTAGCATGTAGTTCAACTACTAATTTATGCAATATTAGTTAAAATCTGACCTGAGGTTAAAATTTTTGGATTCTCCGTAGTTTATTTGGCTTAGAAAAAATTTAAGGCTTTAATCGTTTAAAGCATTTTGAGATTACGACATTTTTTTGTAATGACATAATTTGCATTATTAGTGAAAATTCTGGATTAAAAAAGCACAACTTAAAAACGGCTAAAGATAGCGACTTGCGGTTTGAATTTTTCGATTCTCCGTAGTTTATTTAGTCTAGAAAAGGTAAGGGCTTAATCGTTTAACGCGTTTTGAGATTACAATAAACAATTTTTTTAGTAGTATACAACAATCAAATGTTTTTATTGCACCTAACAATGTGTCCTCTTCTAGCCATAGACCACCACGTTAAGTGAGTGCATTATTTTTCAGAGTTCTGAGTTTAGTCAGTTGTAAGATGTATTTTGCAGTTAGTGTTAGTGTATGACTTTAATAATAATATTATTAGGGTATTAATATTTGTTTACTATTGTAAGTGTTTAATTATTGGTGTTCAAAATTATGATTGGTCATCAAAACTGTGACTTCGACTTTCACTAATATTTAATTATTAATTTCGTTACCCTTAACATTTATTATATCGCCGAAAAAACGTTTTTACAATTTTAATGACAATTTACAGAAAAAATATTCCTTTATACAAAATGGTGTTTCAATGAAACTTTATTTTTGCAGAACAATATTATTAAAAAGGTTAATTTTGAAAAATTTACGTTAATAATTGTTATTATAGTAAGTAACATATCAATAAGTCTGTTTGCTATTTCTAATTAGATTGAACGAACAATATATTGTTCTTAATTTATCTATTACTGATTTTCATTTTCACTTGTCAAAAAACGAAAAATTTTGCAATTAAGAATTTGATTGTAATGGTTCCAATTTGGAGCAAAATAATACACCATTAGGCATTCTGAAACAAAATATCAATTTTTACTTAGTTTTAATTAAATAAATACTAAAGATATTGCGATTTTCGTACTATTTAAAAACGTAACCTATAAATATATTTTCGAATCCTTATTTATATGTTTATAAAAATATTATTCCATAATATAAGGTATCTGAACTGTACATATTACTATATACTTATCAAAGATATAAATTTTTTGCTCCAAAATTGAAAATATTCATAAAATTAAGGTAACAAAAGTAATGACACATGTATTTTAAATATCCCAAAAAAATCCAAAGGAAGCCGTTGCCAGATGGCAGCACATGTATGTGACGTTGTATATGTAAATGCTTTTCATTATTTAATGATTTTTTTGTTCCAATGTACCTATAATCACTTCACTAATAAACAAACTTATTAGAACGAAATTATTCTTTTTAACTAAGGACATCGAGATATACTGAAGTATAAGATTGTTTAAAATAACCAAAAAGGTCAAGATATACCAAGTTATCTCATAGATCAAAACAAAAATATAAAAAAATTCAAAAATTACCAAACATAATTTTTCTATTATTTGATTTTGAAAATCTATATAAATAAATCTGATAGTCTGTATTCTGCCGCTGACCACCGCTGACCAATCGCTAAAGCCTGGAACAGAATGCACAGCGCGCTACGGCGTCAGCGCGGCGTCATTTGCGACAACGTTGCGTTAGCGCCGTTGAGAATTTTCGCCTGCACACAATGCAATAATTTTTAACGCCGTCAAGTGTCACATGACAACCTATATCTCTGTTTATACGTGCGCTTTCTTTTATTAAAAGTATAATGGATGATGAAGACTTGTGCGTGATGTTATTTATGTTGTATGCCAGTTATTTATACATACAAACACTTTATTATTCAGTAAAAACTGAGGTTAGGTGTTCTGCGTCAACGTTCAACAGCGTCAAAAGTTGGAAGTTGACGAACATTCAGTATCAACGGCGGTCGAACGGCGGAGGACGTTGTCCATTCTGTGCACTTGCGTACGACAGCTTGGGTTCAACTTTCTCCTGACAGATAGCGCCGTACGAACGGCGTTTACGCGTCGTAGAACTCGGTGCATTCTGTTTCCCACTTAACTAAACGATGATCAACCGATGATCAACCATTGACCAACCGCTGAACTTATATGCTAGGATAAATTAAAAATTAAATCTGTCAATGTTATAGTGTCGCATGTTAATCTGTCGTATGTTCAAATGTCGTGGAATCTTAAAAAACGCTCCAAAAACCACGACAAAAATGCTATTGAATATGTGTTGAAAACTGTTCAAATCTGCCCCACCCTTCCCTATTTAGTTCAAAGTAAATATTTCCTTGGCGGCCCGAAAACGGATTTCGCCTGATTCAGCCTGGTGATTGCACTGAATACTTAGTCAGTCCGCCCCTGGATGCAAGCAAAGTATACGATATTCACGTCTAGAGCATTAAAAGATAATGTACCAAAGTCTACTTTAGAAACTGTGTACTAAGTTTGCACTTACAAGTTCTATTCTAAACCTGTGACAAAGTGTCTTTTAAGAAGGATTATTTAACAGAAAGGTTAAATATCATAGATACCAAACAAGGTACGTAGAAAGCACTTTTCATTTCTTCTACATGATAAATTTAGGATAAACTTATTGTTGTTCAAGAAACTATATACAAGTATATTAGAAATATTGTACATCAATGTCAGACTCAGCTACACTATTGCTTTCAAATAATTAGTTTATAGACTGTACCTATTGTCGATACCGGCGTTAGTAGTTTATTTCTTCATTTGTCAATGGCAATTTAAATCTGTTCAAATGAATTTTATTCATTCTTCAGCTTAACATTCTCGATGCAATTGTGTCCATTGAAGTTGTTTTGCCCGGTTACCCCTACAAAGCAATGGCTTTCATTCAGTAATTCGACCATGAAGATTTGTTTATTGCTATTAACCCAACTGAATTTCACAGTCCACACAAAAATTTGTCCTCAGCGCAATTGGCATACCACGCGGCCTATTACCATAGGCCAACGACATGTCTACACTTAAGTGGGTTTTACACGATTCAATTAATTGAAAAAGTTGACATTCAATTAATTGATGTGTGTAAAGTGTAAAAATTTGGTCAATTAATTGATCAATTAATTGACAAAAAATTTGATCAATTTATTTTGATCAATTTTTCATCAATTTTTTAGGGAATTCTAGGTATATTTTTATCTGTTAAGATATTGCCAACTGTTTAGTTGTAGCATAACCTCGAAACATATTATTTTTGTTTCCATTTCAAATCTAACATAACCTCAAACGTTCTAATTTATTATCATTTAGGTTATTTCTTTTGTTTTTGTTCACAGCTCGTAATTTTGTGAAGATTTTTTCAATATTTTCATTTTGATAAATATCTCAACATGTTTTACAGTTGGTAATGTAAAAATTTCAAAAAAAAATTATAAATAAATTGATGTGTGTAACGTTTATCGTTAGTGACGTTTTTGTTCCCAAGGTTACCAATAAATTTTTCAATTAATTGACAAAAAAACTTGATCAATTTGTTGATCAATTAATTGAACTGTGTAAAACTAACTTTAGATATTTGACTTTGCCAGTTGTCAGTAAAAAAATTGGTAAACAGAATTATAAGGTCAGGAGTGGCAAAAACTCTTTGGTCAATGATAGTATTGCACTCAGGGCTGGCGCGAGATGGGTTCAAAGTGTTCCCCGAACCCGGTCTCGCAGTTATCTATATTTTCATTTTTGCTCATAATTTTGATCCGTCTTTTTGTTGCTCATTACTCTGATCGTTCATTTGGATTTCCTTATCTCTCTCTTTCTATCTGAACCTGGTCCCGCAAAATTACACGCTGACCCTGTTTAAGAAAATTAGTCAAGTCGAGCGCCTGACTGTACAGGTAACCAGCAATACTTCTGTACACACTGAGTTGCATAGAATTGATATATAATGTGTAGGCCAGGGGTGTCAAACTCATTTCAAGCCCGGGCCAATTTTCTAACAAGTAAAATACACGCGGGCCGCATGATATGTATTTATAATATTATTATTATTATTATTATTATTTTTTAATTTTACATCGGCTTATTTCTGCAACGAGGCTAATCGCCGATGCCAGGGGGCGAGCTCCTACACCTGGATGAGGGGTGAATGATTGTGATTGTATTTATATTATTACTCATTCTATACTGTAAATAAGAATAATGTAAATGAACAAGAAAACAAAAACTAGCCGCAATCAGCGTTCTGGTACTGTACAGTTGCACCTATTGGGCTCAAAAATGACCGATGTCCACTCTGCGATCGATTTAAATCAGCTGATCGAAACGAGTAATGTGAAAGTTTACCTTATTTGCTTACATGTTAAATTATCGGTTCAGAATGAATAATAAACAGCTATCCTTGCTAAATTATTTTAATTTCTTAAGTATGTACATCACTTTCTACTAGGTGTGTAGTTGAAGGAGAATAGTTGTTAAACGCCGGTCATGTTATATTATGTGGAATTTCGAAAAAAATTATTAGCATGTCGACATATGTGGGTTATGTTAACAAACGAGCAGTCTAAAATCACCACCTCACAAAGCCACTGGAAAATTAAAATTAACTCAAGATAGCCTGCACCTGTAAAGCAGGAGCTTCATGCATTATTTAATTTGTTTAATAAATACTAGTTTGTTAAATATTAATAAGTATTCAATATTGATGTAATCTGTAGCTCTTAAATGCTTTGAGCAACCTTCATAGTATCACTTTTTCCCGTATTTATAACGTTTTTCCATGCTTTTTTCCCTTTTATCTATTCCACAACACCAAATTTATTTATTATTTTCACAAATTGTTTTTCATTTGGAAAATAATGGAATATTTCTATCACTTCTTTTCTATAGTGATAACCAAATAGACAGCAATTTGTATTATGACAGCTCGTTGTAAGTCAAAGTAATATAAAAAATAGTAATAAAAGTTTTTAAACTCGATACAAACATCACGAGATAGCCACATGTAAACAATAAACAGTTACTCGTCTCATGAGTTCAGATTTGGCCCGCTTGGCGTCTTTTCACAGCGCCCAATAGAACAGTGCTTTTTAAAAGCTCTGCTTCCGGGTATATTATTTGGAATCACGGGGAATCAACGATCTACCGACTATCCCACAGCCTTGGCTAACTGCAACAGTTACTGCTTGACTATTGGTTTTCGGCCCTTTGCCGAAATATTGATGCCGTGGCCCGAATAGATTCTGTCACGAAGTATTTTCGTTTAAATAATTTTTTATATTATATAAGACAGCGTTTCTCAACCGGGGAGCCGTAAAAGCTTCGTCGGGGGGCCGCGAAGTCATATAAGATCATAGCATGAAATTCTAATAGAAAAACGCTCAATTTTACAAGATATATTCATAAATATATGTCATTTATATTCATTAAAATATACCTTTTAAACATAAATAAAATAAATTATACTTATTTTGACAACTAATTTAAACTTTAAAACGGTTCGTGTTGGAGGTACTTCAAGTACTTTCAAGTAGGGTCGACTTGAACGTGCAATAGTTTTTGTTATGCTCCGAGCTACTGTTAACTAAAGAGTAAGGATGCGAAAGTGTTCAATATGGAAAGCAACTTTGAACACTTAAATAAAAACACTTGCAAGCCATTATAGCCGTAACAGATATTAAAAACATGTTTATGTAAAAGTTGTTTCTTTTCAAAAGCTTTATCCAAATATACCTAACACGCCATACGTTCCTATATAAAAAATCGAAGTTGTCCTTGATATCCTGTACTTCCGGTTTATTCCGGAAAATTTAAATACCACCATCCAATTATTTAGTGGCCACGGATCGTCTTTTCGAAAAAAAATCGTGTTTCCTCTATCTTGATACACCTTGTGATCCCTCCCTTCCTCTATCCCTCTATCCCTCTCTCCCTCTCTCTCTCTCTCTCTCTCTCTCTCTATATATATATATATATATATATATATATATATGTATATATATATATATATATATATATATATATATATATATATATATATATATATATATATATATATATATATATATATATATATATATATATGTATATATATATATATATATATATATATATATATATATATATATATATATACATACATATATATATATATATATATATATATATTAATTTCGTCAAGAACTTTATTTCGAATATATATATATATACTCGAAAGAAAGTTCTTGACGAAATTAATATGGTTATTAAATAAAATTCTTATGTTATACTCGTCATATATTTATTAAAAAATGTTCATCGAGACGTTTCGATTGGTAATTCAATCATCCTCAGTCCAATATTATTGTCAAAAGTGTAAAATAATGTATTTCCACATTAAAATGTTTGGAACGGACAGGAACGGTTAATCACCAATCGAAACGTCTCGATGAACATTTTTTAATAAATATATGACGAGTATAACATAAGAATTTTATTTAATAACCATATATATATATATATATATATATATATATAGGTGGTATTGTTTTAGGTCTTAAAGCCAGGTACTGTACTCTTATCCTCCGCCAGGTACTGCACTTCAGGCTTACCACAAGGTAGCACGTCATATTATATATATATATATAGCAGGGGGCCGCAGACAATATTTACGTTATTTTGGGGGGGGGCATGCCAGAAAAGGTAGAGAAACACTGATATAAGACATATAGTATAAGAAGTCGTTACGGGTCGCCAAAATGCAAGAATTGGGCCGCCAGTTTGACACCTCTGGTGTAGGCCTTCGAGAGTTTAAGTTCGTATAAGCAAAAACCATATAGCCTCTTTCATTTTTGTGTGTCTGTCGGGTAGAAATTGTGATCAAATAAATACTGTGACATACTTATATCATTTGAAAAATATTTACGTATACGACCATTTACTTTTATAAGAAGCATCAGTTTCGCTACCTGATTTGTAATTGTTCTTTTTAGGGTTTTGTAAGTATGACCAAAAAACCCTTATACCGTCATTTTGTCGTCTGTCTGTCTTTTCGGTAAAAATTGTAGCCAAACGGCTAAACCTAGAGAGTTGAAATTTGGCATGCTTATATAACTCTTTGACCCGCACATAGGAAAAATACTAAAACATCTAAAAAACATATCCCCCTAAAAATATAAACAAATATATGCTCATCGAAAAAAAAATATATTCTTTTACAATTCTGTGTAGGGTATCAAATGAAAGCCCTTGGTACGTGGATTAACGATCAAAATTTTATTTTTGCAAAGTAAATTATTTTCACGCGATTTATGCCAAAATTGTGCAAAAAAATTTTTGTCCCACACCCTTTAGCCCAGATGGTTTAAACTAAAAATCTGAAAAAAATCTAAGTAATGTACAATGGTGTGAACCGGAATAGTACAACAGGAATTTTTGATCAGATTATGTTTTCGGAAAATAACGCATTTTTTGTGTTTTTAACTCCAATATGTAAAATATTTAATCCATTATTTAAGACGGTAAACGAGTGAACATCTATAGTCCAGTGGTAATGTTATCGCTTAGTATTGCAACTTACGAAGCGTCAATTTTTTCTGTTTTTTTTGCATTTTTATTTTGCTTAAATTATTTTGTCAAAATTCTAGTTATATTTTGGCAAATGTTGCATTTAATTTTTAATAGCGTAAATTTAACAACCAGTGGGAAGTGTTGAAATTATAATTTAATTCTATGTTTCAATGTATACGAAATCAAAGGGGCGGAGTTTATGACTTAAACAACCAATGGAAGCCGTAGCTGCAATTTTCAAAATATTAATGAACCTTGCTATATAAAAAAAAATACTGTAAATATTTAGAAACCCAAATAATGGTATTAGGCATTCGAATTAAAATTAATAAAAAAATATTTTAACATAAAATTTGTTTTGGCATCCCAAATAATTATCATTCACTTACTAAATACCTGCGAAACCCTGAAATGTGTGAAAATTTACACTTCGCATAATTTTTTTTGCATTCGCTTGAAAAATAGCACAGCAATTTTTTTATTTTTCTATCAATTTCCTCTGTGTCGGTCTGTCTCTCTGCCTGTCCGAGATTCACGCAAAAATGACGGGACATATTTTCACGTAATTTGGTATGATAAGAGAGTGAAACAGGATTCGAACATAGTTGGGTACATTTTGAAGTTTGGGCAAAAGTTTTGGAATTATAGGCAAAAAACTGACCCAAATTGGCTCTAACTCAAAAACTAAGAAAGCATGAATTTTTTAAATACTTTTTCTCAATCCTTACTCTGAAATTAACTTAAAAATATATTTTGGCTAAAAAGGAAATCAAAAAAATTTTTGATCAAAATTTAAAAATTTTAAAGTAATAATAATTTTGAATTTTGTTGGAAAATTGGTTTACTTATACATTTTTAGCCGTAGATCACAAATATATGCTCACTTTTGAGTTACGCTTTCCAATTTTGACATTTGCGGCAAAAAAAATTAAAAAAAGACAGTCCACAAAAAAGCTCAGAGCCGATAAGTAAGCCTGTCCTTACTTAACAGCAAAAATTAATATGAGAAAAGAATCTCTCTCTGTTTAATGTAGTTTTTAATAAGATATGTTTTGGGGAGCTATGAAGAGAGCCACCTATAAACGAAGTATCACAGTTATTATTTACTTAACATCAAAAATATGGTATATGCAAAAGAGTAATCAAGAATAAAGAAACAATTGTAATGTGCTCTACTAGAAATATCTCTTATCATTTACGTTACAGCAAAATATTCATTACAAAAATCGTACGAAGTACGGGTCCTCCAGCTTGTTTCTCCAGCTCTTATAATCATCTGAAATGTGTAGACACCAAATATGAGGGCGAAAACATAAAAAAAATAGATAAAGCCTTCAATTTTATAAATTTTGTAAGTAGGTGTGGTTAGTGTTTCTTCTCGAGATATTCTCGAGAAAAAGTTATAATTCTCATTTTTCATTTCTAGAGAAATGAAAAATTTGTTTCTCGAGAACACGTTAAACGCATTGTGCTTAAAAAAAATTGTTCTAAAAAAATATAATGTTTAGTGAGTCACTGATTATAATTTAATTTTGATAAAATTTGTCTTCTGTCTCCCAAAACGCAACTGTGGCAACAGATAAGAAGCGATTTATAAAATTTAGCTAATTAGCATTTATTGTTACATTTTTTTTTTTTTTTTATTGGTGTATTATTTGTATAATCAGTTACATTTCATTTTTTGTTCAGTTTAAAACTGTTATGTAAAAGATTTTCTCCACGACCGCTATAGAATTTATCAATTCTAAAACCAATTTTGACTACAGAAAGTTAATATTCTAACACAAGAGTTGGAATGTTATTCTAAAGCACTTATCTTCTTATGCATTTTGCGTGTATTTCATTCCATCACTTGTTATGGAATAACTATTCCATGCCTGTTGTCTTTTGTTTTTGTAGGGTTACATTAAGATATATGCAACGTTTACATTAAATAAATGCAACATAACTTCCTAACCTAAAATAGTGGCCGATGTGCAGCAAATTAAATTAAAATTAAACAAATAATAAATAAAATAAATTAGTTTAATTAATTGATTAATTTGTTATGTAATATAAATTATTTGTCAAGATAAAATGTTTGTTAAAATAATTATTTGTTATTTTTTTTTCTTTCTGGTGGTCGTGGAGAAAGTAGGGTCTGTGACTCGGTTGGAATGAGAAAATTCGATGCTCGTGGTTCCTCACGCTCGCCTGCGGCTCGCGCTCGGAATGTTCCACTCGCATTAAATTTTCTCATTCCAACCTTGTTACAGAATATACTAATCTACAAGTTAAATAAAATAATTATTACTATTATTATTAATTTCTTAATTTTTAGAAAATTTCTCTATACATATGTATTTTCAATTAATATGCAATTACCTGTCGTTTTCGTAATCATTTTTAAAGCCCCGATATCCATTTGTTCTAATGTTATTTAAATTAATACTTTAGTACTATAACGTTGACTATAATTTTAACCTGTTCCAATTCTCTACAATATTTTCAATGATATCAATTGAACCAATAAAAAAAGATATATATTATAATAATTATTTTTCTCGAGATTTCTCTCACTATAGGCCGGTCAAAGGTGAGAATGCAGTATTGCTATTATGGCAAATAGGAGCGGTGTTGTAAATGTTGTAAAAGTGTCAAATGTGTCAATTATAATAATATGAAAATATTAGTATGAAAAAGAACTACTCCATATGTCCTGTATTGCATACTCACCTTTGAACGGACTATAGGTGTGGTATCTCAATTTTTCAAAAATGTAGTCTTATTATCTATGTTTATTATTTATTAATCTTTATTTTAAGACGCTTCGATAACTAAATCTTTAGCGACTGTAATTGATGTTACAAAAATTTCGTTATGATTATGTTAGAGAAATTCTTCAGTACATAAAATTATGATAATATTTATAAAAATTGTGTTTTAAAAAGTTATGTATTTAGATAAGAGTTTTTAGGCCGATGTCTTGTAGGAGGTGTAATATGTTGGTTGTGTTGGTAGTGTTATTTTGTAGTGCCGGTGTCATGTTGTTCGGTATATTATATTGTTGTGTAATTTAGTTATATTGGGTACACGCAATAAGTAGGTGATACGCAGTGAAAATTACGTTGCAATGAGTGCATATTGTTGGGTTTGATTTTGTTTAGTACCTATGTGTTAGTGAGTGATTCGTGTATGACCTATTCTCAATCTTGTCAGGATCGTTTATTCACTTGTTTGGCAAGATCCCAGATGTTCGTTTCGGATTTTACGGTATGAAGTTTATTGTTTGCTGTATTCATTCAAATTAATTTTTGTTTATCTTTAATTTCCTTGTAATTACTACTTTCAGTAGCTGGTACTGGGATTTCGGATATGCTTAGATTAGTATTTCTTCCGTTGGCTGTTTGGTCTTGATTTTTTGATGGGTACGTTTGTTGAAAAGTTTTATAACAAGATCTATATTCTAACCGTTTAGTCTAGCTATGTCAATAACTGTATTTAATTCTGTTATGTATTTATCTTTAGAAAGAGGTATATGAATTAATTTATGTTAATTTATGTTATATATATGTGATTTACTGAGAAAATTGATTTATACGAAATGTAATTATTAGTATATGTCGGTTTTTAGGAATAGTTTACTATTATTCCTAATTAGCTGGAATGGAACCCGTGCTTGGTATGGTTTTCGTAATATATATTTATGCTGTAACTTAAAAAATAAGTGAGATATTTCAGTTTGAAGTAGAACACAAAATAATCGTTTAGAATCGTGGAGGAAGAAGCAGTGCCGCAACAACGTTAATTGGCGCCTGGTGCATAAAATTATTTGCCCCCCCTACACCCTTTCTAATTACATACGAAATTTTTAAAATGTTATGGTAGGGTGATTGCATCAGTAAGGGAACGTTTAAGACATTTACTTAAGTTGTTTTCTTCACCAAAATGTTATTTAAGATATTTACTTACCATATTTTATCGAGAATCCTTAAAATCTTATTGTTTTATTTTGATGCAAGTGGAAATAAAAGAATAACTTAGAAAAATAAAAAACATAACTTTATTCAGAAATATTTCAATATCACCAGTAAAGGAACACTTACTCCTAATAAAGGAACTTTATAAGATCTTTATAAGATCTTATTACCAGTAAAGGAACATACAAAAATATATATTATAAAGTCATTTTTTAAAAATTAATTTATAAAAAAAATTAAAAACACATTCGTTGGTATTATTTTTTGGTTTAGGTTTAACCTTTTTCTTTGGTTTGGTTTAAATTGCAATATTAACGATTATATTAACAAATTATGTTACAAACCTTTTAATAGACTCAAAAATCATGATACACTTATAGTCCATATCAGAAAGAACGATAGTAATAAAATTTATTATTTGTAAAAAGTTATTGTTTTTTCACACAGAAGCGGCACACAATATATGAATAGTTCGAAACGAAATATTGTTAAGAAACAACCGAGTGTGCCGCACATCTTATATGGGAATACGAACTAGGGTTAAACACAATAGATCATACAAATATTACCCTAAAATTTTGAAGAAAAATATGGTCACAGGCCTGCGTTTAATGATATGATAAATATGGTCACAGGCGTACGTTTAATAAAATGATAAATAGTAATATAGAAATACACAAAACCAATTTAAACGTGTTTAAAATGTGCACGCCACTGGTAACTGCCTGACAAAAAGATTTATTACTATCGCTCTTTCTGAGATAGACTATAGTACCAACATTTAAAATAAAATTTCTGCTAAATTGTATCAACATTTATTTTTTGATTTTAAATAATGGGAATAGCGCATCTTTGTGTTTATATTTTATTTATTAAATTTTTAAACACAGCAATTTACTTAATAAAAATTGGAGGTCAGGTTGCCATAGGAACCAATACAAAAGTTTTATGTTTAAACAGGCGTTCACTAATGCACTGCACTTCGAAATAATATAGTTTGAATTTACGTTTCTTAACTAAAAAGCTTCTAAAAAAAAAATAATAATAATAAATATTTTTCTTTTATGAAATCAATTTTGTGTTCATTATAGTTTATTAATATAAAAAGTAATAAAAAAAAATGGATTTTGAGCATTTGGCGCCTCTATGAAGCCGGCGATTGGTGCGGCGGCACCGCTCGCACCGACCTTGTTGCGGCACTGGGAAGAAGTCCCCCCGTAATTTACCCTATTCAAAAATAATAATAGTAAAATTAACAAAAATGTTCTTTTCCTTACTTTAAATAATTTTTGTCATATGTATTTTTGCTGTTAAAACAATAATAACTTATATTTTTCAAGTTATTTAATGAAAGTCTTCTGTAATGAAAGTTTTTTGATGTGAGTATTTTATTTGTATGTAGACCAAAGAACTGGACGCGATGTATAGAAGAATAATTTGAAGGACAACAGTTGAAACGCGGTCAGTCGAGCTGAAGAAGAATAAGAAGAAGGATAAGAAGAAGAAGTATAGTGTAAAGGGAGTTAAAGGGAGAAATAGTTATTTTTTTAAATACTGGGCGCTTTCCTTGCCCACGATACTTAAGTATTATTACCCAAGTTAATCTAAGTTGTCAGGGCGTTCCATTTATGAGACTACAAAATATTTTTCCTCCCCCCATACTCTTGCTAAGGCATTTGAATAACTTGTAAGCTTAGCTAAGCATTTTTACTTGTAAAAGGAAAGCAGCTATTGACTTATCAATAAGATTAATATATTATTGACAGTACTGGTGTGAAATTATTATCTGGTCTCTGTGTAAATATGAATAGGAGAATGTTGATTCAATATAATTTTCTTCAGTCTACATGATTTGAACACTCCTTCTTTACTTTTCACACACTGATAACACCAGATGATAATTTCACAGAAATATTTCTTGTAAAATATTGATTTTGTTGATAAGTCAACATTTGCAAAATTAACCATGTTTTTGTCTAAAAAGTCTCTACCATATGTGCCACCTAGAATTTGAAAATCTATTTGGAGTTGTATTATACACTGCAAAATTCAGTAAAATCAATTTAGCAACACAAGAAATTTTATAATTTGTCTTGTTACTTTAAGTTTAAATTCGAATAAAGTGACTAGGTAAAATTATTAACTGAAACACAATATTCATTTTAAAATTTATTGAAAGTTTATACATTCACTACATACAATTACATGACATCAGTGATGTAAAATATATGCTTATAATTATATATTTAAAAATGTATTATATTTGAAGACAGTCAGACAACAAAATATTCGCCTAATCACTATTTCTTATAAAACTACACTTATATTAGAAGTATTTAATTGGTTTTAATTGAATATATGTTAATTTTATACAGATACTAAGGGAACTTATTTAGCAGCAAAATACGAATCCGCTCAAATTTTTTTTCTATATATCTATCCCATACATGACGTTCAGCAGCTAATATTCGAAGTGAAGCACCACTCCCTAGCAACACTTTAACACATTCAATGTTACTAAACCGAACAGCCACTTGTAGGGAAATCTCCCCAAAATCGTTGGTTACATTAAATGAGGCACCCATGCTTATCAACTGATTCACACATTGAGCATTGCCACTACTTGCAGTTCCAAATATGGATGTCGCGTCACCAAACAAAACACTATCAACTAAGGCACCCCTGTTTAACAGATCACGTACAAAGATCGAATCACCTTTTGCAGCAGCACAATACAGTGTGTTCACTGCATTGGTAACAGGAACTCCATAAATCATCAATG
This sequence comes from Liopterus haemorrhoidalis, assembly GCA_963971575.1. Lineage (NCBI taxonomy): Eukaryota > Metazoa > Arthropoda > Insecta > Coleoptera > Dytiscidae > Liopterus > Liopterus haemorrhoidalis. Next base: position 179,125,968 of record OZ020611.1, read on the forward strand.
TGCGAACACAGTCGTAACTGCGCATAGTATCTGCAATGGTTATCAAGTCCCTTGCATCGTTCTTACTTATCATACATGTAAGGATTTAATATTGTAAGAATAAATCCAATCTGTGAATGTCTCTATATTAACAAACACTTCATGGACGTGACAATAAGTTGTGTAATGATACAAAGTTACATTCTCTGGTGTTATTTATAATTTGACATTATTACCCTTTCCTGGAGAATATTTTTTTATTTCATTCATGAGTTCTTCTGAATTAAGTACTAATTTTAATGCCTCATAAAACCAATCAGTTCTCAGGAAAGGTAAAATAAAGTCTCTTTGTTCATTAAATACGAGCCCCGTCTCAGTGAAGTTGGCCTAACTATCAAAAATATTGTTTTTAAAGAAAATATTTATGTTAGAAGGGAAATTTATGGGTATCAATTCAATTATTAACTTGGAATGGACATTAAGGGCTGGTTTCTGAAAGCTTAGTTAACTGTAACCAAACAGTTAGAAAATTATTGCTATGGTTACTTATGGGATTGTTATATTGTAACCGAGTTTGACCAAAAAATTAAACTCGGCTATGCTTTCAGAAACCTGCCCTAAGTAGTCTATCACCAATCTATCGCCAATCGAAAGTTGACACTTCATGAAGAAAAAGCTACGTTCAGAGCCTGCAAGAACTATTTCTGAATTACGTGCTCGCCTTCAACAAATTTGGAATAATTTTACAACCGAATAATGCACAATATTATTTATTACAATGTCAAGATGAATCAAGGCGGAAAAAAGTCGAAAAGGCGATGTAACTCAATTGTAATTTTATTGTTAATGGTTCTTAATTTTTCTTTTTGTGATAATACTAACTACACCTTTGTGTTTCTTTTGTTAAGATTAATTTTTTTTTTGTAAAATATTAATAAACAGTTCGCACATCGTTACATAATTGAATTGATACCCATAAAGTTCCCTTCTAATATAGATATTTTCTTTGAAAACACTATTTTTGATAGTTGGGCCAACTTCACTGAGACGGAGCTCGTATATAACGAACATATTTAATTAAGACTACCACTGTATTTACAAATATGTCTTTTTTGTAATCATTTGTTTCATAACTCAACAATTTACCTACAGTTTCTAAAACTAACCTGTGTGCTTTCAGATATATTCCATTCCATTTTTTTAATTGTTCACATAAAGAATATTTAACAAATATGTCAATACTCTCAACTAAAATTTCTTTATTTTGTACTTTTTTTAATAACAATGTTTTTTCAATTCTGTTCGGGTTTAAGTATGAAATATAATATACAACTTCTAACACATTTACATTAAAATATTCATCTTTCTCAATTAATTTTATGTTCATTTTGATTGCCTTATAAGCGGTATTTTTGTAACTAACTTCACTTCTGTCTAAATAAGGATTTGTTTTATGTGGATCAAGTAAATTTTTATAATACATTTCAATATAACTTTTAACACTATATGCACGGGAGCAACTGTATTTATAATTAATATGAGATACCTGCAATAAAGCGAGAGGCAGTCCTTGCATTACACTAATTAATACGTCATTAATTTTTTCATGAGTGTCCAGTAACTTTGGATCAAGTTTGAATTTAACTAATTTAAACGAATTTTCGTAAGTAAGTACTTTTAAATTAAAGTCTTTAAAACTGTCAAATTTACTATTTTGTGAAATGAACAGAACGTACAAATTATTATTATCTTTTGGTGGGAGATATTCTCGAACTGCCATATATTTTATCACGTTATCATATACAAACAGTGTCTCACTGTTATTTAATATTCTAAAAATTTCTTTTATTAATTCAACTAGAGGCTTCTTTTTCGCATTACTTACATTCAAACACGCTGTTAAACCTCTAATAGAATTAATAATTGTTCCGTTAGTTTCTGAATTAATGACAATAGATATTCTTGACTGAGCTACCCATTTTCTGTCAAGGTTGTAAGCAAGGGTAGTTTTTCCTACACCACCCATGCCTACAACAGCAACTCGACGGTGAGTTTTCAGTAATTCCTCTAGCTGCTCCAGTTCCATCTCGCGTCCTATAATCTCCATTACTCTAGTTGGGAGATCATAGTTGAAGTTCTGTGGTTCATCTGGAGTTGCTGGTTCATTATTATACACTGCAAAATTCAATAAAATCAATTTAGTAACACAAGAAATTTTATAATATGTCTTGTAACTTTAATTTTAAATTTGCATAAAGTGACTGGTATAGTGAATGGTAGTGACCGACTATATTTCACATTTTTGAAAAACAGATAAGAGATAATTTACTGATTTAAATGGTGGTCCAAATATAAGTGGCCTTCTATTAAGTTTGTAACTTTGTCTAAAGAGACCAAACGTCGTTAATACCCTTTTCACACTAGATCTTTAAGACGAGTGAACTTAAAGTTCACCGATGTTTAAGATCGGTATACTTTCACACTTGATGTTTAAATCTCTGGTGCTGTCATCAGCTACAGTAATTTTGTCCTTAAGTTACCGTCATGAAATTACTAGTTTTGAACTGTCTGCGCAGACGCACATTTTGAATTATTATAAACAATTAAGGATATTTCATTTCATTCTAAAATAAAGGCACTACAATAAAGAATATATTACACCTGTATTAACATGTAAGTCGATACATTTTATCTCAATTATTGTAGCTCTGTATTTTATTAAACACATTATTAAAATAAATAATTTTATTATAACAATAAGTATAAACTTCTTATAACGTCGATATAATACAGTATTCTTGTTTATGATAATATAAAATGTTGACAGCACAAATTCAAGGAGTATTTTTTTATAATAGAAATTAAGTTGGCAATGCGTACGAAGTTTAAGACGCAGATCTCTGTCTTAAACATCGGTCATGTTTAGACGAGGCCGTACGGTTTCACATTAGCGTTTAAAGATACATTCACTTTAACATCCGATCTTAAAGATCTAGTGTGAAAAGGGTATTAGAGGTTCGATAGGCCCTTAAATGGATTGCCCCCTCCTCGGTTGCGGTCGTAGTGGACCGACAGTTACGCCTCTGATATAGGTAACTCCTTTTAAGATTGCAGCGCCAATGTGGCAAAATACCGACCGGCGTAGCGTAGTGGTAACACATGTGCTCTACGTTGCCAAGGTCTCGGGTTCGAATCCCGTTCAGGCATGGAATAATTTTCAAAAATAATAATTGTTCTGGCTAATAGCAGATGCAGCAAAGACCATTAAAATAAAACAAAATGTGGCAAAATCGAAACTAACCAAATAGACAATAACAACTTTTTGACATATGGACAGTACGTTGTAATCTAACATTTAGAAAAAATTTATTAATATTTTGGTCTTGATTTGTGTTTTCTTAATAAATATTACAGTTATGCCAAACAGATACAAAATCTAAAAATCCAAAAAAATTTAACATGTGTGTCAGAACAATAACAAACTTGTCTATTTGGTTAGTTTAACATACTTCCGCCAGAGAGAGTCTCTATTATGATCATTTGCCTATACAAACTTACCATTTACCACACCAATACATTGGTTTGTCGCTGTAGCTCCTTGAAAATTCATCGTTTGATTTTGATTGCTTTTCTTGTTTGGAAGATGAAGGTTTATACTTGTTGAAGGCTATTCTTTTGTGGATATTTTGATGAACTAGCTCAACAATAACTTACTGATAAATCTGCTATTCGTTCAAGTATATCTGAATGAGCTCGTAGAGTAAACTCCCATGGATATATTGGTCGTTATGAGATAGTGGGAATTTTGGTGGTGGAAGATATCATGGGCAGGGTGTGTTGGTCATCCAATCAAATGCCACGACGCACAACGGTAACCCATCACCTGGCCAACTATCTTATCTATTATTGGGTTATGGCACACACCAAGAGTGCAGAATAATAATTTTTATACTGTTTTTATTTGTGTTTAAAGATTTCGTAGGTATTACTAAAATACCATTATATTGTTACTCATGTCTGTTTGGTCGAAATTAGGGCCAATAGGTGGAATTAGAGATTAGAAATTTGGCATGCATATACAGTCCTTTGACATACATTTAGAAAAATATTGAGACCGAAATATTTCATCTCGTGAAAAATATAAACATATATAGGATGATGAACGGACTCATCGGTCATTGGTATTTAACATATAAAAACATATTTATGTGATTTTAGAATTATTTTAGAGCAAAAGTGCAAGAGAATGCCATTTGACGACAATTTCTACCGTATAGACAAATAGACAAACAATAATAGAGACATACAGAGGGACAGACAAATAAATAGACATATGAGTGACGTTATAAGGATTTCTTGGTCGTTCCTATGAAACGCTAAAGAGGCTGCTGAGGATTAGACCATGGATTAACACAGGAAAAGTATTTTTTTAAATTATTTTTCCAAATATATTTTTATTATTTTTATATTCTTCAATCTCAAATCTGAAAAATAAATTATAATACACATTATAATATATAATACTAATATAAATTATAATACACAACGTACCAGAATACGTTTGGATTAAATTATTTATCCAGACTTTAATTGTTTTGAATTTTTTCAGTTGCTAGAAAAATCAATTAAGTCTTGTAGATAAAATTGTAGATTACTGCACGAAAAATAAACAATTTACAGAAATTTGCAACAAAGATTGAAATTTAGTAGTCATGTTGAATATATTTGTAAAAAACTAGCAAAAAAGATTAATTACCTCTCTAACATCTCGCATAATCTTTCGATGTGGAGCAAGTTAGTCATTTATAATACCTTTATTTTGCCGTATTTTAATTATTGTTCAAAAATATTGTTTATGTGTAACGCATCAGTCAGTGAAAAATGCAAAAATTGCAAAACAGAATCTATAAAGATCTATAAATGAATACTTAATAGTAAATGTAAATAAATGTAAGTAAATGTAAACAGTAAATAGTAAATGTACCAATAATTGATATGATCACCATTATGTATAATTTTGTTATTTTTTATATATAATTTTTGTTATTTGTTATATATGTAATACTTTTATAAATGTATTTTTTTTGTAAACATATGTTTTATATTTCCTGAATATGTAATAGCTTCGTGCTAATTAATAAATGATTTATTTATTTATATTTATACTTTACACACTTATACAATCGTCGAGACTAGTTATCAAACATTTTTCTCCACTTTTCCATCGGCACAGAACCACATGATTCGTCCCATGCGACTAATAGCTGGTGTTCATTAACAAAACGGCGCCCTTTTGATAAATTTTTGGCGTAAGGGATCAATTCAAAATCTCATAGCGCAAGATCAGGACCAGTGTTGTAATAGATACATTTAAAAAAATATCTAGATACAGATACCTAAGAAAAATTGTATCTAGATGCAGATACAGATACAGAATTATGAAAAATATTTAGAATCAGATACATGCCAAAAATGTTTGTATCTAGATACAGCTAGATACTTTTGAAAAAACACTGAAAAGTATTATACAGACTGTTCAAAAATTACCGTGACGTCACAAAAATCCCACTAAATTCAATGTAAAACACTATTCTACGGAATAAATTTGTACTAAATAACGTATGTATTATGTTAGTCATATGTGCTAACGTATAAGCTGCGTATCTATAAGGCTAATGTTAGTCTTATAGATACGCAGCTATGTTCTTGTAAGAGGATGTTCCTTTCAATCAAATTTTAGCCCTAATTGAAGTGGAATTCGTGCAATGTCACGATCATGTTTGATCAGTAATAAAATTTTTATTGTATTTATAATAGCTGTGTTTATATGAAAGACTCATGTTTCATTGGTTTAGACTCAATATCGCTGTTTATTTATGTTAACGCACAACAAATCTTTTACAGCACCCTACGCTTAATAAATATACTTACGTAAAATTTTGCAATAAAGATTTCATAAAATTAAAGATTTTTTGCTTTAACTCACGGGCCCCAAAATGATTATTAGCTTCAGGCGCCCAAAAGCCTAAATCCGCTACTGGGTTGGCCTAAAAATCTAAAAAATTATTCTAAAAATCTGATGCGATTAAAAAAAGAAAGATCGTCGTAAGCCGGAGATTATTGAGCAACAACAAAAATAAAAACTGCTTATTCATATCATTTCTGACAATTTAGCAAATTTGAAGAATTTGTTTTTAATCATTTAAATCAATTAACAGAAGATTCAGAATCTGTATTGATGAAGGCTGTGTTACATATCCTATCTCGTTTAGTATATTAAGTAATATGTTTCTTTGGTTTAATTTATTTTTAATTTGTATATTTTTATCCAAGATACAAGATAAAATAATTAGATTTTTTACAAATAATAATAATAGTTTGTACAATGGATAAAGGCCCATGATCAGTCACTGTAAGAACACAAGGACTGTTCTTCCTCATGAGCCCTTAAAAAGTATAAAAATATAAATATAGCACATATTAACATAAATAACCAGGGTTCTTTGCTATCGACAATTCCACAATTGCCATAACCAACATTGAAGCATGTAAATATGTAACGTTGCCTAACTTGGGCAGAATTAAGTCTGAAAAGAACATTGAAAAGAACATGAAATTAAAAGGGCAAGATGAACCTATTAGAAGTTAAGACTTTTTTAAAGACTTTTATAAACTTTAATACATTATTATAAACTTTTAATCGGAACTAGATTTAGAAATCTAGTACATTATTTCAATTGAATGAGGCCTTTAACCAGGTTGTTTAACAAAAACCCTATTCAATCTTAAAAAGTGAGCTCGTAAACTTTAGAAAATAAAAATTCCGTCCAGTTCCACTTCAACAGTAACCTATACGTAGGCGTGTGATGGCAGTTTCCTCTCTGGAATCGGAAGAAGAAGAAGTGTAGTGCAGAGGGAGTTTGGAAGTTGTTTTTGCAGATGTTGACTTATCAGTAAGGTAAATATTTTATTGTCAATACTTGTGTTATATTATTACCTGGTGTCCTGGTGTTATCAGAGTGTGAAGGGCAAGGTGGGAGTGTTGTTCCAGTGTTAACTTCTCTGGCCTACGTGACTTAACAATAACAAACATCACCTGATATTATCAAATATTTTCTAAAGTTCAATTATGTTTGCGAAATATATTTTAATATTTTAAACTGATAAATTTTATTTTAAAAAACATGGTTTTTTTGTACCAATTGTAGCGAGCCCTGATACGTTACTTTCATATCGTACCATTTATTATCAACTAGGTAGCGAGCCTGTGTTATACATATAAAGTCTGTTCTCAAACTGAAATGAGATTCCTGACTAAAGGAGTTCGGGTACTAGGCGTGAAAGTTATCCAGGGTTCATCATTCCGATATGTGAATTAAATGATACCTATTAGTACTGACCAACCGACTGATCAGACATCTTGTAATTAGTCTGGATCTTAGCTGTTCACTTAAGTTCTTAATGGTGAAGGTTTACACACGTTAAGTAAGACGGTTTAAAATTAATGAATTTGATTTATTATAATACAGTTGATTCCGCTTAATTGGGACACATCGGCATTTTGGCCCAATTAAGCGGCTGCCCCAATTAAGCGAATTTCACATAAAATTAAACAATGCATATTTTTCTTTCAATAATTTTATTTTATAAATTCTTGGACATAACTATAAATTACATATAATCAAAAAATATAAACTTTTAAGAAAAAATAGTAATTAATTCCAAAATAAAATAATAAATAGGTACATACAATTTAATTCAATGTAAAAATGCGTCAAGTGTAGTCTGTCTTTTGTTTTTGTAACATTTCACTTCTACAAAATCAGCACAGGTATTCAGTGTGGATGTAGGGCTCCCTTCATTTCCTTCCTGCATAAAATAACGCTGTAACACGGCCATACATTTTTTTGCTTCCTGGTTAGTCACAGGCACAGGTGGATCATCATCATCATCGTCATCTTCGTCTAATTTTTCATGTTTTGATTTAATGTTTTTCTACAATTGAATCCTTACAATCTTCAACTTGATATTTGCTAGTTTTTTAAATATATTTTTTCATCTTGTGAATCAAAAATATATGGAGCGCATCATATTAAATTCTTTGTACATATTTTTCCTTGAGAATATGTGTAACATAATATGTACTGTGATCTCAAATTTACTGTTGGTTCCTTGGTTTGGTTTCTGTTCTTTGAGATTTGGCCCAAATAAGTGGCTGCCCCAATTAAACGGAATCGTCTGTATACTATTTACAAGAGTAAGTTTGAAAGACCACCAGAATGCCGACACAGTGCCTCTAAGAATTCAACAACTTAGATGTTTACGCTAAACGGTCCGAATACTTTCTGAACTCGTCTTCAGAGAGACGGGTGTTTTTATAAGGCATTTCTAGGAAGAAGGGTAAAAAGATTGTTCAAGGAATTATCAAAGTTATTAGAGATTAACTTTGAACAATACTTTTAAAAAAATATATTTTAAAGTTACGTGTTATAAACGTAAAATTTCTAATTTTCAATTGTCTGAATTCTCACAAATATTGACTAAAATATACCCTTTAAAAACCCTAAAAAAATGCTAGTGTCCCTTTCAAATAAATTCTCGCGACGGGTGGTTTGTGAAAGTTTGTCATAGGTAAATAATTTGTCCGGGCGGATTAACCGATCCGTTACAGTTTTTCATTATTATGTTGCGACATTCGTAAAATTTATTATACAATCTTTTACATGATTTTTTGTTTCAAATAAAAATCTAGATTTAAAAAATGTATGTAATAAAAGTCTTAAATATGCGACGTTAAAGGTCCTGGCAGTTCGCAGTTACGTTCAATATTCGGTGCAAGTCTCTCAAAGGCCGTGTAAAATCGATTGCGAATATATCATTTGATTAAATTCTTTGTGAGGGAACACAAAATTTTAATGTAATAAATTATTTTAAAGTTTGATGAAATATTTTGTATAGGTATTTAATATAGAGATGTGGCAAAAAAAAAATCTATGATAATATAATATTGGTACGGTGGAGGAGTAAGTTCGTTATGCGAAATGTTCGTTATGTGAAACGCATTTTCCCATAACAATACATGTTAAAATATTTAATTCGTTCTGTAGCATAAAATATTATACTGTAACAAATGAAGAAGTGCACAGATTTACACAGAAACACACGTTTTACATTTTTGCAGTAGGTCTCTTTATGGTATTTTTTTATAGTCAGAGTCAGATTCAAGAGAGTCTACCGAGGTTTGCAAGGTCAAGTCTCCTTGTTCCATCCTTTGCTTCTTGGCTGCTGGCTTCTTGAAAAACTATTGCAAGGTTGTCTGTTTCCTCCCTCTTCTTCAACACCTGCCGGAAATAACGGCCAAGTGTGTCATTGTAGAGATCGTTGATCCTGTTGGCCTCAGCTGACTTTGGATAGTGAGTATTGGTAAAGTCCTGAACCACTCCCCATTTGACCAGGATGTCCTTGACGGCAGCAGTTGAGATTTTGTGATTGGATTGCTTCCCTTTGAGCTTGATCATGTTGCTGGGCCAGAAGTGCTTGGAGTTCTTTAGTTGTCAACTCTTCTTGGTGTTCTTCAACAAGCTCCTCCACATCCTCCTTCTCTACCTCCAATTCCAACTTTTGGGCCGCAGTCATTTGTGTGAAGCGAGGTTCTTTGTGCGAGTCGCGTAACGAACCAACGGAAAATTCGTTGTGCGACGCATTCTTTATGCGAGGTGTTCGTTATGCGAGGCATGACTGTATAATGGAACAAGTATGTGGTAACTATCAGGGATAGGTACATCAAGGAGTGTATAGGGAGATTAGCTGAGTGCCTCTGCTTAGCTACGGTATATTAACGGTCTGCCAACAACATGTTGTTCTTTGTAGATCACATAGGTTACTCTCCCATTTAGGAGCTAAGATCACTAGACTGCTGGGTGAGCTCACTCTGAAGCAGGTCACGTAGAACTGCCCATGTAAGAAGTAGTCCTCCCTCAAGTATATTCTTTATCCCCAACCTCGCCCCTTACAGCCCGTAAGGGATTAGGGTAAAAGAGTTATGTGTATAAGTAAGTTTTGGTAGTAAAAACCTAGTCTAAATATCTCGTCTGCCATAAGAGATATTAACGAATCCGTCAAAAATATTTTACCCCTTAGCGGTTGAAAGCGGTAGAAAAGTCCCTTAGTGGGTTATATATATATATATATATATATATATACCAAGTGAGTACCCGTGTTTCGCTACTGTATATTAACTGTCTGGCAACACCTTGCAATTATTAAAAGTCATAGTTTTTTGTAGACCACATTGGTGATTCTCCCTCTCAACTGCTAGGATCACCAGGCTGGGTGAGCTCACTCTGTAGCAGACCATGTAGAACTGCTCATGTGAGAAGAAGTTCGCTTTCAAGTATATCTCTCACCCGAACTTAGATTCGCCCCTTTAGGGGTTGATTAGGGTTTTTCTGAGTTAGGTTTTTATAAAAAAAAAAAACAAGTTGATATCTCATCGGGCCTAAGAGATCTTGAGGAATAAGGAAAAAAAATCTTCTTACAGGGTGATTACGATATGGAAGGAATATATTCCTGGAATTCCAAGTTTCTAATAAAAAGTATCCTAATTTAACCCTTTATGAGTGAAATTTAAAAAAATGGTAAAACACTTACAAATGATTTTAAAAAGACAACTATATGACAAAAAGGAATATCATAACACACCAAATACAGTAGATACGAAGGTTTTTAAAAATCCTGCCCCCCCCCAAATCTTGTTTCGCACCTTTAGGGATTGCCTAGGCCAAAATCGCGAATTTAATTTTTAAACATTGTTAAAATTTGTTCATTTTATATTGCTCACTATTGTTGTCACTATTCAGTCACTATTGCGGGAACTATAAAAGCTGCGAAGTTGCTTAAATTAGACAATATACTATTTTACAGGAAAATATCAATGAGTAAAGCAATTTTTTATTTCGACCAGGGGTTCTCAAAGTACGTTGTGCAAATTTCTTATTTGAAATAGGAACACACATTTTACTTATTCGATAGAGTATTCTATTTTGATTTCAACTATATAAACAAGTTATACCCTTATATCACAAAATAATCGAGAAAAACGCAAATTAAATTTATTTGAATTTTGTATGGGCAACCTTTGTAAGTAAAAACCAAATCGATATCTCATTAGCCGTAAGAGATATTGAGGAATCCATGAAGCCACATTTTACCACTTTTTAGTGGCTACTTACGACATGGAAGAAATTTACTCCCTGAATTTCATGTCTCTAGGTCCAAAGGACGTTCTATCGAATAAAAAAAAAACAATTTACCCCTTTAGGGTTGCAAAATTAAAAAAACTGTCAAAATACTTCATCAAGATTTTAAAAAGACACCTATGTGCCAAAATGGAATGCAATAACAACAATCATAGGAACTATGAAGGGTTCTATAATTCACCCCGAATGTAGATTCACTCCTTTAGGGGTTGATTAGGGCAAAATACAATAATCAGTTTCCAACCTGACAAGTTGTGGTAGCGGGGAAAAAATGTGCATGGCAAGAATCCTAATGATTTTCTCTGATCTGTCATTCAATTTTAAGATACTTATAAAAGTCTCTTTTTCAGTGACATAAAAACACAATCCCATGCTTCATCTGGCCGGTATTGACTTAAATGATGGGTGCTTTTCACACGGGTAAATATGTGACATTTTCCCGTGTTAGTTCTGCTGTAATTATAAGTATTGTCACCAAGTAATTGTTCTACCAATGTCGTTTATAAAGTAGCCATTGTACAATATATTTACTTGGACCTTACTAAAATGATTCGCGCCAAACCTGATTTGAACCTTTTTTGACATGGGCCCGGTCTAAACCAGCTTTTTCGCTACAACCGGTAACATTTTAATATACCATAACATTTTGGTAAAATTCAGTGTAAAATTGCATAATAAGTATTTACTAGAAATTTTTATTTTTTACGTCATGCGAGCGGTATTTTTTTCTTATCTTGAATTAGTGAGTTATATAAACTGCATATTTTGAATATTTATTTGTGTACAAAATTGTAGTAGATAAATATAGAAGTTTAACATTTCTGCACACGGTATCGATTAAATAACAAAACTACGTTGCCTAGAAGGTCCTCATATAAATGTGAACTTAGTCTAGTTTTGATTCTGTTTGAAAATAGTTTGATTCAGACAAAGAGTTAAGAAAGTTTCGAACTTTAAGTGATTATTATGGGTACGTAAACAATTAACATAGCTAATAGTAAACTACAAATAATATATTCCAGAAATTTTACGGTGAAACACCATTTAATTTATACCAATATATAAATTAATTTATTTGTGTGTATGTATGTATGTTCCCTCAAAACTAAAGAATGGCTACACTGATTTAAAAAATAAGTACACCAGTGTGTTCATTGTATCGTTTATGGCAGGAGTGTCAAACTGGCGTCCAATCCTAAAAAATCTTAAAATTTTTTATACTGTATGTCTCATATAGTATAAAAATTTATTTGAACAAAAATACTTCATGACAGAATCTGTTCGGGCACCGGCGTTAAGACTTATTATATAAATGTTATTTCTTTATTTCTTTCAAATAATTATTCAGAAAAGTGGTGGAAAATGCGAAACAGAATGAGTAATACTCCTAATCTAAATACATATCGTGCGGCCCACGTGAATTTTACTTGTTAGAAAAATGGCCCGGGACTGGAATGAGTTTGACACCCCTGGTTTATGGTACAACAGACCTGTTTTTATATATATAAATATCAAGTAAAATGCTTTAAATTATGTGAAAATAATTCCTTAAAAACATAAATGGAATTAGAACTTTGTTTTTAATTATCATACGAGAGTCTAATTTGCACCAACGTGTTCATAAAATATTTCCGCATGCTAAAGCCTCTTTATTATGCCTTAAAACTTTATAATCTTCATAAACAAATTAAAAAACACACGAGCGCTTTGCAACACAAAGCGTCAGATGCGAGCGTGCAAGTATGTTGAAAGCTGAGATAGTTCAATTGTGGTGGGGATAACATGCAATGTTAATTCATAGATTTCACGAAATTAGTAGGTTTCATACGTTTTAAACGCGAATCTTTCTTTGTTTTTTATTACCTTTTTAAGATTTATAAATTTTTCTTCACACGTAAAAAATCTATACTAATATATAAATTACTTCTTTTGTGTGTATGCATGTTACCTCGAAACTAACGAATGCCTTCACCGATTAATAGATAAAAATCTACACCAACGTGTCCATAGCAAGGACAGTAATAGAGTATATAAACAAGGGTGATATTTGTGATAAACTTTTGATAATTCCATAACCGTCGATCGTAATAAGGTCATATCCAAGCACTCTGCGGGTGATGCAGCAAAAGAAAAAGACACGCAGTCTTTTTCTTTTTGAAAAAAAAAGTTTTTACCTTTTATTTTATTTAATTTGTTACTATTGTGGGATTATAATAACTGCAAGTTTTGAAATGAAGAATGCCAGTGCTAGATTTTTTAAATGATTTGTATTTCAAGAGATATGAGATTTGCACAGCTTGAAGAGGTACAGATAACAGTGTAATATAGTAACTCAGGGGCTGTGTGACAGCTAGGCTTTATGGCCCTATAGGATAAAAATAATTCCTTAAGTGAAAGTAAGACGTGACTATTTGAAAGAAAACTGAGATGTACAGATTATTAATTTTAAAAATACTTCAGAAACATTTTAAACCCTACGGAAATGTGTAATAAAAAATTATAGGACCAAACGCCGCCACACTATATACTATACTAAACTGGAACAACTAAAGAATCCTCCCTCCCAACAAAAAAATCGTTTCTTATAATTACCGAATTCAAAATACAAACAACAAAAAATAAAAAATAAATCTATTTTAAAAACAATAAAAACTTCAATGAACTTCAGTGAACTACACATAAAAATTACATTTACTTGTAGTTGTCGACGAATACTTACGAATTACTTTCAGATTTTTGAATTGTTTAAAGATAACTTTATCCTTTAATACCGTAATGTACAAATTTAAAATATTTATTTTTGGAATTTACTTCTGTTTAAAAGTTCTTCTTTTATCGTCTGACTAGAAAGAATCTATAAGACTAAAAACACTTTTAATTGGACCAAGGGCGAATCCAGGGGAAGGACGATGGGAGCGATCTCCCCTCTCTTGGAAAGAAATTATGTATTATTCGTATGTATACTTATTTCGCGAAAATATAAAAAATTTTTGTTTATTGACTATATTGTTTTCTAGAAAGAATAAATATTAGATTCTTGGGGACGTACTGTGAGGAGGAGGCTATAAAATTTTGTATTTTTTTTTTTTTTCATTTTATTAAATCCTTCCCTTGTAAAAATTACTGGATCCGCCCATGAATTGGTTTATTACTTTCTGGAAAGCTGAAAGCAAAATCTATGATTAATTTTGTGTATTTAAATACAAAGGATAAAATTCTAATCAAAATATACGATTTTTCCTTTTATGTGATGCTGTCAGCTTTCAATTTATCGTCATTTAAATGTTTATCAAAAAATTTCCTTATCCTCATTGTTTCCGTAAATAAAGATTCTTCATCGATTGCGATGATTACTAGTTTGGTTGGTTGACATACATAGACATGAACAATAAATACAGTACGTGTAAAAAAACGAGTTATGGACTTGAAGTAATGCCAGAAGATATGTTGAAAACGCCTGCAACCGATTTAGATTATAATATGAAAAAAAAAATATTTAAGAAGAGCTTGAGAGTGAAGTGAAAAAAAAAATCAAATGGCAAATAAACAAAATATTGCCAAATATAGAAGATACTGAGCTATTTATTATATTTTTCAATAAATAGTTTTATGAAACTATTATAACTGTTATATTTTCATCTTAATATCAAGAAATTTAATTTTTCTTCTGTTCTTTCATTTTCCAGTTATTCGATTCATACTACAAACAACCATCATCGCGAAAATGGTTTTATCTACTTCATGAATAGGCGATTTTCTACTTCAAAATTTTCCATTGTTTCTCCAGGCACCAAAACACCTCGGCACGACCCAAACTGCTTTCATACTTTTCTCATAACGAAAATTCATTTGTGAATGTATGTAAGGGTCGACGAGTAATTTTGCGGAATTGAGTTTAGGTAAAAAAAAAGAAAAGGGAAACCCAAACGAAGTGATGAGCAAAAAAAATAAATAAATAAATAAAGTGTAAACTGCGGGCTGTTTAAAACGCGGGGCCGGGTTCCGGGGAATATGTTGAACCCACCTCGCGCCTCTCCTGAACGGTACGGGATAAATGGGCGACGGTCATTTTGGCGTTAGTCAAATGGTCGACGGTTAGTTGGGCGACGGTCATTTGGGCAACAGAATCTTTGTATGGAGAATGTATAGAAGAATTAATTAATAAAATGATGAAATAAATAATATTCAGAACGATGAATAAAACGAATCGTAACGATCAGTCAACAACCGGAGGCTGAACCTTTTTATAGCTCTCCTAATTTAACCTAAGCTAATTGAACACAATAAAATGAATCTTAACTGTAAACGAGATTTTTTAAATTTTATGTTTAGACCTTTTTTATGCTCTTAAGGGGTTTTAAAAAAGATATTTATATTTACCGGCTTGTAGATCAATAGAATGTTAATTTTAATAAAAACAACGATTCTTGTTGGATTCATATTTGATCTACTAGAGCAGGAGTCTCCAAACTTGGTATTATTAATAAAAATAATAATTTTAAGAATCGGATATTATTTAGTTATAGTTTTTTTTTTGCGATTTTCTGATTATTTTAAATTACTGTTTTTATGTAAGTAAAGTTTTTAAAAAATATCCACGAGCCGGATGATATTTTCTTGCGGGCCGGATATATCCCGCGGGCTGTAGTTTGGAGACCCCTGTACTAGAGCATAAATAACTCTTGTCGCCCAGATGTCCACCGCTGAATTAACCGTCACCCAATTGTCCATCGTCGTCGTTCAACCTTTCCTCTATTATATTTGTTGTTGTTTTACTTTAAAGAAAATGAAGCGAAACCAGAAAAAAAAAAACAGATATAGCCTTCAATTATACTAATAAAAATTAAAAATTTATTATTTAATTGTTCAATCGACTTATTTATTAATTGGATTCGTTATATTGGCGAATAGTACAACACAGGCTGTCCTGTCAAGAGGCGCCCCTAGCTATCGTCTCTACAGTGACTGTATAAAGACAGTGTGGCCATATGAACTGTAGCCGCCATGTTTATTCCAGATTTGTATTGGGTTATATAGAATAAATGTTAATATATCCTAATATATTATAATATTTCTTAAATTTTTAATAGTTTTACGTGTTTATGTTTATGTATATGTGAATATCAATTTATTGTTAAGAAAAACCATGTATATGATTCAACATTTATTAAGATAAATATTAAAATTGCCTACCGATGAAGGTATTTTTTTGAAATGTTTGCAACATAAAAGAAAACATGTGAAAAAAATTCTTAAAAAAGGACATGAAAGGAAATATAATAGATATGTTTTTATTATTTTATAAATTTATTTGAGGACCTATAAAAACTAAAACATTTTTTTTTTATAAAAACGGGAATTTCAAACATTTTAATTTGAATATTTTAAATTTAAGAAAACAAGTTCAAACAGGACATTAGAATTAGAATAAAAAGATAGGGAAAAACTGATGATAAGGTTCTATAAAAATTAGAGAACCCAAGATTTCTCTAATTTTTTGGAAAACGCATGTTTATATATAAAAAAAAGGATATTTTCATATTAAAAAAGAATAAGCAGAACATGTTATATACCCTGAGTTCAAAAAGAAATTACATGAGAGTTGGCTATGGAAAAATAAAATAATGTATACCAGTGTTTCTCAATAGGTGGTCCGCGAAAGTTTTCGTATGTTTTTTTGCAGTTTTTTTGTTTTTTTTTTAGACACATTTTTTATGTAAATAATTTATATTTTGTTTATTTTCTGTAAACTTTCTGTGATTTTCTACAAATAAAATTTATTTAGTAGCACATTAAATATATTTGTTTTCTTGCAAAAAATTAACCAACAATTATTATTAGTGGTCCGCGTTAGAAAATTATACAAAAGAAACATTTAATTATTATATTATTTTTTTCTCAACTTTACTTATTGTATCAAACTTTATCTTTGTATTACGAGTAGAATCTTGTGACAATTCCATAATGTATTATCATTGACGGAAATAAAGATATTATTATTATTATTATTATATATTTTACTGGTCCGCGGTGCGTTTTTGGTTGAGAAACACTGATGTATACTACAAGCTTTATGTAACAATAAATAACTTATGACAACAAGAGTGATTTAATTAATTCAGACAGTAAATTAATTCTAAAGCTTTCTGTTGGCATTACTTTTATTTTCCATAGCCAACCCTTATGCAATTTCTTTTTGAACTCATGGTATAAATGATATATTAATAAAGAAAACTGATGTATATATTATCAATTATGCATTTATTCAACTAAAATTATGGTCAGGTGAAAAATAAAATGAAATCAGCATGGAATAACATTAAAATTAATGAAAGTAAATACTTCTTATAATTGTGAAGCCATCCATTGATTTACTGGCATAATGTTTTTTATGTTCATTTAGCCTTTTTTCCCAGCAATTTTAAACCTAAACATAACAAATCGTTCCATTATTTTTAATTTTAATTTGTGACAATTTAAAGTATGTGCACAGTTTACATTATCTACATTACTCATTACTCATCACAAACACAACAATATTCACTATTAAACGTCTAAATATACGTATATTATTTGAAAATATCACTTAAATCTGTTGAAACACAAGCTAAACACATGTAAACCATATATAATCTGTAACAAATTTGGTAGAAACATGGCGGACTTCAGCTCGACCAATAGAAAATGAGACCATCGTATGGCCACACTGTCTTTATACAGTCACTGTATCGTCTCAAGCGCCCAATGGTAAATACGGCCCTGACTATACAGTAGCAAAAGATGAAATTAACTTAGTGGAACTAACGCGGTATTTGTTTTATTTCTTTATTACTTTTAATGTATTTTTTACTACAAGCGCTCTTCTCTAAATCAATGTTTCGGAAACTGTAAGCCTACGGACTTTTTGTGTCGTGTTTATTAAAAAATAATTAGGGCAACCAAAAATATACACTCAAAAAACTATTTAAGCAACTAAAAATGCCCTATAGAACTGAAAATATGCTCTAAAAAACAGAGAATACCCAGCAAACATTCAACTAACGACCGAATGCCGGCAAACTGCTTTTACTGCTGGCACCAAAAGTAAGTGCAACGCCAGTATTAATAATGTACTTCACATTTGTATTTCGCATTCCGCCTATACGAAGTACTTTACCAGCATTTTATAAGCACTCCTTATTTGTATTAATCCAAGCAAACATTTTTATACGGGTTTTACCCAGCTATCGTCCCTTGTTCACTCATATTTTTTACTTAAAACTAAACTTTTTTGAATGTAATAATTTGAAAAGTCTGATTGTTCTTAGTCATAAAACGCCCTAACCGCGTGGCCTTGGAGGGCCAGTACAAGTTGATACGTGTTGGTGGACAGTTTTATCAAGATGTTTATTTAAATAGTTATTGTTTTGTGAACATTATACAGTTTTTTATTGTGATTTGTGTGTGTTTTGTTAGATTTAAGGACGTAGTTTACACAAACTGTTTCATGTTAAATTGTTTAATTTTTAGTTTAGTTCAATCATAGTTTTTTCATGTAATAAAATTTTCAATTATTAATAAATCTGTTACAAGATTATAAATATGTCATTTAAATAATATAATTTGTCATATTTTATTTTGAATAGTGACATCTTAAATATTTTGTAAATATAATACTATCCTGAAATAATACAAACTTAATCCAAAACTGTAAAGCTTTTTTTACAATATAACCAAGTTTCTAAAAGTCAGTAATACACTATAAAAATCACCAAAATAACCAGATATAGTTTGTTCTTACCAGTGATGGGCGTGTAAGTTACATGATGTAAGTTACCTCATTGTTGACGCGTAAACAATTGATGTAAAGTATACACAAAAACTCTTGTAAACAATGTAAACAATGGTTTAAACATGCGCACTTGTTTTGAATTACAGAACCTCATTATCAATACATTTTTTATAAATAATAAAATTTTAGTGAAACGATTTTAAATGAAAAAGTAAGTATCTAAAATTAGGACGAACCAATATACATATTAATAAAAATCGAATTTGCATCATTATACAGGTGTTACATACAAATTAGTAAATATGAAAAATAAAAAACTTTTTTCTTTAAAAAATTCAGTCTAATTTTTTTAATAACAAAATACATTAAATTTCACCTTTAAGAAAATCAGCCTATATTTTTTAACAACGAAAAGATTCATTGCAAATTTTGCATAACGCCCTATATTTTATTTCATTTTATTTAATTAAAACAAAACCTAGTTCTTCAGAACTATTCCTTCGGTTTCTTCCCACCATTTTTTTAATAAATTTATTGTTTTGAACTGAATATACTTGTTCATTAACTCTCTATTATTCGTATTAAATAACTAAAACTAACCTCATTATTTGACAGTTTACAAAGTTTATTTGTTTACATTGTTGACAAGTTAACCAATTGTTTACATAAGTTTACACGTAAACGTAAACAATTAAAGTTTACGGTAAACGCCCATCACTGGTTCTTACAAAAGTGAACAGCTTATAGGGATTTGCAGTACAGTGACTGTATAAAGACAGTGTGGCCATATGAACTGTAGCCGCCATGTTTATTCCAGATTTGTATTGGGTTATATGGAATAAATGGTAATATATCCTAATATATTATAATTTTTTTAAAATTTTTAATAGTTTTACGTATTTATGTTTATATATATGTGAATATCAATTTATTGTTAAGAAAAAACATGTATATGATTTAACATTTATTAAGATAAATATTAAAATTGCCTACCGATGAAGGTATTTGTTTGAAATGTTGGCAACATAAAATGAAAACAAATGAAAAAAATTCTTAAAAAAGGACATGAAAGGAAATAAAAGAGATATGTTTTTATTATTTTCTAATTTTATTTGAGGACCTATAAAAACTAAAACATTTTTTTTATAAAAACGGGTTACATTTTAATTTGAATATTTTAAATTTAAGAAAACAAGTTCAAACAGGACATTAGAATTAGGATAAAAAGATAGAGAAAAAATGATGATAAGGTTCTATAAAAATTAGAGAACCCAACATTTCTCTAATTTTTGGGAAAACGCATGTTTATATAAAAAAAATAGGATATTTTCATATTAAAAAAGAATAAGCAGAACATGTTATATATCCTGAGTTCAAAAAGAAATTACATAAGAGTTGGCTATGGAAAAATAAAATAATGTATACTACAACCTTTATGTAACAATAAATAACTTATTACAACAAGAGTGATTTAATTAATTCAGACAGTAAATTAATTCTAAAGCTTTTTGTTGACAATACTTTTATTTTCCATAGCCAACCCTTATGCAATTTCTTTTTGAACTCATGATATACGTGATATATTAATAAAGAAAACTGATCTATATATTATCAATTATGCATTTATTCAACTAGAATTATGGTCAGGTGAAAAATAAAATGAAATCAGCATGGAATAACATTAAAATTAATGAAAGTAAATACTTCTTATAATTGTGAAGTCATCCATTGATTTACTGGCATAATGTTTTTTTATGTTCATTTAGCCTTTTTTCCCAGCAATTTTAAACCTAAACATAACAAAACGTTTCATTATTTTTAATTTTAATTTGTGACAATTCAAAATATGTGCACAGTTTACATTATCTACATTACTCATTACTCATCACAAACACAACAATATTCACTATTAAACGTCTAAATATACGTATATTATTTGAAAATATCACTTAAATCTGTTGAAACACAAGCTAAACACATGTAAACCATATATAATCTGTAACAAAGTTGGAAGAAATATGGCGGACTTCAGCTCGACCAATAGAAAATGAGACCATCGTATGGCCACACTGTCTGTATATAGTCACTGTAATTTGCAGCTAAGCACCCTACCATCTGGTGAGCGTTTCATGAACTTGTGTACATCATATAACATTTCGTTTTGTGTATTGGTTTTGTATGAAGTTTGTTTTTAAAGTTTTATTATAATCATTGAAAAATGTATAATACATATTGTTGTGTGCCTATGTGCAATTCATTGAAAAGAAGAAACCCGGAAATATCGTTTCATTTGTTTCCACTAATATCAGACACCGTATGGTTCGAAACAAAATTGGGAAAGCAAGAGGTTAGGAATCGTCGCGATGTTTAGATAAACAATTTAAAAATTGGAAAAAAGTGAGCCCTTGTATCAAAGTTTGCTCATTACATTTTAATAATAGTGACTACAAAAAATATTTTCAATTTTGTATTTATTATCGCATATCTTGAAAATTCCTGTTATTGTGTGTGGGTTTGTAATGCACAAGTTTTTAGGCCTAATGCATAAATCTTTATGAACTCTCTGTTTTTTTCAGTGACTCCACACAATATTATATGCCCAGCATTGTAGATTTCTACCCGTTGGTAAACAACACGGGAATTATTATTTCCCCCAATATAGTTAAAATAATCGACAATGGAAAACCGCCATAACTTAAAACCAGATCACAAAATGTAGTATTTTAGATGTTTACAAGTAATGTCACTTCACAAAATCAGAAAATCCCAAACAATTATTTATTTTTTGTCGTTTTTTGATACACTTTTCGCTATTATTTACTAGTAAATGTCAAGTGGTATCTGATTTAGAATGGTTTCAAAAAAATCCGCGTGGCGCTACGATCTTAAAATTTTTCCCCTATTGAGAAGACATTACCGTTGGCGGCGCTGTAATTCATGGCAAAATGGCTGAATTGTCTAGTATTCAGCTGTCAATATGCCAACAGGGAACAGGTTAATTTAAGCACAGTACATTTTTATTTTATGAAATTGTATCTATCGACGTTCTAACAAAAAATCAACACTAGAAAATATGTTTTAATTTCAAACAGTACTACAGTCGCGTAGTACAATATTTGACCACCAGACTGCGTATCCGAGCGTGTCAGTTCTCAATAGCATTAATGCTTATAAAATTTGATTATTGAATTTATTTTAACAAGTATGATTTCTTTAGGTTGGCACCTTTCAAGTCAGGGGGAAAAGATGTGGTAGATAATACAAGCCGAATATTGGCGAAAATTATTAGTCACCACTTATCTTTAGGATGCAATTTTTTGGCAGAAATGGCAGAAAACCATTTTCTAAATTTTTAAAATTCTTCATTAAATTAATAAATTAAATAAACTAATTCCTGTTATTCCTGAAATTATATTTATTTAATATTTATAAATAAATCAATAAATTATAACTGTTAATACAATTTACAATCGGCCAGTTTTACCATCGTTGAATAAATTTATTTAACAACTTAAGTTAACAATATCGAATCATTCTATTGGCAGCAATGTTAATTTCTTCATTAATAGTTTAAAACCGATGCGATATTGTCAACTTTATTTGTTAAATAAATTTATTCAACGATGGTAAAAATGGCCAAATGAGTATTTATTTTGCACCTAACCATTAATTTATTTTAATACTGGGTAAGTACACATATGTTATATTTGAAACACTAGAGAGTGGGTATAATATATTCACTGGTCCGTCAGAAATAAATCTTGCAACTAATGCGATTATTTTGCACTTTACCGTTGCTGGGCCAGCAACTGATACATCAATGGGCCAGCTAACGGCCACGGGGACTCCGGGGTACTGGCCCAGTGCAAAATGCCAGCACTGGTCCAGTGCGAAATGCCAGCACTAGCCCAGTGCGAAATGCCAGCACTGGCCCAGTGCGAAATGCCAGCACTGGCCCAGTGCGAAATGCCAGCACTGGCCCATTACTTTCAATGCACTTTACCGTTGCTGGGCCGGCAACTGATAAATCAATGGGCCAATAACGGCCACGAGGACACCGGGGTACTGGCCCAGTACGAAATTCCAGCACTGGCCCATTACTTTCAATGCCGGGGAGTATGTGCTTTACCAGCACTGGCCCGTATAAAAATGTTTGCTGGGTACTCTTAATTCTTTAGAAACAGCTTGACATGACGAAATAAAATAAACAAAAAATTACTAAATGTCATTTACCTAGGGTATAAAATAGTGAGAACGTATTTTTACTTGCCCGACCTTAATATATAAGGGGCAAGTATTGTAATCGCGAAAATTTTCGATGTCGAGATTTTGACGGATGACCACGTTTCATGGTCCAGGGAATCCAAAAAACCTATTTTCGAAGTGCCGTCCGTATGTGTGTGTGTGTGTGTGTGTCTGTCTGTCTGTCTGTGTGTATACACGATAACTCAAAAACGGTTTAACTTAAAGAGTTTGTTCTGGTACTAAAAAATTCTCCTATTAAATAGGAAGAACCCTATTGTATTTTATGAAAATCGGTTGACTACAAATGGGAGTTTACTTGTGTCGATTTTAATATTTTTGCGAATATTTAGCAACAGAAAAATATTTCGAAAAAATTTATTGAACAAAAGTTACTATAAATGCAATAACTAATAACTTTTATTTGAGACGTTTTTTGATAAAACGAAAAATTTTGAAAAATTTTTGTAAAAGTATTTAAAATTTTTCCAAGTCTCAATTTTTTCATACTTATATGTAACGTTTCCATGGTCATGATAATTAATTCGTAACTACTAAAGCAAGCCTTGGACAAAAATTTGTATAGAATATATTTGATGTATTTTTGAAGATTTATCTAAATATTTAAATTTTTTTTTTTTTTAGTTTACATTTTTTTTTAAATTTTTTTTTTTTATGGGAGGGCAAGTCTAGCGGAGGTTTCCTTTCGCCACTGGTTTCTGATGTGTTCGGAGAAAACGAAAAAAAAATTCTAGGAATTTTAGCCTTTTTAGTTGGGTTACCATATTTTTATTCCGTCAAACCGGGACACAGGACAAAGAAAAAGAAAATCAACATTTAGAAAAAAAGGCTTTGTATCATATAATCTAACATTTATTTAGCTTTTCTGTGCGTATTACTTTCTTCAAAAATGTCTTATTTCTTATTTTGTTGTAAAATTTTATACATTTTAAGCCTATAGTCTGTTTCTTTGGTTTAAGCGGAACTAGATTTTGAAAAGTAGTGATTTACATTTTGTTTAAGAAAAAAAATATATAAAAATTCCATTTAGTTCCGCTTAAGCGTTGGAATAGCCTATATATTGACTAATAAAATAATATAGCATTTACATTGTTTTCTAGCCAACGATTTCTCTCTTTTGTCCAGTGCCCAGATATTATTTATAAATAAAAAAAGCCTTCTCGTTTTATTTGCAATATTTTCAGAAAAACAGGATAAAATTGTAAACCGACCGGGACAACCAGTGATGGGCGCGTAGACTACATCACGTAAATTTACACCAATGTTTACGTGTAAACAAATGGTGTAAACAAAAATATTTTTTTCGACGTAAACAAGGTAAACAACTAAACACTTACTGCGCATGCGTATTAGCTTCTGTCATTCATGTAATCTTACTTTTTTAATAAAAAAATGTATTTAATTACTTAATAAGATATTAAAATGAACGTTGTTATTAGTGTTACGTATATTTTAAAAAAGTCTGCATATAATTAAAATGTAAATTAATCATTGATACAATTTATTAATTAAATTGTTCTTACCTTTTTTTGTTTTTACTTTTACAACGATAATTTGTTTTAATTAAAATTAAAGACAAATAATGTAATTAAAGAAAAACGCATAAATTGCAAGAAAAATGTCAACCTTTATTTTAAATGAATAAATATGTTTTACACAAAATAATAAATTAATAACAAAAAATAAATAATCAAGGTACATATTAATCAGCCTTATTTTTGATTTATACATCTAATAACAGTCATATTTCATAGGACAAACACGACAAATGAACGCCTTAACCTCACTATTTAAAAATTTTACATGTGTTGACATGTTGACGCTGTTTACATGTTGTTGACATTGTTTACGCACTGTTTACATGTATACGTAAACAACTGATGTTTACACGTAAACGCCCATCACTGGTGACAACCGGTACGTAAGGTAACCCCAACTATTTATATATGCACCAATATGATAAATAAATAAAGTTTCAGTTTTAGAATATATGTATATCGAATTTCAACCCCAGGTATATTACTTTAAACTTTATATGTAGTGTTTAAAATAATGTACAGAAACTTTTTCGTCACGTTTACATTTTATTTCATTAGTTCCAACATTTCTGAAACAATTTATAGGCCTTAAGTTAGCGTATGCAAATCTATATTTTAAACACATGCAAATTTGGCATGTGTTTACTAACAGAGCAACAAGAATATATTTCATCAAATTTACAATTAAAATTTTTAGATCAACTGGTTGGCGCTCGTAGTAAAAAATTAAGTTGGCAATAGTCATGTAACCAAACTGTCAAATGTCATAAGTCACTTGCAAGAATGATAAACTTTTAATAGTATTTATAGTAATATTAACTAATGTAAGCAATAAATTTCTATCTACGCAATATTTCTGTGATAACCTGTCGAACAAACGTAAGTAAACATAACCAAATCAATATAAACTAACCTTATTTATGTATAATATTTAGTTGCAGATCAAAATGGTTAGTTTAAATAAGTCATTTTTGTGGGGTATTGTTTTTGCCTCACTCACATGGATAACATCGCTTTATTTATATTGGCAACTGGCTTCATCGAACACAAATATAATAACTACTACATTCGTATCACCATCTGATAAATATCAGTCGAAAAGTGCACACCACAAACTAATAAGCAATGATATCGATGATATAAATGGAATACAGAAATTGAAAGGTTGGAAGGATCGGAATGGAATTAAACGAACATATTTTAAAAAGTATTATAATAGTGAGAAGCTCGTGAAAAGTTTGCAACCTGTTTTACCGGAAGGAAATACGTTGGAAGACCCAAGTAAGTTGCTAAATATAGATATAATCTGATATTTCTATCATTTAATAAACTCTAAATAATCTTTTAGAAAATTCAATTTAAGTTGTTTTATTTATTTTTATCAAATTTGTTTCAAAAATACCTTGAATTAGAAATATATTGTTTGTGTAAACTGGAACATAATTTTAACTAAAAGTAAATAAATTTATATAAACAGATTGAATTTTCATTCATATTATGTTAATTTATAGTATCAGTTTATTTTGTAGTAAACATAATTGCAAAAATTAACAACATGCAATATGGTAATAACAAAGTTTGAACTTAAAATAGTTAATGCTCATACGATTTTTTTTTAACTTACATAAATATTTATAATTATTAACATACATTTTCGTTTTTATTTTTTAAATTGTATATTTAAAAAATTTATGTTTAGGATTGTCTTATTTCTAATTATTCTTGTTTTTTTGGAGCCTCTATTTATGAGATGTGTAACACAGATTAGTCTTGTAAGATGGATACATCTTATAAATAAGCTTTCTTTTACAAATATCCTAGCTCAAGCCCCGCATTCAAACATAAATGATTGCTGTATGCAAGGAAAGTTTTGTGATTTATACTTAATCCTTAAGCCTTTCTATCTTGCTGTGTCATCAGACCCGTAATTATCGTTTCCGAGGGAGTAGGGTGGAATTATAATTTTCCCGGACCTAGGGCCCGGAATAATGGATTTACCGGAGTCAGGGTTCGTTTTCATCATTTCTGAAGCTGGAAGACCATTATAGGCTGAAACTTCGCCTACATAAAGTTTTTTTTTTTTTTATATATTCGACCTTTACTACTTTGGCAGTTAACCTTGTAATTTTTTGAAAATTCCATGTCTATACGGGATTTGAACCCGAGATCTTAAATACCACTATCACTGAATTACCACCACGCTACGCTGGTCGGCCTATAAAGCTTATTATTATTATTATATGTATATGTAATCAGTACTCAACTTCAAATATATAAAATTCCAGTAACTTCATACAAACAAGCGTAAAAGTTACAACAAATTTCAAATCATACACGTGTAACGATAAATTGGAACTAAGTGACCGACACCATGACACATACAGTGAATTTCTTTTATCCTGCAACACTGACATTATTATTATGCATGGTTTCCCTAGTAACCTATATTGCAAATTAAAAGAAACGCAATTTTACATTGGTGTCAGATTTCAATTACCATAGTAACGATAATACCTATATTGCAGGATAAAAGAAATTCACTGTATCAAGAAGTATGTAGCTTATTTCGCCAACTCTGTTAGTTCTGACTGCCCCAAAACATGTCACTCAAAGTTTCAGTCGCTAAGCTTGGAGAAAAATCGACAACTTTTGTCGCTTAATATCTAGACACACCCTGTACTATTATTCTTTCAGTTTAAATTCCTATAAAAGCTAATCAGCCTGAGCTTTTGAAACTATTCTGCTAGCTGTTAACCTTCAGCATAATTAGTATGTATACAAATTGATAACAATAATATAAAGCGTACTTAATGTTGCACAATAGTATCAGGGTCAGATTTCTTGTGTTACTTTTTGTATTAAATTTATGGTTTTATTATTTTTTTAACTTTGATTATCTGAAATTATATTGCTAAATAATACGTTAAAAATGATTAATGTATGACAACGTTAATTTTCCTTTTTAGTAATAATAATTTCTTTTTTTTTTAGCAATAAATGAACTGGGAATGGTAAGAACTGTAGAAGATAAAAGAATACGTGAGGAAGGCTATCGAGTGCATGCTTTCAATACATTAGTTAGCCAGTCTTTAAACAATCATCGTGATATTCCAGATACTAGAAATAAGTTGTAAGTATTTATTTGGTTGTATAGTTTTATGTTAATTAGCCCTTTAAGACCCAAAAATAAATGTTTTCAACAAAGTATCATTCATTTTAATATTAACGAATGTATAAATACTTTTTTTTTTTGAGAAAAAAGAAAAAATGCGGTTATTTGATTAGATAACTACTGGGACACAAGAAAAGCACTTTTACCTTTCGTGGCATTTAATAAGACATTTTTCCTACACTACACACTGTGCATCTTCACTTTGTACGATGAGGCTCGCTCTTTGTACAGCAGAATCCGCACCTAAGCGCAGTATCTTAATTGATACCTGACGTTTGAATTTTTTAAGATTAGATATTCTATATAAGATTCCTGGTCAGAAGGAATATCTCTAAACAACGTTTCAAACTCACTCTTCTTCATATTTTCTTAATTGACAAAGCTTCATTTACTTTTTCCTGAAATTAGCGCAACGTCATAACTCCTTGTGGCTATGTCGCGAAACCACGTTACAAAGTACGAAAAATTAAAATAAAAACAAATCCATAAACAATTTATTATATTATCACCTATCATAAATTTACTAAAAAATTTACTTATCAGACATTACAATCTGCTAATTGTGTAAAATTTAATAGTTTATTATAATTTTAAACTGTCAACTCAGCGCAAAACATTTAAATGAAATTTTAACATACCCTACTTTATTGTCTTTTTGTGGAGTTGGTCGTGTTTGTAAATAAGTTAGTTAGGGAAGGTTTGTACGGATTGCGGATATAAATAATGCAGCAATAGTCTGTTCAAACGTTAGAATGAAATATTGCTCTTATGGCAAATGGGAGAAGTTTTGTCAAATGCTGTAAAAGTGTTCAATTTTATGTTCTTTTGTTGATAATTCAGGAAACTACCAGGTCTAAAAGTATGAAATGCGGATTTTTTTTTAAAAATAAAACACATTAAACTCAAAATAACAGTAAAAGTTTATTTATTCAAAGTATGCTCTATTAGAAGTTATACATTTTTCTCATCTTTCAGGCAATTTGTGAATACCTCGCCAGTAGAACTATTCCCCTTTCCCCTCAAACAATTCATCTAGCCATTCTTTCACATTTTCATATGAACAAAAGTGCTGCTCGGCAAGTGCGTGACCCATCGATGCGAACAAGTGGTAATCTGAAGGGGCCAAGTATGGTGAGTAAGCGGCATGGGGTAGCACTTCCCACTTGAGTGCCTCCAATGTGTTGCAAACTCCTTTTGCCTTATGTGATGGACCGTTATCGTGAAGAAAGATTACCTTGTGCTGTTTTCTTTCGTATTCTGGTCGTTTTATGAGCAGCGAATGGTTCAATTCGGTTGGGTATTAACTGTTTCACCAGGTTTTAACAATTCATAATAGACCACACCCTTTTGGTCCCACCAAGTACAGAGCATTGTCTTTTTGCCAAAGCGATTCGGTCTTGTAGTTGATGTAGATGGTGAGCCTGGGTTCACCCATGATTTTTCGCGTTTGGGATTTTCAAAATAAATCTATTTTTCATCGCTAGTAATGATACGATGCAAAAAAGACTTTCTTTTGTATCGTGCAAGCAAAATTTCACAAGTTTTTTTGCGTTTTCCCATCTGCCTCTCATTCAATGCATGTGGAACCCATCTGCCGACTTTCTGGATCTTACCCATCTCTCGTAGGCGATTGGAAAGAGCTTGTTGACTAACGCCTAACTGATCTGCTAGTTACTTTTGTGATTGACTATCGTCTTCCTGTAGCGATGTTTCCAATTTTGTATCTTCATATTTTTTTGGAGGTTTTCCATGTTCTTTGTCTGTAAGATCAAAGTCACCACTTTTGAAACGCCGAAACCATCGTTCACACGTATCTTGCGATGGAGCATATTCACCATAAGCTTCTCGAAGCAGTCGGTATGATTCAGCAGCAGTTTTTTTCAAATGAAAACAAAACAGTAGTACTGTCCGCGAATGCTCTTTATTTGGCACAAAATTTGACATTTTTAACACAGTAAAACAAAACTATATGTTAACTTTTCAAATTTTAACCTATACGCACTTGATACTTAATGATAACTTAACAAAACGCCATATGTGTTGAAACTTTGAACTATACACTCTGTTTGCGCGGCTTGTTTGAAAAAAATCCGCATTTCATACTTGTAGGCCTGGTAAATGGAAAAGTATCGGGGACATGTAAAACTCACAAAAATTATATAACACGGTACAAATATGAAAAACCATTTGTATAATACCGTGTCTGCACAGATCAGCGCGTTTTACAGCCGGCAACGTCGCCAAGAAAGGAAAGGACAGAGTCATTGGGAGAATCCAATAGAGAGTATGAAAAAGACCTACTTCATTTGCCCTGTACTGCATTCTAACGTCTGAACAGGTTATAGATCTAGCTGATCACTTTCGAAATATTTTTCCACACATTGTCTCTATGTACATATAAATATATATTTCATTGATTGCTGGGCTGTTTTATAAATGTATTATTAATACTTGTTTTAATATTATCATTATTAAAAAAGCCGACGGAGTGGCCGAGCGCACTAAATCGCAGCAGTCTGGATTGTGTGGCCTGGTAGTTGTATTCTCCGTCGGTGATATTATTCGGGCGAAAATAATATGTTTACATTACTCTCATTTCACAATCATTCACCCCGCATCCAGGTGTAGGAGCTCACCCCCTGGCATCGGCCAAACGAAAATGCCTGTGTTTTTTTTTAAACGAAAATGCCTGTGTCTATTTGTATTATTAATTCATAATTGTATTAATATATGAAATGATTTAGTTTTTAAGCTGACATTTATATAATTCTGCATAACTAATATTTTTCTTTTTAGATGTAAAAATGAGACATATCCATCTGATCTTCCATCATCAAGTATCATCATATGTTTTTATAATGAACATCTCCCTACACTCATACGAACAGTTCATTCCATCTTAGATCGTACTCCATCTTCCATATTGAAAGAAGTGATCATCATCGATGATTACAGTGATATTAAAGATCTTCATGAAGACTTCCAAAAATACATAGAACAAAACTTTAATAATAACCTAGTTAAGTTATTTAAAACAAAAAGAAGAGAAGGTTTAATTAGAGCGAGAATATTTGGATCTAAACAAGCTACTGGAGACGTAAGAATTTTATATTTCTCTGTAGATAATAAAACTAAGAAACCCTCCTACCATAACTCCTGAGTTTATTCAAATAGTAGATTTTGTAATCAAATTGTAGAACCTAGAAAGTTGAAATTTGGCTCTTATAGTTCTTTGACTTTGACAAAGGAAAAGTACTCAAACTTTTGTTTAAGCGCAACTAGATTTTTGATAAGGAAGATGCAATGTTAACGCACACATTCTGGATAAATAAAATTTCAGATCACGCACGCGTGACCCGTGAGTCACGTCCTGTTTCTGTGGCGGGTCCTTTTGTGGCTGTTTCTGTGGAGGGTAATGTGACGATTATATTCTCGAAGGATCAAAATGTGGTTTATTGAAACCCGAAAACATAAATTACCCGAAAATTTCGCAACAAATCGCCTCTAGCGTGTAGCAGACTATTGTATTTAAAAAAAAAAAAAAAAACTCACCTAATGGACAAATTAACTAAAAGATGATTAGTTTCTGGAAATATGAATACAATGTATGCAATTTGTATTTTTGAAATTTTACACCTTTTTGTATTTCACGCCCGCTCACGCACGATGTACAGTGAGGTCATTAATTCCTGAGCGTTATGTAATACTTAACATAACATTTAATTATCCAACTTATTTCCAAGGACATTTACACATAGGCATAGATTCGATTTTTATTTCCTTATACGAATTAATTATTAAATGAACATTGTTTTTCTCTACACGCTAAAGAGTTAATAACAAATATGAAGTTCGTAAAGGATTATCGTTGTTCCTCGGGTGAGTTCGGTTCAACGAAGTAATCTGATTGGTTCTTTGTAAAGTTGCAACTTTTAGCTGTGAGGAATACTGTTTTGATATTTTTAAGCTCATTGTTTACTGATATGTAACACTCAGGAATTAATGATTTCACTGTATATTAAAGTGCCCGTTAAAATTCACGGCCCGCCCCCATCTTTATTTTCTATATTATTTATAGTTCACTTTTTTGGTTTAAGTGGAACTAAACTGGTGTTATGTTTTATAAGTTGTAACGAAAACCGAGCTTGCTTACGTATTTATTATAAAGTGACATTTATTATAAAAATTACATTTTTCATAATATGGATAAATAGGTCATCATAAATTTTTTGGAAATTAACCATTTGTATTAAGAATTTCACAAAAAATCAAAATGTAATGAAAGTGAGATTTGAATTTTTGACAAATGAATGATTTACAATAGCTTAATCAAAATGGTCAAAAGCCCAATTCAATCGGCAATATTTACTAGATTTCAAAATCTAGTTCCGCTGAAATGTTTGAAATACACTATAGTATAGATAATTTCTAGTTCCTTGACAACAATTTTGTTATAGGTAATAGTATTCTTGGACAGTCATATAGAAGTAAACGTAAAATGGTTGGAACCATTGCTCAGTCGAATAGCGGCTGCTCCAAAAACCGTAGTGATGCCCGTTATCGATATTATCAATGCTGATACGTTTGCATATACCGCCAGCCCATTGGTTAGAGGTGGATTTAATTGGGGCTTACATTTTAAATGGGAGAATTTACCAACAGGTAATAAATAATAATCTTTTCTAGGTTTTCGCAAGGATGACTGAGCAAATCTTATACTGTCAGTTATATGACTGTGGTTGGAACTGGAGAGTTGAAATGTGGCATATTCTTCTTCTTCAGTCTATTAACTCCCATGGTGACAATCCGTTGGGTTGGGAGCGGTGATAAATTAACTAGTTAGTAATATAAATAGTTGGGAAATGTGATGCTTTTTTGTCGGCTCTGCATATACAGATCTTTTACTCGCCTATAGGCAACATATTAGGTGTTTACGAAAATTATACTGGTACGTACCGGTTGCACCGACGGCATTCGACATTACCCTCGGTAAACGTGTCTCGCATTTTATTATTGTAGTGAAGTATGAAATTCTAAAGTTTACCACAACAAATTTATTTTATCGATCTATATAAATAAAATTGGAGGATATATCTGTGTTTTTTTTTTTTATTCTATCCTCATTACAAACTACTTATATATAATTAAATAAATGTAAATAAAAGTAAAAGTTAAATAGTAATGCAAAGTACAAATATTTAGAATAAAATAAAATAACAACTAAGATAAGATTAAAGTAACAAAAACTCTAATAACACATTAATGATAAACATTTTTTTTTTTTTCTTTGCACATTTTAAGACTTCAGTATTTGTTTTATTTATACCTTTATAAAAATTACTCTATTAAAACATATTTTTTAATGGCTTTTGCTAGTTATGGAACCAGCCAGGACAATTTCAAATGTAATTTAATTGAGTAACAGTAATGCACATTGATGTGAACCGGAATAGTATGCTTAGAATATTTTAATAAGTTAATCAGCCCAAATCTGTAACACAGTTCCTATTCTCAAAGTAACTAAACTGTTGCTATGTACCGGGATAGTAACTTTAAGATATTCGTATTCTTTAATTCAAAAGTTACTAAATAAATAGTAACTTGTTTCTATACAGTTCCTATACAAGGTTTTGTATAGCAACCACCAAATTGCGATTTCTATGACGAAATATGTTACTATTTAAAAAAATGGCTGGTCTGTTGTTTCAGCTTGAGTTGTTAGATCTGATGCAAAATGAGGAAAATAAGTAAATATATTAAATTTAACGTTTTAATAATTTAATAATACTAATGATAATTAACATGTATTATACGATATGTATTATTTTTCATGCAAAGAAATATATTACAAAAGCGAATGCTTCGAGATCTATCTAATCAATTCAGATTAATACAAAATTTCAAAAAATTATTTAGACATTCTAAGTCATTGGTTCGAGATCTGCTACCAGATATAAATAATTTTAATGTCTTGATTTTTTGTACTCTGGTTGTCCCAGGCTTCGGCCATTCATTTTTTTTTTTTAATCTTAATCATTTTTTTTATTCATGAAAAAATTGAACCAAATTCTAATAGCTTAACATCATTTAGGTACATTATCGAAGGAGGAAGATTTTGTGAAACCAATTAAATCTCCTACTATGGCCGGTGGACTGTTTGCAATGAGACGACATTACTTTATTGATCTCGGAGAATATGATGCTGGAATGAATATTTGGGGTGGTGAAAATTTGGAAATATCTTTCAGGGTAAGTTACTATTTTTTCTGTCTGTAAAATAATAAATACATTAATTTTCGAGAAAGTATGCTACTTACAAGTAGAATTCAAAAATTAAATCTTATAACAAAAATGACAGTGTGTAATAGAGATAGTTATAAGTTATTGCACATATATCCCAGTCACAATATAAAAAAAAAAGTATAATCCGTTAGTCACGAAATTATTATTTTTCTAAATGTCAATATTTGTCAGAAATTGTAATGTATATTTGTTTTTTTTTTTTAGATCTGGATGTGTGGTGGCAGTCTGGAATTAATACCATGCTCTCGAGTGGGCCATGTATTTCGACGGAGAAGACCATATGGTTCACCGACAGGAGAAGACACGATGTTACATAATTCTTTACGAGTTGCTCATGTTTGGATGGATGAATATAAGGTAACAAATCCTCTTATTAGGGTTTAGTAGGTATGACCAAAATAATCTTATATCGTCACTCGTGTGTCTGTCTGACTGTTTGGTAAAAATGATACCAAACGGCTAAGGTTAAATTTTGAAATTTAGCGTGCTATTTGTCAGAGAGTCTTGACTAAAAATCTGAAAAAATACTCAACAATGTACCTTGATGGAAACCGGACGAGTTAAACAGGAATTTTTGAACACATTAGTTTTCGAAAAATATCGACTTTTATTTTTATTTATTTATTTAATTTATGTAGGGACTAAAAGTAGTTTTTTAAATTATTTTATTTTCACACGATTTTTACCAAAAATGTGTTACAAAATGGTTTTGCCCCACACCCTTTAACCCAACAGGTTAATTTAAAAAATCTGAAATAATTCTAAGTAATGCAAATTAATGCGAACCGGCATAGTACAAAAGGAATTTTTGATCTGATCATTTTTTCGAAAGTGATCGAATTTTTTATAACAGTGTGGTAAAAACAACTGCGTAGCTGTCTTGATACGTTCGCAGCTTGTAATTAAGTATACTTGTAAGTCCCTAGATTATTTTTATTTAAATTTAATTTTAAATTTAAATTAAATTTTTAGGAATATTTCTTCAAACAACGTCCAGAAAGTAAAAAAATTAACTACGGTGATACATCATCCAGAGAAAGGCTTCGGGAGGAATTGAAATGTAATAATTTCTCCTGGTATCTTAGCAACGTGTATCCAGAATTAGTCCTTCCAACTGACAATGAAGAGAGACTGAAGAACAAGTGGAGTGCTCTAGAACAAAGCAAATTTCAACCATGGCACTCCAGGAAACGTAATTATCAAGCACAATATCAGATCAGGTTAACAAACAGTACAC
Organism: Liopterus haemorrhoidalis; assembly: GCA_963971575.1. Lineage (NCBI taxonomy): Eukaryota > Metazoa > Arthropoda > Insecta > Coleoptera > Dytiscidae > Liopterus > Liopterus haemorrhoidalis. The sequence continues at coordinate 179,161,489 of OZ020611.1, forward strand.
TGTGTATTGCAAGTGCAAAAGATGAAAAATCTAAAGGCAGTTTGTTGATTTTAAGTCCATGTATAAGAATTAAGTCACAGGTATGTAATGATTTTAAATTTATAATTTAAAGTATAATTGAAAATTATATTTATAATGCATTTAAAAGGAGGAGATAACATTCAAAATGTGTTGTGTCAGAATAATGCAAATTTTGAGATAATTGCAAAAAAACATTATAATCCTGTTTGCAATAAGTTGGGAAGCTAATTGTAGCGCGCCCGATACGTTACTTTACAACGTACCATTTATTCTCAACTAGGTAACGCATAATCAAAAATATTTCTTTTCTCATCTGTCAAAATACTGTTGCCAGTGCGCATGCTCAGAACTACCTGCTACACTCGTTGCACTAACCCGTTTGTTATATATACATACACGGACTGCGAATTGAGTCTACACTGACAGCCTTAATTACACTACAGTATCCGCACTACACCGATATAACAAACAGACCTTTAGTGTACTTATCAACCGACTGATCAGGCATCTTGTTAATAGTCTGGATTTTAGCTGTTCACTTAAGTTTTTAAAGGTGAAGGTTTACACACGTTAAGTAAGACGGTTTAAAATTAATGAATTTGATTTATTAAAAGTAATATATTATTTACAAGAAAAAGTTTGAAATATACGTATTAAAATAATTAAAAATTTAAAACAAATAGAATCGGATAGACCACCAGAATGCCGACACAGTGCCTCTACGAATTCAACTTGGATCTTTTCGCTAACCGGACCGAATACTGTCTGATCTCCTCTTCAGAGAGATAAGAGTTTATATAAACAGTCTAGTCGCATTTCTAAGAAAAGGGTTTAAGCATTGTTCAAGAAGATGTTAGTGTTCAAAGTTATTAAGCAATAACTCTGAACAAATGTCTTCCTGAACAATGAACCATTTAAAAAATATATTTTTAAAGATACGTCCTGTAACGTAAGATTTCTAATTTTTATTTTATTATCCGAATTCTTAAAAAACTGTTATTTTAAAATACCCCTTGTAAAATCATGAAAAAAACTATGGCAACCCCTTTCAAAGAAATTCTCGTGACGAGTGATTTGTGAAAGTTTGGTCATTGTTGTTCTGGTGGACTTACCGATTCGTTACATAATTTTTCGACCCATTTATTTTGAAGGTCCCAAACAGAATTTAAACATTATTAAAATTTTAATGAACAAAAATATGAAAAATAGATTATTTAAATTTGGCAAAGCATGCTTTGAATGAACTTAGTGTATAATAGCGAGTATATTTATATCGATTTATTATGTAAGAGAAAAGTAGATCAGATAGATAAAAGTTTTTGTTTTTATTGATAGATGTGGTACGAGACAGATCGAAATGAGCTAGTTCTGGGGCAATTGTTATGTATGCAAGCTGATCAGCCTGCGCCACGGTTAGCAAAATGTCATGAAATGGGTGGAAATCAAGAATGGAAACATAAAGGAGAGGTAAGTTTTACAGTGTAAAATAATATACTCTATCGGCCATAAGTAGAGAAACAAAGCCATTTTATAAATTATTTTCATAAATCCTGATTTGAGAATAACAAATGTTATTGAATTATATTCCCGGTATAGCAACAACAATTTATAAATTGGAACCTGCTCTTAAAAAATATTTGTTGTAAAAATGATAACAGATTTATTGAAACCTGTTAGGCCATAAATAGAGAAATATTATTTTTATTCAGTATAATTTGGGAAGCTTGTTATAATAGTTGATTTTTTTTTTGTGTTCTGTGTAATAATTTTGAAAATTAAAAATGCCAGGGGGGTTTATATTTAAGTAATGGTATCAAAGAATTAATAAAAAAAAAAATATAATGACGGTGAAAAACAAATTTTGATTGCGGAACAATTAAATTTGCACCGATTAATAGTAAGTAAAACTATTCATAATTTTAATGAAAGAAATAGTGTAATAGCACTACCAACACCAGGTAAACTTAGAAAAACCGAGAAAATTGTTTATTAAAAAGATTAAAATGGTGTCGATAAAGAACCCATTTGCGTCATCATCGGATATAAAAAAATTATTAGACGAAGGAAATGAACAAAACATTTCTATAATTACAATCAAACGTCGTCTTAGAGAAGCCGGCTTACAGGAATGCAGTTCTGTCAAGAAGCCTTTAATATCTGCCAAGAATCGAGAGGTTGAAGAATATTATCTAAATATTGTTGTGCTGTTAAAAATCCATTGGGACAAACGAGATCAGTTCTACCGCCAATGATTATCCCACCCTATGCCATAACAGTACCACATTTGTAATTGTGAACTTCCTAGATGTGCCTCAAACGTTCCAAATTACCGTTCGACGAGAATTTGGATGAATTCCAAATCTGGACTCATCAGTATACAAAACTGTAGCCCAATCATTATCACACCAATATTGAAAATTGTGACACCAGTCTAATCTTGCTATGCGATTGCCTCTAGAGAGGGGTTGACACCTGATTGATCGTCGAGTTAGAATATTAGCTTCGTGGAGACGATTTCTTACAGTACCGCGACTAACGGTTAAGTTATGCGCTCGCTGTAACTCCCTTACCAATTCGGGTGCTGTAATAATAAGTTGTCTTCTAGCATTTAAGACAAAAATCTGTCTTGACCTGCTGTTGTACAGCGACCACGTCCCGGATGTTGTTCGACCGGACTCCCTGTTTCCCTATAACGTCTCCATAACCGACTGATGACACTTTGAGAAACCCCTATCCGCTGGGCAACATCAACTTGCTTGAAGCCAGCTTCGAGAAGTCCCACCGCACGATTCATCTCGTGGATAGCTAAATGCTGTCGCTCCATTATTAAAAAAAAAAAAAAAATGCCACTACTTAAAAACACTGCAAGTATTAATATAAACGTTTTAAATCGAATTAAACTGAAACATGTGATCAACCTACGGATCATGTACTGAATAAAATTTGTCAAATTTGTATTTGTTTTGTCTTGTTGGTTATTGTTTTTACTTGTTTTCCATAGTTTTCCAACTACTCATAATTGTCTACTTTAATTGAAATACAAAATTAAATGCGCAATAAGCAATATATATTCATAATTTTTTCAATATGCTTAGACTTTTCCGATGTGTGTATATTTGCATACAGTCTATTCCAAACGATTAGGTGGAACTAACCGGAATTTTCATTTTTGTAAATTATCATTAGCTACTTTTTTATATATTGAAGTTGGCTTTTCTTGAACAAAATGATCCAAAGCTTCAATCAATCGGTAAAAGTAACTAGAATTGAAAATCTAGTTCCGCCTAAACCAAAGGAACAGACTTTACTATATTTGTTTTTATTCGATTATGGATTTATGAAGGCTTCAATTAACCGAGGTAACGGTTGAGTTTCATAATTCGTACACAAGTAACATTTATTTTTGTTTCTTAGAATCGAACTCCTATTTATAACATGGCGGCAGGAACTTGTTTGGGAGTGAAACAGAAGACACGTGGTACGTATATTAGTATGGAAATCTGCAACCAGCCCGATCTGAACCAGTGGGATTTTGTTAGATGATGCCAGGAGTGTTCTCACAACAAAACTAATTAGTTTTAAGGTTGTGAATTTATTTTATTTTTTTTGTTACATCATGAGATATTTACCGTGGATAATCAGATGCGTAAAATTCCAGAAAAGCGTAGTATACTGGATCTAAAACGTAATTCATCTGGAATTTAGATCTGATAACCACATTTTTGCTCAGTAATATTTTCAGACAGTTTCATGTTTTTGTGTATTTAGTCGATTAAATTCTCAGGCTGGCTTACAAAAGAACCAAGGTCAGTTTATGTAATTTTACAGGAGCCTTTTTTATCTGTTACTGTACGTCTGTGGCGTTTGGAGAATTTGTAATCGGTTCTGTATTGTACCAAACGTAAGAATACACTTTTGCGCTTTTGGGAGACAGTGTATGTTGTTTTCGCTTTTTTTTTTTTTTTGTTCTTTTGTCCGACAGCTTGAGAATTAATCTAGTCCAGTGAGTCCAGTCTTGAGTAAAATATTATATTTTTTTAATTATTTATCTAATTTATGTACAATATAATGTATATTTATTGAATTTTAATGTTAGGAAATACTCAAAATTGGACTCACTGAACAAGATTAAATTGCAGGACAAGAATGTTATTTTACAGTTGTTAGTTTTATAAATATTTTTATTGTTTTATTTTAATTTTAAGGATAATTACGTGCAATCTCATTGAGATATTATATATTAGTTAATAAGATTTTGAAGATAAAAGAGAGCGTAGGAACAAAAAAGATAGGTTTTTATTATGTTTTATCCCAGAATGTCGAATTGTTACCACAGATTTTAAGATTTATAGCAAAATGAGGAATTCTAGGAAAGTCACAGTTGCTTTATATAGTATTCATTAAACTTCACAAATACAGTTAGGCTCTGGATAATACTAAGGATAGGTTCCAGAGTAGAAGTTTACAATTTGAGGGGCGTGGAACGATATAGGAAATTAGTGGATTTTTAAACTGATAGTGTTAAATTCAGTACTCGCGCCCTATTTTCGATCAGATTAGATTGCGTGCGATAAAATAAAGAAATCATTCAAATACACACATCGGCAAATTTAAAGGAACAGACATAAAAATCTAATTATTTTCCCTGTAGTGTACATATTGTTGATATCTCTCAGGTAATCTTCTAGTACGATGTTTTTTGGAATAATGTTCAATCGGGTTGAGGTCAGGGGAGCACGTTGGCCAACCCATTGTTGTTTTACCCACTTGTTTTAAAAAGTCTGTTACACAGTGGGCGACGTGTGGGCGCGCATTATCCGGAATTAGGGTGAAATTTTCTCCGATATATGGAGCAAAACGTACAACATGGTCTTGAAGAATATCTCTGATGTACCTATCTGCAGTTAATACACCGCCATCAATCACCACTAACTCTGTGCGAGCTTCCAAACATATTCTACCCCACACCATAATTGAACCTCCACTAAAAGATACAGTAGTAGCAAAATTAAATGGTGCATTTTGTTTTCCTTGGCGTCGATACAATCTTCGTTCACACAATATAGGCTAAAAAATAATAAAATTTAAAAAAAAATCAATTTTCAATCTGTTCCTTTAAATTTGCTGGTGTGTGTCACTGAAGGCTATAAAGGCAATACGTAAAAACGTAAAAGTTAATGACAAAATTCAAGCCTTCGTGGGAAATTGAATCCCCAACATTTGAATATCGCGTCTAAGTCCTATATGAATGAGCTATGGAGGTATAGACATTATCACACTAGAGCAGGCCCGTGCAACTTTTTAAGCGAGAGGGCCACTTGGAAGTTTTGAGAAATCTTCGCGGGCCACACTACTTTCTATCTAGGATTATGGTGTTCCCTGGGTCTGGTGGGTCCAAAGATATTTTGAATAATTAAACACAAACAATTTTGATATTTGTAGCTTTATTATATAAAATGTTAACAAAAACACCTCTTTGGTAAGATACATTGCAAGATTAACCGCTTATGCAGAAAAATAAATAAAATATTTATCATTTAGGAAAGCACACAAATTATTGCGTAAATATTGCACAAAATATATAATTTTATATTTGAAATAGTTGTGAAAGGTATTTTATAAGGAAACTTATACAAAATAGCATCAAATAATAAATCAAAAACTTTTTTAAAGTGATTTCTGACATTGGTGTTTGTCCACAATTTGAGAAATATTCGGGCGGATATTGGTTGACGCTATTCTGTTTTTCGTCTTTGTCAATTTTATCAAAGAAATGAATTGTTCACATGTATATGTATTCGCAAACAATGATAATATACGGCACGCATGTTGCAGTATATAGTTTGACAAATATATTTTTTGTAAAATTCTAGAATAGTATTATCTTTGAATGCATCTTTCAGATCTGAATTTGACTGCAGTTCTATCATTTCCATTTGCAATTATTCAGGTATTGTTTCTATTTCAATTTCAAATAGAGCAATGAATATTCTAATTATGTCTTCTTTTGCAATAAAATCAGAAAATCTTTCCTCGAATTCTAAAGACAAGTTTTCTATTACATCCGCTTATTTTTTATGACAAGTTATTGATCTGACTAGTAAATTAGGAAAAATTACTAAATTATTACTTTTCAGCTACTCTCTCTATAAGGAAATGTTTTAATATTCGTAAAAAACTCGTTTATCATCATATCTTTTCCTCGCATTTTTATATTAAGATCTGATAAATGAGATGTCAGATTTACCAGAAATGCAAGATCTGCTACCCAAAAATTGTCATCGAACTGTGGCACGTGTTTGCCTTTTAAATCTATAATAAAAATCTTCACTTCAAACATAGATTTGGGCGCGAAGATGATACTAAGATATGCGCGCGCAGATTATGCAATAATATGCAGAAATAAGCAGTTGACTTCGGTCAGATATCAATACAGTGAATTAAACTAAAGCAAGTTAAAAACTCCTGAAAATGGATTATGCAATAAGAACAGCATTCTGAGCGAACTTTCATCGCAAATGCACGTCTGCGATATGCGCTCGATTAAGAAACGGTGTATTTTATATGCAGCTTGTTAAGAGAGATATTTATTTTTTTTACTAGAAATATATTTGAAATAAAAATTTTATATCTCAATGTGCTTTGCTTTTTTTTGTAATATTCAATTTCGCTCCATGGGCCGCAAAAAAAAAGCTCAAGGGCCACATGCGGCCCGCGGGCCGTAGGTTGCACGGGCCTGCACTAGTGTTATTATTTACGTCTATACCTGGAAAATTAGAGTTTTTGTATACGAATGGAAGTCATTTGTGTGTGGTAGTATGAAACCAAACCTATGTTTTAAAGACTAGGCAAATGGAACATGATTCAATTTCTCTGACTTACTATCCAGGTTTTTCAAAACACTATGCGTCTTTGTCTTTTTCTTACGTTGAGGTTAGTTTGTTGTAAATAAACTTTTCAAAGTAGAACTGTTAATTGCCATAAAGGCCTTATCACACTAGAGTTAAAATTAATGTTTAGACTTAAAGTTGTTGAATTCGAATAGAAGTCATTTGTGATAGTATTAAAAAAAAAACTAGGTTTTAAAGACTGGGCAAATGGAACATGATTCAATTCCTCCGTCTTCTATTCGGGTTTTTTAAAACGCGCTTGCGCCAACGGGTCTGCTATCTCGCTTTCAGCTGATGCGTCTTTGTCTTTTGTTTACGTAGAGGTTAGTTTGTTGTATAATTGTTAATTTTTCTTTTTTTTTTTTAATTTTTATTTAATCCTAGCAACTATGACAATTAACCAGGATACATGTTTTTTAATTTTTAACTATACATTTTTAAACCTTAATACTAAATACAAATACAAACATCTGTGCCATAACCGGGATTCGAACCCGAGCCATTCGGGGCTAACATGCCAGTATATTAACCATTACACTAGGGTGAACGGCAGTGTTATTTTCGGGTATTATATTAAAAAAAGAAATATTTTGGAAGAAGAACTAATTAGTTTAGTGAAACCTGACAAATAAACTTTTCAAAGTAAAACTGTCAACTTTACTTTTGTAGGTTTTTTTCAGGATTCACGTCTTTAGGTTTTGTCTTATCACACAGTATTTTAATATTATTTAAGACTTTTATTTACTATTATTTAAGAAATTTTTTATTTGCGCATGCGTACATCGTGTTATTATGAGTTTTATTTTGTAAAGTTTATTTGTGAGGTTCCACTAAATTAATTATTTGTTCTTCAAAATTATTATTATTTTTTTTTAAATATTATATTCTAAAATAAGAATTATACAACAAACTAACCTCAACGGAAACAAAAGATAAAGACGCAACAGTTGAGAGTGAGAGAGAACATCAGTTGGCGCACGCGCATTTTGAAAAACCTGGGTAGAAAGACAGAGGAATTGAATCATGTTCCATTTGCCAAGTCTTTAAAATCTATTTAAATTTTTGTTTTTTCATACTATCACACTCAAATGTCTTCAATTCAAATGCAAAAAATTTAATTTTCAATTTTTAATTTAAAGTCTAGACGTTAATATTAACTCTAGTGTCATAAGACCTTCATACTGTCGCTGAAAAAGTCCATTGTTGATAAAAATGCTTTAAAACAAAACACTTTTAGTCAGAGTCTACCTGTATTGTGAACAGTTACATATTATATAAGTCACTGTGTTACTAGTTTAATACGTAAGTAAAATTAATACACAAAAAAGAGAGATAATATCTTATTATCCGTGGGTTACGAATGTGTAAAACTATGAACTATATCGAGAAATTTGTTTAATTTGTAAATGTACAGAATGGAAAAAACTTGCCAGATATTATTTGTGGTTTTAATTCTTAGTCGCAGACCATATTATTAATCGTACACCCGGGATTATCTTTTTTATATATCTGATTTAGTTCGTGTGATATTATTATCTACTCGGTGAGACTTAGTTTATGGTACGTATGCAGTTTATCAATCACAGCATCTTATGATTGTGACTAAATAAAGAAAATAGTGTATACATTAAAATTCTCGCTAATAATTCTAAGCGATTTATTAAAAAGTTGCAGTTGTTTAACTTTGAATCCTTTGCATTCTGATGTTTTTGCGTGGCAGTCGAGAAACAACTTATTAAGCCTATGACACTTTTGTTTTGTACAAAATTTTAACATTAAATAGTAATCTTAAAACCATTTTAAAGCAACTATTTTTCATTTACAAGTTTTAATCTGCTTACTCTACTTTAAAATATTCACCTTCTGATACTGTGCAACTCAGTTTATGAATAGACTCAGCCTTGAGAAATGAATACTTAAAAATGAGTACCTGTTTATACAGAAGGTTTTGATTTGTTAAAATTGCTAAATTTAATTTATTGTAAATAAGTTTAACACATCGTTAATTGACATAAATTCATGTTGAATTTTTTAAATATTAACCTTGAGAATAAATTGTCGACGTATTGGAGAACTTGTGAGGCAGATTTGGAGAACAACGGGTTAACTTCATTGATGTATGTAAAATAAACAACTGCAATTATTTTACAACTACAGTAGAGCGTCAATTATACGAACTAATTGGGACCAAGGGTAGTTCGGATAAACGATTTTTTCGAATAATCGATCTGATAGAAAAAAAAAGGAACAAGTACTTACATATGTTTTATTGTTTACAAAAGTTATTCTGCCGCATTTGTTTAATTAACATCCTAACCTAACGTAACTATTTTGAAAAGTAATCACTTAATTTCTTTTGAACCAGTTTCTCTCACTCTACACACATTGTAGGGTGTGAGACCCGTTGCGTATAAGCTTTCGGATAAGCGACGCCCCGGTTAATCGACGTTCGGATAATCGACGCTCTACTATATTAAATAACTATCAAAGAACAACCTTGATATTATATCCATTCCAATTTAAAGTATTATTGTACTGTTAGTATTATCTAAGATCAAATTATCAATTATACAACATAGTACACTGTATGTCAATTGATATTAAATATCACAGTTTTTGAAACATATTTAACATGAATATTGATATTTCTATAAAGTTTTATTTATTTGTGTCAACATTTATATCTAAGATCTAATACTCATTAGATTTAAAGTAGCATTTAAGAGCTCATTTAGCCTTATTTGCTGCCATTCGCCGAAAAAATCAAATAACTATCGATTATTAAAACGCTACATATTTAAGCAATATAATTATAACAGAAATATACAAAAGTTTGAGGAAATTTAAGATATTTTTCGGATTTTACTTAATAAAGGTTAATAACTGGTAATGCAGTATATTTAATACAATTTCATATAATTTTTTATTTACTAGTAGGACATTTACGAGTTGGTCGATTCGCCGCAGGACCATCTCGCTGCCGGACTATCTCGCCGCGCGTTAAGTGTTTTATTACTACTTACTATTACTACCAGAGGCGTGCGGTGATATCACAACAAGGGAAAGCAATTTAATAAATAAATAAACCATATAATTGGTAATCTTACATATTTTATTTATAAATTAAATCAATTCTTCGAGTCTGCGTTATAAGTAATGATGTTTCTATGGATAATAATGCCAATTTAGACAAACGATCTTATTTTAGACCAACGTCCAGTAGAATTTCTAATGTAGGCTGTAATTCTTTTTAAGGCCGAAAATGATCTTTCTACAGATACACTAGTAGCAGGTATAGTTCAAATCAATGTACATAAGAAAACCAATTGCGGAAATGCAGAATTTAAATCTGCAAAATTAATAAACTCGAAATTAATAAAAATGAAGTTTACCACATCTTTATTCCTTAAATCCTCTGAATTATACACGCATATCAATTCATTTCTTAACCTAGGAAAATCAAAATATTTACCATAAACAGTCTTTAATAAAATTTTATTCTATGACCTTTTCATCAAATATTTTATTTTGCTTTTATTATATTGTTCTTAAGAAATGAGATTGGAAGCGATTTGGTGCAAAACCAACTTTATCCAGTCAAATCTCAGCAAAACCTACTTTATCCAGACAAGTCTCGGCAAAACCAACTTTTTCTAAACAAAATAGTGAATTATCTCACAAACTATTAAATTTTCGATGTGGGTGACTTATTAAATCTTAATCTTATTTCCATAAGCAGTAGATTTACCACAAAAAAAATCATTGTAGTGATAGAACTACACTCGAAAAATAGTTTTTTTTTTAATACCGAAAGTTTTGATGACTGTGATAAAGCTGGTTTTGTTTTGTACCTCCTCAGTTATTATCGTCTCACCTATGGAATTATTAAAAGACAATATTCTTTTGCAACATTCTAAAATACTTAATTTTCCTTAAACTTTTTGAACAAAAGTATTCTTAGTCCCTATTCAGAAAATAAAACTTTGTTTTTATTTATGCTATATGTACCTGTTTTTATTATTAAATTTAACATTGCAGTAATCAAAATAATCTCTAAATCGAATTAAATTAATAATATCATATAGGTACTTTATGTATTCTATTATATTAAAAACACTTAAAATTTAAATAGAAATTAGAGTATTAAAATATAAAAGTAAACCTTAAACACTTGTCCGTTCTTTTAAAATTTTGGATACTAAAAAAAAGGTTCATGGTATGCCCATCCGTTTAGGCCAAAGACCTAACATGTTGCAATCCATATCTATAATGTGTCTATCATTACCCGTTAACAGTTAACGGGTAATTGGGAGGTATTTTGAGTATTTCTGTTTATTTATGAGAATTTTGTTGTAAACATTTTTTTCATCCTTCGTCATAATTGGAAAAATAAAAATATGGAAGCGGGCTACGGGTAGCGGGTAATTAATGGGAATATGGGATAATTCATGGGAATAGCGGGTAATTAACGGGTTGCGGGTAATAATCGGGTACTGGTATCGTGTACCCGGTTCCAGAAATTTTTAATTCTCGACAATCTTTAATGCCCGAGTGGCGTATAGACATCCAGACATTTAGGTTGTTTTTTTTTTTTCTAATTCACGTTCATGTCCTATTCTTCTAAGGTAATTAGCGAGGACAATACTGATTTTTCATAATGAAATTTCATGCCTGAACAGTATTCGAACCCGAGCCCTTAGCTACGCAGTGCGTGTGTGCTACCACTACGCTACACCGGTTGGCATTTAGGTTGTTGTCAAGTAGAGAAGCACTTATACAGCGATCATGTCCAGCTTGGTGTGTCACACAATCAATCTTTTTCTCCATACACTCGTCATACATGTTGTCCAATATGGGACAAGCTGCTGAGTATTTTGATAATAGATATTACAGTTCTCAATAGTGAAACTGGAAAGGAGGAAAACCAAAAAGAATTTGGACGAAGGGCTTACACAAATGTATTAAGGGAATTAGAGGAAACATCACCAACGGATTATAAATATATTTTTCTTTTTTATAAACGGGAACACATATCACAAGCTGCTATGTTTATTAAACCCTTCATTCAGAAACAAAATACTTGTATAAGGGATGATATCATCAATTGCGCATTTATTTATATTTCGATTTTTGCATTAGGTGTAAACTATAAAGATTTTGCCACTGTAGCACCCGAGACTTGGCTTGTTTTTAAATTTATCAAAAATATTAGAACAAGTAGATTTATGTTTATTTTACAGATTATTAGACTGTTAACTGTTGATTCATCCATTCTATTTCTTTCTTCAAACCAAAAATTGTTTATGATAAAGAATACTCTATAAGTGTGTGGCGACAATACTAACTCGTTTTAGATTCGATATTAAAATAATGTGATTGATCCTTTAAATGCTTGGAGAATTGAATCCATTTCTCTGCACTGTTTCTTTTCATAATATTCTATGTTTCTCATTTCGAAGAACAAAACTATTTAACAATCACCACCTCATCAAACAATTCATCGGTAGCAATTTTTCGACGCGTGCATCAACAAGCGCCGATACGCACATGTTTCTCGGTGCCGGAAATAATATTTCTATGTGTTTGTACCCTAATGTGTGTGGTGCTCAGTTCTGCCTACCATGTTTCTTCAGGCAGCGAGTCTTAGGTGAAATCGGCTTGTAAAAGGTTTTAATTAATTAACTATCCTCTCAATCACCGATGGAAATTTATGAATATATATTCCAAAATTTAGAAATAATAATTAAATGGTGTGGTTGTAATTAAACCCTTCATTTTACATAATTTTTGTGTATTTCTTATCACAATAAATCCACCTCATTTAGTACCGGTCGCCCCCGGCCCACAAATTTTTCATTATTAATGCACCTACCGGCGTGAAGTTCCAACTAAAATACCGTGTTTGTCCTCACTAGAATCTAGAAATTTTAAGACAATGGACATGATTAATTAAAACATGCTTAAATGTGCACTAAATTAATATCCTGCTATTAAAATTAAAATGTATTGTATGCTGAATATCGACATAATATATTCTTATATTTATATTATTAGAATAATACAAAATAGTGATAAAGTTCATCAATTTTTAACTTTTAAAACCATTTTTCTTCCGATTGAAGTACTAATAACCATGAATATTTACATTATTTCTTAAAGTATTTGTAATGAACTTAGAACAAATTTAGTGTTGAAGGATTGTTATGTATTTGTCTGTTTTATACACAATAAATAAATTAAAATAAATAAAGATGTTTTATTTTAATTAATGTTTAAAAATCAACATTTTTAGTTGCAGGCTACAAATGACGATGTAAGTATTTTGTACCTATACATATGTAGATCTGTTATCGTACTACTTCGACTATATCGGGTGACCAAATCTGTAACCATAGCCACTAACCAACCGGTATATATGTAATATATAATATACCAGATATATGTAGATTTTAGTTTTAGGGTGTCCTTCTGTATTTTGGATGGAGATGTAATATTCAGAGACTTGGGAGAGACAATTGTTTTTTTTTACCGACCTTCAACATATATAAGGCCGCAGTCTGACTGATCGAGTGCTGTCGATCGTTTGCTGTGGAGCAAATTTCAAACACACGTTAACTAAGGGCATGAGTCGCACTGAACCATCGTTTGCTGTCAAGTAGCATCAAGTTGTTTGTATTTCAAACTGGTTTGAATTTCACACGACGCTCGAGGCAATAGCACATGCGCATTTAAGCATATACAGTTCATAACCATATATTATTTGACAGTTGGAACGTCAAAAAAAAAAAACAAAATTACAATATAGAGTAAAATGGACTCGCTAATTAGTATTAACTGTTTGATAGTATTATTTTAGGTTGGAATATGCACTATTTTACAAGTGAGAAACAAATTTACTTGACACTGAATGATCGATAATACTCGACAGTACTTGATCAGTCAGACTAGCTTTTAAATTTTTAAATGACACTACACGACTCGGCGCTACGTTACACGACGGCGCTCGATCAGTCAGACTGCTGCCTAGGGGAAGTATTGTGATCATACCGATTTTGACATTTCGAGATTTCGATGGGTCTCCACGAATTGAGGTCCCTACATAACTATTTTTAGCATGATGTCTGTCGGTCTGTCTGTCCGTCTGTGTACACGTGCAGAGCAAATTAGGCTGAAAAGATTTTTATGAAACTGCATATTTAAGCTTTTGACATCAATGACACGAGTTGATCAACTTTTGGTAAAAATCGGTTAACTAAAAATGGGAGTTTACTCGTGTCGATTTTAAGATTTTTGCGATTATTTAGCAACAGAAAAATATTTCGAAAAAAATTATTGAACAAAAGTTGCTATAAATGCAATAACTAATAACTTTTATTTGAGACGTATTTTGATAAAACGAAAAATTTCGACAAATTTTTGTAAATTTTTTTAAAATTTTTAGTCTCAATTTTTTCATACTTTTATGTAACGTTTCCATGGTCATGATAAATAATATCTCTGTTAGAAAATATTAGGCCAAGTTATTTCTACTCTGCTGCTAGAAAGTACTTTACGATGGCGGTCGGTCCTGTGGTGGCCACAGCTGATTTTTTTAAGATACTTTTGAGGATTGTGTTGTCTGGTAGTCAAATTAGTGTTTAGTGTTAAATGACTCTCGAGTGTATGTATAGTGCTTGTGAATGTGTGTCTGTTTTGGATTTAGCTGTCATCGTTAATTTGTCATTCAGAGTGTATAATAATGTAAATAGTAAACCGTATCGTAATTAAAGTAGGTTAGTTAAATCATCGAGTTTAATCGAACAACCCTTAAATTGTCCTAAGAATCGTTAAACCAGTGAGCGGGATCTTATACTTGAATTGACCACACGTCCCGATTTTGGCGGGACAGTCCCGCTTTTTGAAGGACTGTCCCGCGGAGTTATAAAAAAGTCCCGCTTTTGAGAAAATATCTGCGTTTCTCAGTTTAAATGTACTATAAAAAATATATAATCCAAATTGAGCGTAAAGTATAATTTAACAAATTCATGTGTGAAATTTCACGATATTTTTTGATAACCAAACTTTTCGGTTCACGGCGCCCATAATATTTCAGAATTTTTCTGCGGCGCCCCAAGCCAAAACATTGGTCTAACTAACGCAAATGGAGGAATATTGGAATATTTCCGCGGCGCACAGTTTGGGAATTGCTGATATAGATAACTAAGTATTAGTTTATAAAGATAGTTAAAAAAAGGGGGCAGGCTAACATTTCATCGGCTGTGAACAGATTTGATAACAGTTGTGGAATTTTTTTGCTGCAAAAGTCTAAATTTTAGACCTCAACTCAAAAGTGACCATATGTTTGTGATCTAAGCCTAATAATATATAAGTATACCAATTTAGTAACAAAATTTTTAAAAAAATTTTGAAAATTAAATGAAAATTTTTTTGACTCCAATTTTAGCCAAAATATTGTTTTAAGATAAATTTGGGGTGAGGATTATGAAAACAATATTAAAAAAATGCATGCCATGTTTTTGAGTTAGAGCCGATTTGGATCAGATTTTCGTCAATAATTCCAAAATTTTTGCCCAAACTTCAAAATGGACCAAATTTTGTTGATCTATGACCAAAAATACATTTTTATACCAATTTTCAATTAAACCGGAGATTAAAATTCACGATTTTTTAAGGTCTACCCCTTATGATTTTTGGCCATTTTCAAGGGTTTCGGATTACTGGCCATACAAAACTTAATAATCGGTTTATTAAAGCCCTTTTTAGACTAAACAATCTAGGTGGATTTTAAAAATACAAACCGCAGATTTCTATCCCTAACCATTTTATAGTTAAGATATATAAAAATTTTCAAAAATTTTGTGTTTCAAAATATGGTTAAAAATCAATTAGGACCTCAAGATTTTAAAAAATTCAACCGAGAGCTTTATCGCATATCATTTTTCAGATACGTCCATGAGAAGATGAAAATTTCTATAAATCACGCCATATTAAAAGTTGTCATCATTTTAAAATACGCTGAACAAATCATTATCAAACTTTTTCGGTTCCCGGCGCCCTTAATGTATCAGAATTTTTCCGCGGTGCCCCAAGTAAAAACTGGTCTAACTAACGCAGGTGTAACCCATCTGCAGCGCCCCAGGGCGCCGCGGTGCACAGTTTGGGAATCGCTGTCCTAACCTACTAAAAAGTATTCACTCGGATCAAAAATATGACCGAGAAATAAAATCATAATTTTGTTTAATGTATTAATTTTTGTTTATTTTTCAAATTATTGTTTTTCAAATATATTTTTGTAGTTACCTTAAAATAAATAATAATAATAATAATAACAATAATAATAATAATAATAAATACACTTTTATTTATATATAGACGCGTTTATACAATATTTTTTTTTTTTTTGAATTATTGGTCAGCTTTAATTTTACTTATACAAAAAATATAATATATACATTTCATTACTAATTCCCATTTTATCCCATTTTGTCACGCTTTGTCGCTATGAAAATGTGGTCACTTTACTTATACTTGATCGGCTCGCGAGTTTTGGAAAAAGTTTGGAAAATTATGTTGGAGACCTTGAGTTTCAGAGATGTACGGAGTAAATACAAATGAGCTATATTAATTTTATATATATTATCAGTAGGCTCTCTACAGATATGACTGCAATTACTTTAAGCTCTCACAGAACTTGTACAATTTTTCCTCAAAACAAATTAGTACATATTATACGTTTGACAGCGAAACAAAATCTAGGCGGCGGGTAACTCGGCTAGAAAAAATATTATTTGTAAATATATATTTTAAATGCAAATCTAAAAATAGCAAATTTATAGTGGCTATTACCTCCTACCAGTGGCGACGCTAGCGGTGGGGGAGCGCTCCAAAAATGGATCTGGCCCCCAGTTGCCCCACCCCCCGGAAATGCTTGGAGAAAAATGTGTGCGCAAGTGAGGACCTTTTTTTAGGTCTTTTTTTTCATTTAGGTCATCCCGCCACTTTTTATTTAGGTCGTCCCCCCACATGCCGGTGGACGGATCTGTACGAAAAAATGATCAAATAGAAATATTCACGTCCAAAGCTAAATATGAAATTTCTTAAAAATCCGTTCAACCAAACTGGCTCTACATGTGTCCACAGACCGACATCACGCTAAAAAGAGTTCGTGTTACAATAATCCTAATTCGTGCTTAGCTGTATTTTTTTTTTTTTCTACATGTTGCTGTCTGTAAAAAAATATACAATATGTTTATTGTACCTAAGTATGATTTACAAAGCTTAAACAAATCTGCCAAAAAGCACGATTCAAATGATGAAAGTTACTAGAAAAGGAAATAAAGAATTTATATACTAGGAAAGGAACTAGATTGCAAAATCTAGTTCCGCCTAATCGTTTGGGATAGCACTTATAAATAATATATATAGTCTATTTCAAACGATTAGGTGGAAGAAACGATTAGGTGGAAGAAACGATTAGTGTAAATCATGCTTACAGGAAACATTTTTTGGTTAAGGTTAATATAATTTTAAAATGTCATTTTCTTTATATTTTGATTTTTGTGTCATTCTTAATACAAATTTCCCATTTATTTATTTTTTTATCATTAAAATATGGAAAACAGTATTTTATTTTTGACATAAGTCATTCGTTTCCATCGTTTCACTGTTGGAATTTTAAATTTCGACATTCCAACATGAAAAATTAAACAACCCAAGCAAGGTCCCTTCTCGTGACTACCTAAAAGAACGAAATTCCCATTTAGTTCCGCCTAAACGTTTGGAATAGCCTTTATTTCGATGTATATACAATATTCTCGAATAATAATCTGTACTGGAAGACAATAATATGAAATACAATGTACGACACTGAACATCTGTCAACTTGGACTATAAACCATATTTTAACATTGTAATAGGGATGATGTTCTAAACCAATCCGAAGCAAGGACAAACAGCTCCTATATTCTTACACACGTTTTTCTAAGCTGACGGTATAGTATTTATATGACTGATTTAAAAACAAGTTATATATCTGATACTAAATTCATGATCGATGCTAAACATGTTATACCTACTTTTTTACCATTTTTTCAAAGAGTTTTACTTTTTTATTAGTTTTTATCGTTTTTTTAAATTTTTTCTTTCCACCGCCCCTTATATATTCCCATATTTTCCACTCTGGGCAGTTGCCCTGCTTGAGCCCCCTAGAACGGGCCCTGGGCCAGTGTACTTGTTTGACAAAACTTTCAAAGTAACCCTCGTGTATGTTTTTACTTAAATCTCAGAAGCTCTCTACTACTTGTTCAGTTCATTTGAGTTAGATGTGCGAAAAAATAATATAAGTACAAGCTGAGTTAAAGATAAAATATATCTATTTGTATGGAGCAGTGATTGTTAAAGTGTCATCGGTTGTCGTTGCTAATGGGTGTGATGGGGTTCCGCTGTCTGTAAACAATCTCTAGCATACTGGCGTTAGCGTCCCGGCGCGGTTAAAGATGAATAGCGTCGAGTGGCTCTGTCGCTGACACGTCTGTTTACTGTCGTCGCTCACAGCTCGTATTCTCTGGCCTGGATCTGCTACTGTACTGGGTGGTGTGAAGATGTTTGCACTGCACACTGCAGCAAGCACTACACAGGCCATGCACGATATTATATAGGTATGATGACGTAAGTTATCCAAATATAATTATGTTGTGTATGGTTTAGGTTTTATACATACTATAAAATTGATAGATGTTTACAAGTAAATGCATGCATTCCTTTGCCCATTCAATTTCCTAACAATTTTTAATCCAGTCTAATCACCAGAGCAGGCTATAGAAAACGTGAAACCATATACAAAACAAAAAAAAATCAGAAGGAAACCAAACTTTATTTTTATATTACTAGCTGAGCAACCCGTACTTTGTACTGTTTTTGTAATGTATAGTTATAACCTAAATGATAAGCGAGATATTTCAATTTCAAGTAGACCACAATATAATCGTTTCTTTCTTCTTAACTATTCTTTTGCATATATATTTGATGTTAAGTAAATAATAAGTGAGATCAGAGCCGTAGCAACGCCCTGGTATCAACAAATTGCAGAGCCGGCGCTGGGGTCTGCGGCGCCCGTAGGCAAGATTTAATTGAGCGTCCCTAAGTTGGGCACAATTTTTTCGAGATCTTCCCTTCTAAATTTGATGAGAAGAAGTGAAGATCTAAAACAAAAAAGGTCCTCACTTTTACATTTTAAGTGAAGACTTAAAAAAAAAGGTCCTTTAACTTCTAAATTTCAAGTAAAGACCTAAAAAAAGGTCCTCGCTTCTCCATTTCAAGTGAAGACCTAAAAAAAAGGTCCTCACTTCTCAATTTCAAATGAAAACCTACAAAAAAAAAGTTCTCACTTCTCAATTTCAAATGAAGACCTAAAAAAAAAAGATCCTCCCTTCTAAAATTACATTTACCCTACCTTACTTTTATATTCATTTTGCCATTTAGCGCCCTTTCAAATCTCACATCAGCGCCCCCCTCGCAGTGGCGCCCGCATGCCCGTCAGCGCTGGCTCTGGGTGCCAGGGCCGCCATCGTTCGTTTTTGTTTTGGTCATCGCTTATATTTTAGAAATGAGAACTTTTTTTTGTCATCACTTGTATTTTCACCCACCTGTCTATTAAAATAAAAATTATGCCCTCTTTGAATAAAATGAAAAAAGGGCTCCATTAAGTATTTGCCAAAGGTGCCAAAAACATTGCTTCGGCTCTGAGTGAGACACCTCGTTTATAGGTAGGTCTCTCTATAGCTCCCCAAAATATATCTTATTAAAAACTGCATCAAACAGAGAGGCAGGGCCGTGCGTTGATAATTTGGCGCCTGGAGCAGACATTCTTACAAGTCGTCTGTATACTGAGGTGACAAATTATGAAGGCATTTTTATATATGTATGTCTATATTCCAAGATTTTATGCAAAGTTTCACTGAAGCACCTCTTTGTATAAAGGGATACGCTTTCTGCAAATTCTCATGAAATTTGCAAAAACGTTTTTTCGACGACATAATAAATGTTAATTAATAAATAAATATTAGTGCAAGTCAAAGTCACAGTTTTGATCACCAATAATAGTTTTGAACACCAATAATTAAACACTAACAATAGTAAAACTGATATCAATACCCTAACAATATTATTATTGAAGTCACTAAATACACTAAAACTAACAAAAGACATCTTACAACTGACTAAACTCAGAACACTGAAAAATAATGTACTCACTAAACCTGGTTGTCTATAGGCGCATCCCCACTATGCCGCAGTTTGCCAGTTGGCAAGGCCAGCTGGCAATGCCAACTGGCAAAGCCAGTGGCTGTATACACGTCCACATCTGTGTTGGCATTTAGTTTAGTCGCACAATGTTCACCGAGGAAGATTTACTAATTGCTTCAGCTGCTGTTATCATACTTGACAGTGAAGAAAAAATACGCAAACGGTGCAAACGACTGTTTTGGGTAGGTCCAAGTCTTCAAAGTAGATCACGCACCGGACTTATTACATTCCCTCTCTTTTTTTATTTCGCGCGAAAAATGATACACCAAGTTTTTGATTTTTCTATCAATTTCTTCTTTTTGTACTCCAAAACTAACCGCAATTTCCAATAGAGCGTCACATCTCTTATTCCTGTCTTTATAGTCCTTTAAACGACAGTCCCACAAAATAGGACGATCCCGGTACAAATCGATCAAATTAAACACTTTTTCGTTTGTCCACTCCATCTAAACAACGTTGCTCATATGCGTCTGAATCACAATCTGAATTTAAGCCTAAAGCCGCGTGATGCCAGTTGGCACGTCCCCACTCAACGTTCTTATCGGCTTTCTTTGAAGGAGACCGACACTCGAGCGATTCTCGTTGGCATGCCGCTGGCACGATGGCATGTGCCAACGGTCACGTCCACACTATGCCACAGTTTGCCAACTGGCCTTGCCAACTGGCAAACTGCGGCA
Organism: Liopterus haemorrhoidalis; assembly: GCA_963971575.1. Taxonomy (NCBI): domain Eukaryota; kingdom Metazoa; phylum Arthropoda; class Insecta; order Coleoptera; family Dytiscidae; genus Liopterus; species Liopterus haemorrhoidalis. The sequence goes on from OZ020611.1 coordinate 179,182,379, forward strand.
CATGCCATCGTGCCAGCGGCATGCCAAGTCGTTTGCGCCGTTTGCGTATTTTTTCTTCACTGTCAAGTATGATAACAGCAGCTGAAGCAATTAGTAAATCTTCCTCGGTGAACATTCGGCTTTGCCAGTTGGCTTTGCCAGTTTGCATGCGGCATAGTGGCTGTATAAACGTCCACATCTGTGTTGGCATTTAGTTTAGTCGCACAATGTTCACCGAGGAGGATTTACTAATTGCTTCAGCTGCTGTCATTATACTTGACAGTGAAGAAAAAATACGCAAACGGCGCAAACGGCGGTTTTGGGTACGTCCAAGTCTTCAAAGTAGATCACGCACCAGACTTATTACCTTCTCTCTCTTTTTTTACTTCGCGCGAAAAATGACACACCAAGTTCTTAATTTTTCTATCAATTTCTTCTTTTTGTACTCCAAAACTAACCGCAATTTCCAATAGAGCGTCACATCTCTTATTCCTGTCTTTATAGTCCTTTAAACGACAGTCCCACAAAACAGGACGATCCCGGTACAAATCGATCAAATTAAACACTTTTTCGTTTGTCCACTCCATCTATAAACAACGTTGCTCATATGCGTCTGAATCACAACCTGAATTTAAGCCTAAAGCCGCGTGATGCCAGTTGGCACGTCCCCACTCACCGTTCTTATCGGCTTTCTTTGAAGGAGACCGACACTCGAGCGATTCTCGTTGGCATGCCGTTGGCACGATGGCATGTGCCAACGGTCACGTCAACACTGTGCCGCAGTTTGCCAACTGGCCTTGCCAACTGGCAAACTGCGGCATAGTGTGGACGCCGCTTTAGGTGCAATAAAAACCTTTGATTAAGCGGCGTCCACACTATGCCGCAGTTTGCCAGTTGGCAAGGCCAGTTGACAATGCCAGCAGTAATGTAGACGTGACCGTTGGCACATGCCATCGTGCTAGCGGCATGCCAACGAGAATCGCTTGAGTGTCGGTCTCCTTCAAAGAAAGCCGATAAGAACGGTGAGTGGGGACGTGCCAACTGGCATCACGCGGCTTTAGGCTTAAATTCAGGTTGTGATTCAGACGCATATGAGCAACGTTGTTTATAGATGGAGTGGACAAACGAAAAAGTGTTTAATTTGATCAATTTATACCGGGATCGTCCTGTTTTGTGGGACTGTCCTTTAAAGGACTATAAACATAGGAATAAGAGATGTGACGCTCTATTGGAAATTGCGGTTAGTTTTGGAGTACAAAAAGAAGAAATTGATACAAAAATCAAAAACTTGGTGTGTCATTTTTCGCGCGAAATAAAAAAAGAGAGAGAAGGTAATAAGTCCGGTGCGTGATCTACTTTGAAGACTTGGACGTACCCAAAACAGTCGTTTGCGACGTTTGCGTATTTTTTCTTCACTGTCAAGTATGATAACAGCAGCTGAAGTAATTAGTAAATCTTCCTCGGTGAACATTGTGCGACTAAACTAAATGCCAACACAGATGTGGACGTTTATACAGCCACTGGCTTTGCCAGTTGGCTTTGCCAGTTGGCTTTGCCAGCTGGCCTTGCCAACTGGCAAACTGCGGCATAGTGGGGATGCGCCTTTAGACGCCGCAAACTTCTGATAATAATTTGCCGGGTTACATTTATACCGTCTTGCCTAACAGTCTCCTTATATATCGAAGTGTATTGTTACTTATGTCAGAGTGGGGAGCGGAGATTTCGTCAAAGGTCGGTTCCCGCACGAATTATAATTGCTTTCTGGAACAGCTGCTTATATTTATTTTATAAATAACTTGAATACACCTCGCTGCGGAGCTCTTTCTGAATACGAGACAATAAATAGGTTTCCGGGACGAATTTAGGTACCGATATTAAAGCGGGACATGTATCGGTAATCCAGCACTAAAAAGCTTAATATATCCTAAAGACAAAAAACCTAATAAATATCTAAAAAAGAAATTCTAAAATAAATCCTAAAAAAGATCTAATAAACACCAAATATTTCTGGAAATTATCAAACGTCTTTATCGCATTTCTTGCACTCAGCGTAAGAATCTCCCTCTGTCTGGTTATCGCTATCGTTTTGCTAGAGCGGCATAGACGGAGTTTTGTAGAGGCGGCGACATCACATTCTTTCATTTAAGTCAAAACTTAATTTATAAAGATTTGCATCTTTATTATCACAATTTTTATTATGAAAATATTATAAAAATAAACAAATATGAAATATCGAAAAAGCATATAGAAAAAAAAGATCATCTTATTATAAAATTTTTTTGTCACATACGTGTTTGTTGTTAAGTCAATAATAAGAGAGATATTTTAAAAGTTTAGCTGTAGGGTCACCCCCGTAACTCCCCAAATATTCATCTAAACGAAAAATGCATAGAAATAAAAGATTTGATTCCTTATTATAAACTATTTTCGTCATATATGATTTTGCTGTTAAGTAAATATAAGCAGTTCACTTTTGTAAGAACAAACTAAGAGGGAATTTTGTTTTCAATATTTTGAATCTTTGAAGCTGTATGTCATGTTGGTACTTTTTACCGACCGTCAACATATATAAGGGAGGTATTGTGATCATACCGATTTTGACATTTCGAGATTTCGATGGATCTCCACGAATTGAGGTTCCTACATAACGTTTTGGCTATTTTTAGCATGATGTCTGTCGGTCTGTCTGTCCGTCTGTCTGTCTGTCTGTCTGTCCGTCTGTCTGTCCGTGTGTCTGTGTACACGTGCAGAGCAAATTACGCTAAAATGATTTTTATGAAACTGCATATTTAAGCTTTTGACATCAATGACACGAGTTGATCAACTTTTGGTAAAAATCGGTTGACTAGAAATGGGAGTTTACTCGTGTCGATTTTAAGATTTTTGCGAATATTTAGCAACAGAAAAATATTTCGAAAAAATTTATTGGACAAAAGTTGCTATAAAAGCAATAACTAACAACTTTTATCTGAGACATTTTTTGATAAAACGAAATTTTTTTGAAAAAGTCTCAATTTTTTCATACTTACAGGCAACTTTTCCATGGTAATGATAAATAATATTTCTGTTAGTAAATATTAGGCTAAGTTATTTCTACTCTGCTGCTAGAATGTAAATTATACAAGTACTTTATGATAGCGGTCGGTCCTGTGGTGGCCACAGCTGATTTTGTATATTTATTTTTCTGTTAAGTCAGTTATAAGGTGTATATTTTAAGTTTTTTAATAAACAGATTTAACCCTGAAACACTCTCCTAGAATAAAAATTTTGAGATGCCCTATAGTCTATGTTCGAATCCTGGTTTTCCTGTATCATCATACCAAATTACATGAAATGATGTCCAGCTGCTTTTTCGTGAATCTCGGACAGACAAAAAATGATTTTTTATATGGTCTTATAATGATCTGAAACGTGTAGAAACCAAATATAAGACAAAATAAAATTTAAAAAAAAAATTATTTAATTAATTTAATTATTATTTAATTTAGGTTTTCTGTAAAATAATAAATATTCAGTTAAAAGCACTAGGTTGATTTCACTATTATATGTAGAATTTTGCATATTTTCTCGATAAGTATTTCGACTAATATGCCTTTCTCAATAGTTTACAAAAATAACTTCTTAAAATACTAGCAATAGTTAAAAATAATGATTTTGCAATGTATTCAAATTTTCAATCCTATTTCTTAATTCTCAAGAAATATAAAATGTCTAGAAATTTATTGGATCACATTTGTAAAATTATGGTTTTCTATTGTATTACTCATAGAAAAATAGAAAATGCTTTTCTAAACTCTGTTTTTAAAACTCATTCTGCCATTCTTTCAAATATTTATTTTCCCCTATATAAAATAGTCCCTACAAATAGTTCGTCTTAAAGTCTGTATCTTAAAGTAGAAAATGTGTAAAAAAAAGCTGTACATATTTTATTCCCACTCAATGTTTTTCGCTTTCCGAATCCAAGATCTGAGTTCTTAGTTTTCAATACATGTGTTCCATCTTCGTTGAACTTTTCCATGAAAACCGATATCATGTCACTTTCACCTCGGGAACGTTTGCCGGTAAGAGTGTGAGAGAACGGGGAAGAAAGAACAAAGAACAAAAGAGCGGTGGATAAGTAAGTGTGTTCCCGCTCCTCTGCTCTTGTCTCTGATCCTGGAATGTACGATAAACCTCGACCACGATTCCCTTTTAATTGATTTTCGATAAAAGGTTCTTCCGTTTAACATAATAGCGGCGAGAAGTGTTGACAACTAGTGTGAACTTCGCCACATGTTAACTTCACTGTGCTCGCGAGTGTATTCTATGACAGGGCTTCCAAAAAGTATTTCATGCCGTAAATTTATATTGAAAAGAACAAACTAAACGTTAAAATGTTCTCTAAATTAGGACTTCAATAAGTAAATGAGCATATCACATTATGAACTGAAACATTGTTTAACTACGGCGTTTTCTTTTTTGATATTTCTGTCATATTTTGATATTTGGTTCCGTGTTCAAGCATGATCAATAAAATCAAGTACCAAAGAATTTGGTATTATTAAGAAGAATGTCTTTTTAGGATTTAGTAGGTATAGTTAAGAAACCTTTCTACCGATATTTATGAGACTGATTGTCTACCTTTCAGTCTGTCCATCTGTACGGTAGATATTGTGGCCAAACGACAATCTACAACAGAGACGTAACGAGTACTTTTGGCGCCTATGGCTAGTAAAGAAAACTGCGCCGTAAATGAAGTAAAAGTCAACACTTTAAAATGTATGAGGAACTTAGACTAATTTATAAATTGAAACAATTTAAAATAATTTATATAAATTTCAATTAAAATTAACATGCACTGAATTTATTGCCAAGGTTTATTGTTCATATTATAAATAATTAAGAATCAATTTTTACTAACGGCCTAATAAAGTTGGAACTATTTATACTTATGAAATGCGTATTTTTATGCTCTTTCTAATGATATTTTTTATTTTGTCTGTCAATCCATGAATTTTCATATCTAAAACTGTTTTCCCATGTTAATTTGCTATGGACACATTTCGAACGAACACAGAGTATAATATAATCTAATACGGTATAAGAGCTTTATTCCTGAGCGCAATATTGCTTTTAGTGTTCACGGATGAAATGTGGTTTCACAGATTCCTCAATATCTCAGACTGAATGAGATATCGAATGAGGTTACCCATATATGTGTATAAAATCAAAATAGGATTTTGCCCAAATCAACCTCTAAAGAGGTGAATCTAGAATCATGATGAATTATAGCACCCTTCATATCACCTGTGTTTGTTGATTTACAACATTTCTTTGTGGCAAATAGGTGTATTTTTAAAATCTTTAGAAATTTCACCCCTAAAGGGGTAAATTAGTATTTTTACAAGTACAAGAACTTTGGAGAATATATTCCTCCCATAATGTAAGAACCTTCTAAGAAAGGATTTTTCTATAGTAAATTCAAACCCCCTTAGGGTTTGTATTTATCACAGATCACTCAATATATCTTAGGTCCGATGAGATATCGACTTGGTTTTGCATGGAAAAGTTACCCATACCCATGATTTAAAACATAACTGAGGATTTTGTCGTTTCGAATCTACTGCTAGATTCAAATTATTGGACAAAACACTTCTTCAATTCCAGTAGATGTTATTATATATATTCTTTATTTCCCTAGGCCTTGCGGAGTTCAGGGTATTAGCCATTACAAAAAATAAAACCAAATAAAATCAATCCAAAAATAAATAAATAACAATTCACTACAATTTACAATTTACAATGTTTTTTCTCTTTTCCATCAATGTCCCTCTCCTTCTTCCTGTTCTCCTTCTGGTTTCCCTCTCCGATCTCCTTCCTTCTTGCTTCCTGTTCTCTCGCCCATCTTTGCTTTATTTTATTTTATTTTATTTCATTCTCTTCCCTTCCAACCATTTCTTCACCCCTCCTCCTATCTCTCTTCCTTCCTCCCCATTTTTAGGTAACCTCATCCCCCTTCCTTCCTTCCATTTCTCCACTTCTGCTTCCCACCGGGTCTCCTCCTTCTTTCCTTTACCCCTTCCTGTTATCCGTCCCCAATCTCCATCCTACTTGCCTCTAATTCCCTCGCCCACCTCTCCCCCCTTCCATCTTCGTGCAATACCCGACCATAATGTCATCTCTCTACACCTCTTCGCGAGGTGCTCTATATCTTCCTACTCCTCCCCGCACATCCTGCACATCTTTTCCTCCTGTTTCCTCCAATATCTATTTCCTCTCTCTTCATTCCCGCACCGTAGCCTCGCAATCCTCCTAACTCTCCCTCCTGACCTTCTATATAATTCTGACCTTCTTATATCTCCCTGCGCTGCTTGATTTGTCTATGAGTAGATGTTATTTACTTCTATTTTGCTAAAGCGTTCGACAGAGTTGCATTTAGACGGTTATTCGCTAAATTGGATCATCACTGGATTAAAGACAACCTTCTAATCTGGATAATTGCGTATTTAACCAACCGAACATGTCGAGTAAGGGTGGGTTCTGGTTACTCAGAACATCAAATAGCTAGTAGTGGAGTTCCTGAAGGAAGCGTCATTGGCCCAATTGTATTCATCATTTTTATCATCGACCTTATAAACCTTCTTTCATCTGAAAAGCAAATGTACGCCGATGACCTAAAAATCTACAACACATCACTAAATCACTCCCTCCTTCAAAGTGATCTGGATAAAATTGTAAAGTGGAGTGCAGACTGGTTATGGTCACTTAATTCAGCGAATTGCCAGGTTTTTCGCCTTGGAAATAAGAACCCCAAGTTTCACTACTTCATACAAGGTACGACCTTAGAATGTGTCTGCTCAGTTACTGAACTGGAGGTAGTTATTACCTCAAATCTCAAATGGTCCTCGCACACTCTTCAAACAGTCAAAAAAGCGAATAAAATTATATATTTAGTCCGAAGGTCCTTTCCGCATTTAACTCCCTCTCTTTTCCATACAATGTACCCCTTTGTTTTCCCTCATGTTTTCCATTTTTAAATTTGATTAATACTACTCGTATTAACAGATTAATACGTTGAGGCAGTAAAGATTTTTCTTTTTTCTCATATCCAATTTATCTTTGTCTGTAGACTTTGTTTCTTATATTTAAGCGGAACTAAACTGAATTTTTGTTTTCTCAACTTGTAACGAGCTTCGTGATTATTTTATGTTTCATGTTGGCAGCCACAATCTAGATGTCAAAAGGAAAAAGTGACATATGAAAAATAAATTATACAATGAAATTTTTTTAAAACTAATATTTTCGAATATCGCTTAAAATGATACAAAAAGTCAAGATATAATAAAAATTTTATAAAAACAGCTCACCCCAACCTAAAATGTTGAATGTAAATATAGTCTTGTTTCTTTGGTTTAAGTGGAACTAGATGCTGAAATTTAGTATCTAGTATACAGTATCTAGAGGCTTTTTATCATTTTGTTTAACAAAAGCTCATTTCGAACGTTAAAAAGTGAACTCGTGATAAATTAAGTATATAAATATTCTATTTAGTTCTGCTTCAACATTAGGAATAGACTTTACGACTTACGAGTGAAAGAAATCGAGAGTAGGAGCCGATTTTTAAAAATACCGACTCAGGAGTCGTTTATTTTTTTGCCGTCTCCCCATCCCTGGTTTAAAGAGTGATTTTTTTAAGTTAATGATTTATTTTTAACATCTAAAAAAAATTCCTAGTGAAGTAGGATATAGCGTGGTTCTTTAGTTTAGGCGGAACTAGATTTTCAATTCTATTAATTTTTACTACACTTAATTAAGTGAGGCTTTTGATCATTTTGTTTAGGAAAAGCCCACTTCAAACCATACAACCAAGACAACTTACAAAAATGAAAATTCCTGTTAGTTTCGCTTAAACGTTTGGAATAGCCTATAGTTTTTTTTTTGATTTTCTCAAAATATAGTAAACTGGATATACTTAGGTGGTTTCTAAAATATTCACGATTCAATTATTCGTACCAGAAACGATGGTGATTATATACAGTTACCGGTAAGTGTAAGTAATATCGATTTATCACAATTCTCGTAACATATATACTTGAAATGAATCCTTGTAAAATGTTTAGGATCTCTGTAGTTCGGGTCGGAGGGATATTTGAGGATGATGCGACACCCTTGCTCTTATCTTCTTTTAGCCGGTCTGGGTAGCTTTTTGTTGGTTTCTGGCGTCGTTCTTATTTTCGCCAAGATCTTTTGTTTTTTTGCCTCTTTGTTATTGACTGTGAAAATATTGTTCAATTTTTTACTGTTTATTTTTTAGCTAAGATATAAGAGATAACTGAACATGAAAACAATTTTCTTTTGCTTATTTTTCAAGGAAAAATAATGCGGGGTGGGTGGAAATATTATAGGATGCTTTATTCGGAAATGAAAGAATATTTTAAGAGTAAAGATTTTAGAGTAAGATTTTTAAAGATAAAAAAAATCAAATAAGACCAGTAATACAAATTTAATATAAATTTTATTAATAGTAAATGAGGTGAATTTGGAATATATTTTTACTATGGAATACTGTTATACTCCGTCTCAAAATAGTTGTCACTTTTAGTGTCTAGTTTTTTCATAAATTAGTTGTCACATTTGTAAAATCTGCCTCAATTAGTTCATCTACGTTTGATGATGACAAATTTGATTCCTGGCAACGAAACTGCTGACCAACTAGCTAAATTTGGGGCGGATAAACCTGGATCACCCTCAATCAATGCAGTACATAACCTAGATCTGCTCCCACCTATATCAAACTCTGTCCCAGAAATGGCAAGATGAATGGAACACATCCGCACAACAGAAAACTTCTGCTCAGTACAGCCCTACGTAAACCATGATTGCATAATCTTAATATTTCCAAAATGACCATCTCTACCTTTTGTCGTATGCGTTTTAATCACTGCCACACATACACACATCTTCATAGAATCAGAGTACACCAAACCAGAGGCGCACCCAGGATTGGGGGGCGGGGTCGGAAGACATAATTATTTAAATCATGAATAATGTTCTCATTTCTGAAATATAAGTGACGACCTAAAACACAGGTCCTCACACTTCTAAAATACAAGTGATGACCTAAAAAAAAAGTCTTCACTTCTGAAATACTAGTGGTGATGACTAATAAAAAAAAGGTCCTCATGTCTATTTTTAAATATAAAACATATATCAACCATGATGATATATTTTTTTTCCTCTTTCTTGGGGATTTATGTACCTGCGGAGAAATTGAGGATATGACCCATATCCTGGCCTGCTGTCCGAATCGTACAGTTCAATCTAGGAAGCTAAATCAAGATCTTGCTATTCATCTACCACTTCTAATAGACACTAAGGCGATTCTGTCTCATACCAATCCAGTGACCTGCTCAACTATTGAAAATTGTTGGCTCTAGTACTCAGCTGTCAATACGCTTTGTCCTGTCTTGAATGACACCCAAAAACACTACAATATATTCTGCTTTTATAGTTTTTACAACGTCTGTTGACATTCTAACAAAAATTCAACACTAAAACATACGTTATAAGTTCAAACAGTACTAGAGTGCCTAGTAAAATATTTGACCACCATTTCTAAATGCAATAGGAATATGCCAGAGTTGGTTCACCGCGTGCTATCCACTGTTTATATTGTTCTTTGGTCTCCGGAGTGTAGTGATGTATCCAAAATCTTTTGCAAAAAATCTTTTGTATTATAGTCGGATTGCTGATAGGTGATTGTTCGTTGCTACAAGTATCGATATACAATACTATATGCTTTCTCTGTCTATATCATTATAATTATTTGCATACCCATAGTAACGTATAGTGACGCATGTTGACAACTAACCTTCCAAATTATTTTAATAAAAAACAAAGCATTAGAAAGAAATGGCATGATTCGTAGATATCTTTACTAATTTGAGCATGAAAATAAATTTACAGCAGTACTCAAACAAACAAAATTATTAATTTTAAGGTAATAATTATAAATAAGGAAAAACTTGTACTCATACGTAAATTTTGGATTATAATTTCATGTTTCTTTAAATTAAATTTTTATGTTTCCCGTAAGTACAAAGTAATAAAATATTAAGTAAAAATATATTTATTCATATAATATATTGCTACAAGTTGTATTTAAATGTTTATTTTTATTTAAAAAAAATTAGTCACTGTAATGCATGATATTGTCGTCATCTGAACTATCGCTGTCATTTCTTGTATTTATTATTATTGGATTAATATCATCAACAATCCTTTCCCTTTCCCACCATTCATTTTTTAAATTTTCGATTTTTTTAACAGATTTTGCCCAAGTTTCACAACTAATTTGATCACAGGCTACTTGCCACATTTTCAAAACTTCGTTATCACTATATCCGTTTTGCCCAATATGTCTATCATAATAATTTTTTGTTATACCCTAAATTAGTTCAATGGGGTTAAACTGGCAGTGAAAAGGAGGTAATCTTAGTACTTCATGACCATACGTTTGTACCAATGTATCAATAAAATAAACTGGTTCAGATTTTAATTTCGTTCGTTTTCTCGTGATTTGTTAGTGAGAAGTTCAGATTTATTACATTTTATAATTCTACGAATTGTTGATTCCGAAATCTTTAAGGCAGCTGCTACTCTTTGACGGACACAAGATAGAGAAATAAGTGGTCCATTGTTCTCTTTTTTGGATTTAAAATATTCCAGCAGATTTAAAATTAAAGTTTGTAAATTTAATAATTGGCCGCAAGATCTATTAATTAATATTATTAACAGACACTGACAGCTAAGACAAATAACAAAAAACATTTTTAAAATCTCTGAAAAATGGTAACTAGATTACATATTATATAAATGCATTACTTGATACATACATGTAACAGTCACCTATCAGCAATCCGCCTATAAGCTTGAACATGTCTAGAATGGACATTGCTGAGAAATGGTAGTTCGCACTTGATTTGGGTCGTTTGTTAGCAACCCAGCACCCATCTTGCAGTAAGCTTTGTCATGTCCAAATATTGGTGTAAAAAGCAATGTGCGCCGTCATATGAAATGCTTACTGCCTCTCCTATCTCTTGCAATTTTAGTCGGCGATCACGTGACATTTTTTAACCATTTCTTCACCAATAGCTCTTGTATCTAGGACAGATAGTTTCATTTTCAAACAGCCAAGACAAAGAGTTAAAAAAAAAATCAGTTCATGGAACAAATTCTGGCCTTTGAAAAATATCATGATAGGCAACTTTCCCATGGAACTAAAAGCCAGATTATACAATATGTGCATACTACCAACTCTGACATACGGATGTGAAACCTGGTCGCTAACCAAACGCAGTGCAAGAAAGAGAGGATAATGTTAAACAAAAGTCTTAAAGATAGGATAACTAACAAAGAAATACGGAGACGAACCAAAGTCAGCGACGTCGCAGATTGGTGCAAAAGCAGAAAATGGAAATGGGCTGGTCATGTTGCGAGGATAAGGGATGGCAGGTGGATTATCCGAAAGACAGAATGGCTCCCATTAAGTAACCGAAGAGGAAGAGGACGTCAGTTTAAACGCTGGGAAGATGACATAAGAAGGAGTATCGGAAAATATTGGCCCCAAATAGCAAGGGATAGGAAGCTATGGAGAGAATCAGAAGCTAACTTTATGCTCTCAACATTCACATAAAACAGAGTTAACCACAAATGATTAAACGAGAGTTTGTTTAGTGAATTTAAAACTGGACGTAAACAACATTAATAAACAAAACATATAAAAAACAAATAAAAAATATATATAATTAAAATTAAATTAAATTTACATAGTGCCATAGATCTACAGTGAATGACTGAAATAATGGTAAAACCTAAACTAAGTGAGTTCATAAACATTCAAGGCAAATGAGGTCAAACTATGTGAAAATGTGAACTTTTTTCCCCTAAAGTCTTGATGAACTGAAAAAGGCTAGTGCCCTTCAGGAACGAAATGAGCTATTATTATTATTAACTCTTTTTGGCACACCAGAACGTGGTGCATCCTCTGTGCTTGATCGACCGCGTTTAAATTCTCGAATCCAGTTTGCAACTGTTGCATATGAAGAAGCAGAGTCACCGTGCACTTCGTCTAATTCCGTTTTTATATCTTTAGCATTTAAGCCTTTTAAAAAGAAATGAATTACTGCACGTAACTCGATTTTATTCATGATTAAGAAAATTTACGTACTTTGTTGCTTTATTTGCTTTTATTTTTAGGCTCACAAAACATATGAACCAAATGCGTGCGCAGACCCATCTTTTAGTTCGTTTTTAGTTCGTTCTAGAAATATTCCAATCACTCCTCGTAAAAATATCCCAAAAACTCGAATGCTTACCACAAAAATCTAACTTTCGTATCGAAGTTTAAATCGCAATAAATCGAAAACCCAATAATCCTGGTATTCCTGTATTCTTTCAAGAAATTATTTTCTTTTAAACGCCGCAATTTATTTGAGTACATTTAGAATTTGTTACATTTCCCGTATAATCAAACCATTAATAAATGATCTATAAAACAAACTAATGATAGAACATGACTATACAAAATAATAAAACACAAGTACATTGAAAATCAACATTAAAACAAACTAAATAATTCAGCAATCAACCTAAAATTACCTAATAATGGCCATCAATACAACCTCGTAAAAGCACAAAAGCTCATGAACAGATCACGTTGGTTAAAGCTCGGCGTACACTCCGCCTGCTAGCCAATGAGAGGGCTCGCTCAGGGGTTGATCAAGCTGACGTGACCAATGATAGACGAGGGTTGGTGATCGTTGGACGAGCGTGGTTTTGGGGCGGAGTATGGTCACGTGTGTGTGAATTGATGTCAGACAGTGAAAAACTGTTTTAAGAGATAGGTGGTTTGGAAAAGCTGAGCTTTGAAGACGAAAAAGATCGCAGTATTCTAAAGTTATTCCAGTGCAGTATTGTGAAAATAAGGTAAGTCACGCATGATTATATAAGTAAATACATATTAAACGGTGGAGATAGGTATGAGTAGTTTCATTGTTCGATAGTTTTTTCACATTGATATTTGTTAACGATCTACTACTATCATATTTTTGACATTGATATTGCGAGACCGATGGTACTTGACTATTGATGTTTTGTTTCCATATTGCTCTTCCCGATTTTTGAAATAAATAAATATAATAAAAATAAAATAAATAAATAAAAATATCATCTACAGTCGGATTTTTTTTATAAAGCGATTGACGTTACCGAGCAATCAAAGACATACGTATATACAGGGTGCGCGGCCAAAATCCGGACAAAATTAGATTTGAATTTCCCGCGGTTCTATATCACTTGAAGTTGTCGCCATTGGTTCTTTAGATAGCTGTACGCATGTACTAAGCAGTCATAACCTCAAAATAGTCCCAATGTTGAAACAAAGTGCGGAATATAACCGAAGAGTTGCGATAATTGAAAGTATTCGCGCTGGGCGCTCAGCAACAGAAATTATTCGATTTTTCGGTTACCCGAGATCGACGGTTTATGATGTCGTCGCGGAGTAAGTCGTAGGAGTCGAAGGAAGGTGCTGCAACACCAGCGAGGAAGATACACTCGAAGGAGCGCGTTGTCAGGACGCCTGAGGTCATTCAACGGGCTCAGGAGCTGATTTTGCAAGATCCAGGACAGTCGATTCGAAAATTGTCATCGATGGTCGGAGTCAGTGAAACAATTATGCGTCAATACATTCAGGAAGACGGTGCACCCGCCCATACTAGTCACTTAGTGCAAAACTGGTTGTCGGACAATGTTGACATGTTTTGGTCAAAATAATTCTGGCCTCCCAACAGCCCTGATTTGAATCCTTTGGACTTTTATGTATGGAGCGTGATTGAAAGAGTCACGAATAATTCCAGACGTAGCATCCAAATGTAGCATCACTTCAAGCCGCTATTAAAGCAGCTTTCAATGATATGGACCGTAACGCATAACAACGTGCATGCGAACGCTTCAGACCATGATTGGAGGCGGTTATTCAAGCAAGTGGGGGATACATTGAATAAATTTCTTTTCTATAACGTTGCACATTATTTGGCAAGAAAATTTATGTTAACTTTTTCATTTTTACAATAAAAAATATGGTTTGAAAAAATTGATTAATTTGTCCGGATTTTGGCCGCGCTCCCCGTACATAGTATTCTCTAAAATGAACGGAATCTGATTTTCTTTCAAAAACTTAAGTTCGCTATAAGGCGTGTTACCATCCATACGTTGACATTTGCCTGCATATTATATTCATATAAGCACGCTCATTATACATAACCTCACATATTCTCAGGGGCGGCTAAAGACGGTATGCAAGCGATGCGCCGCACAGGGGCGCCACGATCAAGGGGCGCCGAGTCGAGGAAAAAATGTATGGCCTATTACAATATCAAAATAGCTTTAATTAAAATAATATTCATTTTTGTAATAAGTATTGTGACCTTTAATTAAATCTAGCAAAAGCTACTTTTATTTACTGGGCGGCACATCAGGCTTCTAGTTAAAGGGGGCGCCATGCAAGGAAATTTTGAAAAAACTACCTTTTTTTACTAAGTGGCACTTCAGGCTTCTAGTAAAGGGGGTGGGGGCAAAAAGGAAATTTAGAAATAAACTATTTTTTTTACTGGGCGGCACTTCAGGCTTCTAGTAAAAGGGGGGGCGCCAAAAAGGAAATTTAGAAAAAAATTACTTTTTTTTACTGGGCGGCACTTCAGGCTTCTAGTAAAAGAGGGCGCCAAAAAGGACATTTAAAAAAAAACTACTTTGTTTATTGGGCGGCACGTCAGGCTTCTAGTAAAAGGGGGCCACATGCAAGGAAATTTAGCGAAAAAATAAAATATTTAAATGCTTCTAAACGAGATATTAGTAAACAAATGGAAAATTAAACTTACTACGATATTAGAAATCAAAATAAAATCGATAATACCTCTTTGATTTAGCTACAAAAATATAGTAAAAAAAAGTTTCATTCGGTTTTCGTAACGTTATGGGATATGCCCGTATCACTATTCAATTTTTGATTATTACAATTTCTAATTATTTAAAAATATATATTTATATATTATTTATTAATAAATCCAAACTAAGTTATTATATTTTTGTGATTTATTTGTAATAACGTTATTTATTTATTATTGCTCGTTATTATGTCAATGTTGACAGTTATTACATTATTGTGATTTTTTTTTTGTTCTTACTTTATAGTAAGAAGTATATTTTGATCTAATTCTAGGTTTCGATATGTATGTATTTTTTTATAACAATGTTTTTTGTTACTATTCCAAAGATTAAAATTCTGTTTTTTACAAGACTCTATATATAAGAAAATATTTAGTATTATATTAAAAATGGTAATAAAATATGATTATTTTATTTTGTTTTATTTTATAATAGTTATCAAAAAAATATTTAAAAAAAATATATATGGTGCTGCGTCAGGTACCCTTGAGCCGGCCTTGCATGTTCTAAAACTCGATTTAGAAATGTTTTAAAATGAGTTTTAGGTAAATCTTACAAAAATACATCAAACTATGTTCTATACAAATTCTTTTTCTAAACCCCAAATAAAAAGCTTTAGTTAGGGAGTCGTACATAAATAATAATAAAACTAGTTAATAATGCTGATATTATTAACAAAAATAATAATTTTAATAATGATATTATTTAGTTATAGTTATGTTTTATTTTGCGATTTTCTGAACATTTTAAATTGTTTTTTTATATAAGTAAACTTTTTAAGTAGTTTTGAGACCTCTGCTATAGAGTATTTTGAGTTTTCCAGAATTCTATAGAATTCAAAGAGGTTATCTTCAAAATTCTAAATTTACATTGATAAAACAATTTTGCATGACGAATTTGCAAAAAAAGGTAAATTCTTGAATTATTAATATTATCATATCGTAGATACATTCAGTGGCGTATACGGGACTTATGGTTAAGGGGGGCACTTATGACGTTACCTATAAGGGGGGGGGGGTTAACACGGCCTGCAATAGTTATTTGTGTACCATGGCCAAAAAGTAGATCTTTTTGGCAAAGGGGCAAATTATATTTTTTTGGCGACCAAAAGTAATTTTTTTGTTAGAAAAATTAAATTTATTTATTTACATTGGATAATTTATGGTTATTGAACAATTATTACAATTATAAATGTTTGACTGTCAATTGTTTCTGTGTAACCATGAAGATCTTGTAACTTAAGAAATGACACACAGATGGCGCTAGCATCTAGCGGCTAAAAAAATAAGAGAATCCACCTAGGCCGAAAAAGATTTACTGTTTGGCCGGTATAATCTGTTTCATTTTGTAATACGAAACTAGATCTGGTTACTTTGGTGACTGTTGTGGTGTAAATAGACTTTTATGGAAACATGTGAACTTGTAAATCTGGCTTTTAATTTTATGGTTAAGTATTATTATATCGAGGTTATATTCAATCAAAAACTACATGTCAGATAACAAATTGATATGTCAAAATTGCAATTGACATGTCAAAATTGTGATTGATATGTCAAATATTTGAAAGGTGCCACTTCAGAATTACCACCCTAAGATGATATTTTAAATATAAAACATAAAAAAAAAATGATGTGAAGTGTGAATATTCACACATTTCAGGGTTTCGCAGGTATATAATAAGTGAAGGCGGTATGCTGAGTGTGTAGGACAAATTTTACTTTGTAGTAATCACGGCAAAATGAACGATATTTTTAAAATAATTTATAAGCTGTTCACTTTTGTAAGAACACACTATATCTGGTTATTTTGGTTACTTTTATGGTGTGTTACTGACTTTAAATGTCAATTAAAAATAATCCTTACGCTGTAAAACCGACTTTAGGTTGATAAGGTTATGATCACTATAATTAAGATATCATTTTTCGTTATGACATATGTCAAACGGATCGACATTTTAAAAAAGTGACATTTTTTAATACCAACATGACATACAGCTTGAAAGGTGCAAACTATTGAAAACAAAATTCCCTCTTAGTTTGTTCTTACAAAAGTGAACCGTTTATATAAGCTGTTCACTTTTGTAAGAACACACTAGATCTGGTTACTTTGGTTATTTTTATGGTGTGTTACTGACTTTAAATGTCAATTAAAAATATTCCTTACGCTGTAAAACCGACTTTAGGTTGATAAGGTTATGATCATTATAAATAAGATATCATTTTTCATTATGACACCTGTCAAATGCATCGACATTTTAAAAAAGTGACACGTTTTAATACCAACATGACATACAGCTTCAAAGGTGCAAACTATTGAAAACAAAATTCCCTCTTAGTTTGTTCTTACAAAAGTGAACCGCTTATATCGTCTGTTAATCATATAATAAGACTGGTTATTAAATTTACGCTCTTAAAAATTAAATGCAACATTTGTCAAAATATAACTAGAATTTTGACAAAATAATTTCAACATAAAAATGCAAAAAAAAAAAAAACAGAAAAAATAAAATTCACTCCGTACTCGAACTCGAAACCCTTCCTTTCACACCAGTGCTCTAACCCATTAAGCTATCGCACGCCTTGCATGTGAGTGTCTTACATTGGTATAACTTTTGTACTTTGTGAACCAAAAACCACAAAAAATGCGTTATTTTCCGAAAACATAATCTGATCAAAATATCCTGTTGTACTATTTCGGTTCACACCAATATACATTACTTAGAATTTTTTTAGATTTTTAGTTTAAACCATCTGGGTTACAGGGTGTGGGACAAAAAATTTTTTGCACAATTTTGGCTAAAATCGCTTCAAAATAATTTATTTTGCAAAAATAAAAATTTGATCGTTAATCCACGTACTAAGGGCTTTCATTTGATACCCTACTCAGATTTAAAAAAAAATATTTTTGTTTTCGATGAGCACATATTTGTTTATATTTTTAGGGAGGTATGTTTTTTAGATGTTTTAGTAGTTTTCCTATGTGCGGGTCAAAGAGTTGTATAAGCATGCCAAATTTCAACTCTCTAGGTTTAGCCGTTTGGCTACAATTTACAGACAGACAGACAGACAGACAGACAGACAGACGACAAAATGACGGTATAAGGGTTTTTTGGTCATACCTACAAAACCCTAATGAAGTTTCCCTGTTAGTTTCGTATTACAAAATGAGACAGATAATACTAGATAATAAAAAAGATCAAAAAATATTTTTTTGTCCCTCAAGTTTATTGAAAAAAGAGCTTATTTAGGATAAAAATATATTTAAAATTATCTCTTCTACCTTTTCTGTTTATAAAAAAGTTTCAAGAAATCCTTCGGGATATTTGACGTCACCTTTAAGCTTTGACAACCCTGCTGTTGGATATTGATGTTTATAACATAAACAATAAGAGATGATAATTTTTTGATAAAAAAAAAAATGGGATTGTTAATCCATTTATTAAAAATTTTCATTTGATATCCCTCAAAATTTTACAAACTTTTTTTTCTTCAACAAATTCATAATTGTTTTCTCGTACATGTGTTCAGTTCTTTAAATCCAGCCGCTTGGCCACAATTTCTACCGAACGGACAGACTCATGTGACGGAATAAGGATTTCTTGATTATACCTACGAAAATCTAAAAATAAAATAAATATGTATTTTCTATTAGTTTCAATACTAATCATAATAAAATATAGCTTATATATTGTAAAACTCATAAGATATTTTGCTGTACGATTATTTTAAATTTATAAAATTTTCATTTCATTGGACCTTAAGGGGGGCACGTGCCTCCAGTGCTCCCCTGCTGAATACGCCACTGGATACAAATGAATGAAAAAGTAAACTATAGTAAATTCCGCAAAATAACAAAATTCTAACAGTCTTTGAAATCATTGTAACCTACAATGAAGATATCCAAAACCTTTATGTTGAAATTAAAAAAATACGTATAAAAGAGCAAGTATTACGTATTATTTCTCAATGAAGCATTGAACATATTGTATTGTTTTCAGTAAATGTGTTTCCAATCGAGTTAAACCAAAACATGAGGGGGTTCGAATCAGTGCACCTGCAACCAGTGTTACCCCGCACTGCGGCTGCATATGTCGAGCGGAACGCGATAATATTATAATTATAATGTAATTACGGACTAATTTCCTCCGTGTCTACCGTCCACCGTCCACCTTGTGCCATATGGAGATACACCGCATACATGATATATGACCTGACCTGCATTTTATACACCACTTAAATATTCAGATGACATTTGTTATCTACCACCAGAATTTACAAATCAGATTTATTGAATTTCAAAGCAAGGTTAAAATTTATTATACTCATGTCATTTAGGAGCCCATATTTCTAAATGAGAACGATTTTTTGTTGCTTCATCTCTTGAAAAAAGGTTGACAGGGGAACCAAAAGAAAATTCTGCTGGGGGAAGGTCACAATACATTGATTGGCAGATTTGTTGCCGTAACTTCATTAAGTTAAGTCATGTATGGCCGAGTGTTATTTTAAAAACAGCTTTTAGCGCATAATGTCAAACTCGCGTCTGTACTCTTCGGCCTTGATTACTTCACATTGTTTGAGGACGGACTAGTAGATCACACTAGATGCAGATTTCTAAATCGTGATCATAACTTTCTTAGAGTGAAGTATAGACTTTGGCATGTATTTTGATGCTTCTTTTTGATCAAGCAATTGAACAAAACGTCTTCGATTACCGTATATAAACAATTTTTCATCGTACAACAAAATGACAATTGGAAAATGAAAAAGGAATCGTCTATCGTCAGAATCATCAGTGTCTAGCTTATGCGGATGATATCGCTATCATGTCCAGAATAACAAATGAGTTAAAAAAAGTTTTCAAATGTTTAGACGAAGCCGCAGAAGAGGTAGGGCTATTAATAAATGCCCTACCAATCAGGCAAAGACTAAATGCTTGTTGGTGAGAGGAGGACAACATGAGACAAGAAGATGTTTTCAAACTATAGCACAAAACGGAAGACTATACAGATTTGAAGAAGTGAACAGTTTGGTGTATTAAGGGGTAACAATAACTAATAATAACAACGAAGAATTAGAAATAGTAACAAGGCTAGCAAAAGAAAGCAAATATCTAGGTTATTTATTTAAGTTTCAGTATACAAAACAATGACAAGAACAACAAAGCGACGAGTGTATCGAACAATTATAAGGCCGACAATCATAAGCTGTACGGGTGTGAACTATGGACGTTAAGCAATGACATCAGCCGACCGGCGTAGCGTAGTGGTAACATACGTTGCTAAGGTCTCGAGTTCGAATCCCGTTCAAGCATGGAATATTCAAAAACAAGAATTGTCCTGGATAATTGCGGAAGCAGCAAATGCCATTAAAATAAAATGAAAGCAATGACATCAGGAAAAAAGTAGAGATGTGGGAAAGGTAAGTTTAAAGAAAAATAAATGGTGGACGGTATAGTAATCCGTAGAACAAACAGTGAACTAATGGACCTTTACGGTGAACTGAACATAGTTGGGGTAATTAATGCACAGAGACTTAGGTGGTTAGGACATGTGTCGCGTCTTCCAGAGGACATAGTGCCAAAAATAGTGTTAAAGGAGAAATTTAGTAACAAAGAAGAGGTCGACCAAAATGCAGGTGGATAGATGCCGTTCACAAAGACCTGCAGACACTAAATATAAATGATCCCATTCATTTATAAATTCATTGCAAAAGCGAGGAATCGGAACCAATGGCGAAAAATCGTTAAACAAGCCATGGGCCAGTTTGGTCTGCAGTGCTGATCATTATTATAAATAAATGCCAAATTTTACATTAAGAAACTACGCCTATAAAGATATATTAAATCTAGTTCAACGCATAAGTACGTCCCAACTCGAGTTATAAACTACCCACTCATTCACAAATTTATTTTATGCACTCGTTGTTTAAATATCTATTAATTATCATTAATAATATTAAGTGATTTGCATATTTTTCAATGACATATTTTTATTAATATATCAATATATCTTTTAGCGTGTTTTATAATACTATTATTATTATTATTATTATTATTAAGATAAGAGCAGAAGCCAAGGGCTTGTTATGCTCAATATACATGGCATATTTTATACTTACAAACTACTTAATTATTATTTTACGTACTATAGGTGGTTCCTTTGCTTTAAGCGGAACTAGATTTACAAATCTAGTAACTTTTACCGATTGTTGACGCTTTTGATCATTTTGCTTAAGAAAAGCCAACTTCAATATATAAAAAAATAGCTAGTGACAACCTAAGAAAATTTAAATATCATTTAGTTTCGCTTAAAGGTTTGGAATAGCCTATATATAAATTTGATAAAGATAACCATTTGTAGTTATCATTATATTCACAACCATAACAAATCATGTAGAGCTAAGTCAAAATCAAAACCGCAACCCATAATTATTTGAAGCAACAATCGTGACGAGAGAGGGGTGCCAAACGTCCGACCATTAAAAACATTAGCTACGATTGACATACGGGGCATATGTCAGACCTGCACAGGTGTTCTACCCTTCACCAGAGCCCTGGGGGTAAATCGACAGTCGACGGTGACGCAAGAGACAGTAATACACGTGGAAATGCTTAATCGTGCACGTGCCGGCAGTTATGTCTATACAATCTGTTAAAATTATATTCTCAATAAGAATAAAGCAGGTTATATTAATTCATTAATTTATTTATTTATTTCATGCGTGTACTCAGATTTTTTTCTTAGGAGAGGTTCAGAAGCTAAATTCAGCAGATAAATCTATTATTCTTTGGGAGGCTCAAGTATAAAATCGTGCAATTACACGAAAAATGTATCCCTTATAAACGTGTTTTTTACATGTTGGTTGCGCGCCTGATCCTTTTACATTTTAGCCTCACAACAGGCAAGCTTCCCAATAATAGTGAGGCACTAGCAGATACTAAAATACTAGTTTATATACAGTGAAATGAAACATACAATTGCGGAGGGTGCAATCGGGGCACGTATCCACCTGGACTCGAGAAAAAAGTATTTTTAATTCACATTTAAAACTCCAATTACACAAATTCAAGTTTTGTCCCACCTCGGAGAATTCTCTGCGGATACCCCTGTACATAACATAACAATATGTAGGTATACATTTTTACCATCTTTCCCTCTGCCTCTCTGCTTTACTTCGCATATCAATGCACTCTATTTTGTTATTTTTAGCACGTTTCTTATATACATTTTTGCTGAGAGATATTTCAACTCTCCTTGATCCCCTAAATAATCTTCTTATTAAAAAACTTACGTAAAGTGTGTTTTTTCCAACAGTTCAGGATTTTATAGGTATTTAATAAGTGTAAGAAGCCAACGAAATCCTGGATATCTAAGAAAATATTTTATCTATAATCACATCAAAATCGTTTTTTGATAAGCATTTTTATCTGATATTTGAGTAATAAGAACTTTCATTTAATTTTCGAAAATTTCGTCAATAAAATTTTAATAATAAAATCCCAGCGATTTTTTCTACATTTGCTTCGTATCTAAGTTTTCATTAAATTAATAAGAAATATATGGATAAATGGCTTCCTTTTTAGGGTTTTGTAGGTATGACCAAAAAACCCTTATACCGTCATGTTGTCGTCTGTCTGTCTGTCTGTCTGTCTGTCTGTCTGTCTGTCTGTCTGTTCGGTAAAAATTGTAGCCAAACGGCTAAACCTAGAGAGTTGAAATTAGGCATGCTTATACAACTCTTTGACCCGCATATAGGAAAAATACTAAAACATCTAAAAAACATACCCCCCTAAAAATATAAACAAATATGTGCTCATCGAAAACAAAAATTTTTTTTTTTAAATTCTGAGTAGGGTATCAAATGAAATCCCTTAGTACGTGGATTAACGATCAAATTTTTATTTTTGCAAAATAAATTATTTTGATGCGATTTTTGCCAAAATTGTGCAAAAAAATGTTTGTCCCACACCCTGTAGCCCAGATGGTTTAAACTAAAAATCTAAAAAAATTCTAAGTAATGTATATTGGTGTGAGTACAACAGGAATTTTTGATCAGATTTTTTTTTTTATGTTTTCGGAAAATAACGCATTTTTTGTGATTTTTGGTTCACAAAGTACAAAAGTTATACCAATGTAAGACACTCGCATGTAAGGCGTGCGATAGCGAAATGGGTTAGAGCACTGGTGTGAAACGAAGGGTTTCGAGTTCGAGTACGGAGTGAATTTTATTTTTTCTGTTTTTTTTTTGCATTTTTATTATGTTGAAATTATTTGGTCAAAATTCTAGTTATATTTTGACAAATGATGCATTTAATTTTTATGAGCGTAAATTTAATAACCAGTCTTATTATATGATTAACAGACGATAAATTATTTTAAAAATATCGTTCATTTTGCCGTGATTACTACAAAGTAAAATTTGTCCTACACACTCAGCATACCGCCTTCACTTATTATACAAGGTGTCTCAAAAGAAATTTTATATTTAGTGGATCGATTAAAAAAAAAGTAAGCCGTATATAGAAAAAATATTTATTAATTATTAAAATACACTTTTTGGGGATTTATTTCTTAAAAATAATATCGTCTAAATGTAGACCCTCGCGTTCTCGGCACTCATTTAATCGAACAGTAAAATTACTTATGACGTCTCGGCAGGTGGACTCAGGGATGGCTGCCATTTCGTGACGGATATTTTCTTTCAAATGCGCCAGTGAAGTCAGTTTATTGGCGTAAACTTTAGATTTAAGATAACCCCATAGGAAAAAGTTCATAGGGGTTAAATCTGGACTGCGTGGAGGCCAATTTATGTCACCTCTCCGGGAGATCAATTTGCCTGAGAAAATTAAGCCTCTGACTGGCATCTTGGGGCTTTAATTCTTGCACCAATTGAATTTTGTAGGGGTACAGCTTTAGGTCTTTGTGCATAATGCGATGTAATGATGATCTATGCACACTTAAAGCACTTGCGCGCTTCCGAATTGAAAGGTTCGGGTCGTCACGAACAGACTTATTAACATTCTCCACGTTTTCTACCGTTCTTGATGACCTAGGTCGCCCGGATTTTGATTTATCCAGCGTTGTACCAGTCTCTTCAAACTTTTTAACCCAATGTCGAATGAGAGGAATGCTTGGCGCATCATTTAAGTGGCGAAAACCTCGAATACTGCAGAATTTTCTACGCGCTACAGTCGCCGAATCACCGTTTTTGTAAAACTCTCGCACGCATAACGCGCGGTCTGCTCCCGAGAAACGCTCCATAGCGACTGAATTTCCAAGAGCCAGGCTACCGATTGACATAACCCCCGCGCCCCTCGGATACGTTGCGTTCACGCAGTAAGCTAAATAAATATAAAATTTCTTTTGAGACAACTTGTATACCTGCGAAACCCTGAAATGTGTGAATATTCACACTTCACATCAATTTTTTTCAATTACAGAAACGTATTTCTCACTATTAACAATGTGTTATTCGATTTTATAAGTATTTTATTATTATATTTAATGCTATTTTAATTTCAATTTTTGTATTTTTGATTGGCCACTGTGCTATTAATAAATATATTATAATAATAAATGATTTGTCCTCTTCGACACCTTAAGAACAAAATAATTCATTGAATCATCATGATAATAATAGGTTGAATAATGACGTTTGATAATTTTTAATTTCAAAAGAAGTAATACACTACCTTAGCTATAAATACAACAAAACCATAACATTATTAGCCATAATTTAGCCAAAAACACAAAAAAATACAATACTTTCCAAATTATATTTATAATAAAAAATTCCTTTCGTACGTTTTCGGTTTAGATCAATGTACAATGCCCGGAATTTTTCCAGATTTTAGGTTTAACACTTTGGGGTTAAAGGGTGTGGCACAGTAATTCTTTTTTGTACATGTTTGGGGAAAAATAAATAAATTTTAAAAACTACTTTCTGTTCCTTGTTCTACATCATAAGAAACTTATTTTGATATTAAACAATTAATTTAAAAAAAAAAAAAATAATGATTTCTTTTTCAATGACAATATTTCGATATTTTTCGAAAAACTAATCTGATTAAAAATTCCCGATGTATTATTTCGGCTTCCATCAATGTATTTTATTGAGATTTTTTTCAGATTTTTAGATCAATCCCTCTTGGAAAGGATGGGAGACAAAAGTTTTTTGACATATTTTTAGCGAAAAAATCGATATTGAAAAATAAAAATTTGTTCGTTTCTCCACGCGTTAACAGGTTTAAAAATATATATATATATACATACATATAAATATTTATTTTTTCATTTTCATACATAATTGTATAATATGTTTATCTCGCAATATGTTTTTTGAATTCTATGTATATATTTTTCCTATACGTGAGTTAAAGAATAAAGAGTAAAAGCATACCAAAATTCAACATTCAAAGTTCAGCCGTTTGGCTACAATTTCTACCATACAGATAGACAAATAGACACATAAGTGACGTTATAAGGGTTTTTTGGTGGTCATACATACAAAACCCTAAAAAGGACTGCATTGAACAAAACAGAAATGTTTCCTCATTCTAAACACATTTTCTCATATACATTTTTGATGTAAAGTAAATAATATTTCAATATTTTAGTTTTAGGGTTTTAGAATGAAAATTTTGAGATGTCATATAACCGAAGTTTGAATCCTGTTTTTAATCTAGCACCGTGCAAAATTCCGTGAAAATAAGTCGAGCTGCTTTTGTCTGAATCTGTGACGGACAGACAGAAATTGTTTTTTTTTTTTGCAGATATCTTCTTATAACAATCTGAAACGTTTAGAAACCAAATGAGGCTGAAAAAGTAAATATTCAGATGTAGCCTTCAATTTTATTAATATATGTAATATTCAGGTTATCCTAAACTTTTGTGATACTCATTGAGCTATAGATAGGGTGACCATCTGCAGTTTTCGCCGGGACAGTCCCGATTTTTCACAAAATGTCTCATGCCCCGATCGGGACAGTATTTGTACCGATTTTTGAAATTTTACGAATAATAAAAATATAGTCCGTCTAGTAATACCTGAAACTCGGCAAATTTAGAAACTACTTTCAAAAATTTTAGGCGGAGATAAAACTAAAATATACAAAATGCTGCGAAAATCAACAATTTTAATGTGTTTTCATGGAAAGCAAATATATCTCATTTACATGCGATTTACAATATGATTTACAGTATGATTCGAATAAGAAGACAGTCAAGGAAAAAGTTTCAAGTTTTTACAAAGCCATCATTGATTATATTGAGCTCTGGGAATCATCTGTCGACGGTTCAGAAGTATTTACATGGATGCTCATGACAAAATTTCCGGAATGGACAGATTCATCGTTTGATTACACAGCTGAAAAATATAGTGAAAAAATTCATTTAATAATCGATCGACATGATCTTCGATGAATACATGTTTATGAAGTCATTCGCAAAGGAGAAACTATCATCTTGGACTGCTTTTTGTCCACTATCGTGAATAATCGACACGTTTGGTAAATATGGAGAAGCTTGTAGAATTTGCATTTTGTTTGCCTGGATCATCATCAGAAGTCGTAAGAATTTTCTCATTAATGAATCAATGATTGAATGATGGATGAATTAAAAAAATCGCTTGGACTTTGCTTACCATCCAATATAATTCAGATAAAAAATGCATGCAATTTTATAATAATGTCAAGCAGAATAACGATTTTTTGGAAAAAGTTAGTTCAGCAGAGAACTATTTGAAATAAAGTATAAAAATTCTTCTAAATCTTTCATTTTTTAATTTGTCCCGATTTTTCGCGAAAAAGATCTGGTCACCCTAGCTATAGACCACAGTAGTTGGTAGCTAGGACTTTTCTTATAACCTTCTTATCATCATGATAACCGGCACTGAATAAGCAATCGAGTTGAAATTTTGGTATCTGGTAATAATATCGTTTGACAGACGAATTATGCCGTGAACCTTATTGTTGCTGCTTCATGTAACCACAAATGCTGTAAAATTTTCGAATGCCTAAAATATTATGTTAATTTGTTTGTAAAGTCACATTACACTTAACTTTGCACATGTGGTGTGTCCTGATATCATAGTGAACAATACACAACCCTTGTGGCCCGATATTATAAATTCAAATTCGCACCGTATTGGAACGATCGTTCTTGCGTCAGCAGCCGATGACAAAATTTAAAAAATAATTATTGAAAGATGACTGTTCGATTTTATAAAAAATAAGTCATCTGTTGACCCTTTTGTCAAGCAGTATGCTAATTTTTATTAGATTAGGGTATTGTGAAGAATGAAATTATGCGTTAAAGAAATGTTGTCAGTTGTGGAGCATTCATGCAAAAAAGGGAGATGTACATATAAAACTGTTTTTCAGAAAATGCGAAAAACTTATATCTCTCAAACTTATTTGTTTAAAAACTGATTTTGAAAAT
Organism: Liopterus haemorrhoidalis; assembly: GCA_963971575.1. Taxonomy (NCBI): domain Eukaryota; kingdom Metazoa; phylum Arthropoda; class Insecta; order Coleoptera; family Dytiscidae; genus Liopterus; species Liopterus haemorrhoidalis. The sequence goes on from OZ020611.1 coordinate 179,209,776, forward strand.
ACAGATCCATTAGACAAAAAATATAAACTTAGTAAAAAAATCAGCTGTGGCCTCCACAGGACCGACCGCTATCATGAAGTACTTATATAAAATACATTCTAGCAGCAGAGCAGAAATAACTTGGCCTAATATTTTCTAACAGAGATATTATTTATCATGACCATGGAAACGTTACATATAAGTAGGAAAAAATTATTCGAAATTTTTCGTTTTATCAAAAAACGTCTCAAATAAAAGTTATGAATTATTGCTTTTATAGCAACTTTAGTTCAATAAATTTTTTCGAAATATGTTTCCGTTGTGAAATATTCACAAAAATCTTAAAATCGACACGAGTAAACTCCCATTTTTAGTCAATCGATTTTTACCAAAAGTTGATCAAGTCGTGCCATTGATAGCAGAAGCTTAAATATGAAGTTGCATAAAAATCCTTTCAGCCAAATTTGCTCTGCACGTGTACACAGGCAGACAGACAGACGGACGGACGGACAGACGGACGGACGGACGAACGGACGGACGGACGGACAGACAGACAGACAGACAGACAGACAGACGGACGGACGGACAGACAGACCGACAGACTTCATGCTAAAAATAGTCAAAACGTTATGTAGGGACCTCAATTCGTGGAGATCCATCGAAATCTCGAAATGTCAAAATCGGTATGATCACAATACCTCCCTTATATATATGTTGGCGGTCGGTAAAAATAGATAAATAAAATATAATATTAAGAGGTGAAGTAACAGATTTTGACATTTGGATTTGCTTATTTTTGCATGAAATTTTTAGACATGCACCAACTACTTCTGTCTCCATTATGGCTTATGGACACTTTTAAACTTAAGTCCTATTTTGTTCTGTTTTTTGTTAAAATGGCATTTAATAATAATAATATTAATTTTCATGCTAGACATCTTACGATGTTCATTTATTAGTACATACATGATAAATACATTGAACTAAAGTTGAAATACATCTTGAATACGTTGAAAAAAGAAAATTCAATATCAAATTTGATAGATACAGAAACATAAATAAATAAATAAAAAATAAAAATAGAATATTAACAATAGTAGAAAAAAAATGCATTCTTTTTAAGTGTAAGTACTAAGATTAATATTAAAAAATCCATTCGAATTTTAAAGATAATTCTCAATAAGTATTTTGTTGAGCCTGAGCTTAAATAATCTAATTGACAATTTTTTATAGAATCTGGTAGGTAGTTAATGAAAGTGGCTGCCAAAAAAATACAATCTAAGTCTTGGCAGTTTGATGCTACCACCAGAGCGAACATTGTAATCATGACTAGAGGAAACGGTTATATACCTGTTCGGATTTTCTTTAACGTGTACTAGGCAAGCATACATGAATAAACTATAAAAATACATAATTTTACATTTCTTAAAGAACTCTTGGCAATGGTACCTGTTAGGAACATTATTTAGGATTCTTACAGCACGTTTTTGAAGAAATCTGCTGACAGACGAACTTATACCAGTGAATGATGCCGTAAGTTAAGCGCGACTGAAAAGCAGCAAAATAAAACATACGTAGCATATCAAAAGATACAGGCGTTTTCAACCTGATGAACGCCTAGATTACCCTTTTCAGAACGTTTGCCAAATAGTTAATTTGATCATGCCAGCTAAGTTGACTGTCGATATAAATCCTAATGAATTTGATTGACCCCCCCAAACTTAATATTATCATTGCGGTTAAGAGAAAAAATAATTTGTTTTATTGTTATTAAGGGGAAGTCGATTTGAAATGAATCAATCCTCAACTTTCATCATTTCCTACTCTGTGTTTCTGACCCCATGGTAAACTGACGTATGTCTTTTTTATTTAATAGGAGATGTATGCTTTTTAGTTAAAAATCATGCTAAAGAGGACAAATCCGTTAATAAATAAAATTTTGTTGAAAATGGACATGACCCTTCATGCATGAAAGTTTTTTAATTGTAACAAAAATTTAGAAATAATTACTTAAGTGATTTTATACAGCTTGGATTTCGCTGTAGCAAAGTTTATAATTTTTAATAATCATATTTTTAGTAGTATACATTTCTTCCTCTTTATAAGCCATTTGCGTTGTGTAATTTAGCCACCAACTAGGCAATTTGAACCAATCGAAATTCCGGTTCTATAGTCTACTTAAACGTTAGGATGCAGCATTGCCGTTATGGGAAATGGGACCGGTGTTGGCAAATGTTGTAAAGGTAGGGTGACCATTTTCTTGGAGACGGCAATGCGGGACGGAGCAAAAAAGAGGTCGTCACTTCCGAAATATAAGTGAAGAGCATACAAAAAAAGTCCTCACCTCCCAAATATAAGTAAAGAGCAAAAAAGGTCTTCACCTGCCAAATATAAGTACAGAGCAAAATTCGGCCCTGGGGACACCAAATCAAAATGCGGGACGAATGGTCACCCTATGTAAAGGTATCAATATGTCAATGAACCCAAAATATTATTTGGAATTTTATGTTCTTTTTTTGTTATTTCATTGAAATTAAATGAATCTTTGAATAAAAATAAATAACTATTTGTAGAATACCGCGTCCTTACAGACCAGAGCATTTTGCAGCCGGCAACGTCGCCAAGAAAGAAAAGGATACGTTATTGGTAAATCCCATGAAAGAGAACTACTTAATTTGGTCTGTACTGCAATCTAACGTGTGAACGGACTATAAATACGTTTATGCTGCTAATTTCAAACCAGTTTCTTAGGTTCCGAAATCAGAATGTTCTTCTTTTACTTGTTAATAATTTGCCGTAAATTTTTTCTTCGATACTGAGTAGTAGTAGTATTAGTAGTTGGAATTTGGTGTAACATGTTTCAGTATCCAGTTTTTCTTAATACTTCATCATTAGTTAAAAATTGTGGAAAAAATTGTGTTTCTTTCAAAAACGACGCATAATTCTTCACCATGACAATGCAAGTTTCCACACAGCACGTCAAATAATTGATTATTTGAAGGAGAAAAACATCGAATTAATGTCTCATTAATGTCCAACGGAGTGGCCCAGCGCATTAAGTCGTGCGTTTTTAGACTATTAGAAACAGTCTGACAGGGCGGTCGGTGGTTCGAGCCTCCTTCGTTGGTGATATTATTCGGGCGAGAATAATATGTTTACATTACTCTCATTTTCACAATCATTCACCCCTCATCCAGGTGTAGGAGCTCGCCCCCTGGCATCGGCGGTTAGCCTCGTCGCAGAAATAGGTCGATGTAAAATAAAAAAAAAATGTCTCATTGTCCGTATTCACCTAATGTATCCCCTTTCTTTTGTTCCCCAACGACTTTCTTTTGTTCCCCAATGTTAAACAAAAAATGCGTGAACAGCGATTTTCATCACCTCAAGAAGCTATTGAAACCTTCGAAAATCATGTTTTTGAGATACCAACTTCAAAGTGAAAAAATGTTTCGAGAATTAGTTTGAACGCATGCAAAATTGTATAAATCTTAAAGGCGAATATTTTTAAAAGCAATAAAACAGTTTGTCCCAAAAAAAAAATTCTTTTTCTTAGTTTTTGTAAAAACTAAAAGAGTAGCTCTCGTAGGTATATAATAAAATAAAATAATAATTACATAAAACAGCCGTTAGACTTACCATTAAGTACAGTTCCGAATCTGCATACAACGAAAATATTGTGATGGGCTGGAGGCGTAATCTTACTCATTCAGGAATGAAAATGTTCGTGGTAACTTCGAGGGAGCAAGAATACCAGAAAAATTAGAAGGCAAAACCAATTGAGATGTTGGTATGGACACAGGACCGTGCAAAAGAAAATCTGCGCCTAGGACAAAGCCTGAATTTGGCGCCCTTCTTCACCTCTGAAAGGTTTGACGTAGTGATGATATTCGCGCCTCTTAGATTAGGCGCTCGGGTAAAACATATCATGAGATAGAAAGGTGAAAAGATAAAGCATAAGAAAAGACTCGGTTGTCCCAAAGCTTATTAGGTTGACAATGATTAAGAGGGAGTTAGAAAATTAATGATGTTTGTGAAAATTAAATGGCATGGCAACCCAAGACCCATGGGGACCCAAGGGGATTTACAAACTAGGAAAGCAGACCCTAAATAACTGGGAAAATTCAAGAAGAAAGAAGAAAAAGAAGTATGACAATAAACAATTACTTTAAAAAATCACTTATTTATATATTTCTAAACAAAATTAGCATTTATTGGTTGCAGAAGGCTTAAAAAATGGTTCTATTCAAATAGGAGGAATGTAATAATATAAAGTAACACTTAAAATGTTTAAAAATCTATATGCAAACCCATATCACCGATATAGATTACTAATGTAACACCAAACATAGTCGAAGCTCGACATTATATAATCATGACTGTGTGCGTGGGTTGTGGGTTGGATGAATAATTATGCACCGGCCGTAGTGTAGTGTGTGCACTATGCTATTAAATGACATAATGTTGGAAAAGTCCAGTCAAAAAGCCACCATACACCCTCAACCCTGTGTGTGAACTAACATATGTCTATCGTCTATCTGTCCCGTCATCAACACACTACGTTGATTTCACTTCAAAGAATAAGTGTTGGTTGAATTACGAAAGATAAATGTAGTTTATTGAAACATTTTTTCTTCTTTTTTACTAGCAATTCTTTCGTGTCTTTTAACGTCTCGTTATGACTATTACCTAAATATGATCATATCTACATCTATTTAAAAAAATATATATATTTATTTATCAGAAATATATATATTTTTATAATTAAATCATATTTACTGGCCCCACAACTCTTTGTGATTTTATCCATCATTTCTCGCCACACCTTTCTATTCGTCAATTGGTAATTCTTAACTTTTATAGATCTGCTCCTATAGATTTACAATTTGGCTAAAGTATTATGCTAAGGTGACCATTTTTTGTCAAATATAAAACCAGGACATTTAAAATAGCCCAAGTACAGGCGAGTGCAATAGGAGAGGGGTCTTTGGGTTTTGACCCCCCCCCCAGGAACTAAAAAAATCATACTTAATAAAAACTAAGCTACTGAAAATAAAATCATCTCTTTTGTTGATAAAAAACAAATCATAGTCAAAATGTAATTAACATATAAGACCACCCCTCCCCGTAAAGAGGCAATAATAAATTTTATATTATTTATCGGATATTTTTTAGAAATAGACCCCCCTCTCAATTAATGTTTCTAGGAGCGCGCCTGCTCAGTCAGCATGAAGAAAAGTGGCTATCGTAGAATATATATTAAAAAAATATTGCAGAGTAAGCTTAGTTTTTTTTTTTGCATTTAAGTGAAAAAATAAAATGTACTTCTTTTATTGATATTGTAGATTAAGAAAGTAATTTTGAAAAGGCCGCTACACTGCTGAGCCGTGTTTTGTGTTTAAATTTACGCGCCTACTGAAAGATGGAACGATTACTCGATCTTTTGAAAAATTAATAACTTTTGATTTTGTGTCCCTAAACTGTACTGGTTATATTTCACGACTAACCAGGACCAATGACCAAAAAACAGTACAGTACTGGTAAAACCAGTACGAATGGTCACCTTAATTATGCTTGCCATCTTAGTAAAGATACTTATGGATGGACAGTATTTAAATGCGCTTGTTGCTATTCTGATTGCTGTGTGGTGGACTGCATCCAACAACTTAAGCGTTGTTTTGCTGTCAGTGGCGTATGCAATGCAGCCGTAGTCAATTTTCGCTAATATTAAAGTTTTATAGATTTTTAGCAACGTATTTTTGTCTGCTCCCCATGTTTGATTTCCCAAGGTTTTCATTATATTTATTTTGTTGTTGCATTCGGTTTTGATGTTATTTATATGTGGTTTCCATGATAGTTTCTTATCTATTATAATGCCTAGGAATTTGATCTCGTTAGTATTTTGTATAAGTACGTTATATAGTGTTAAATCAGGATTTTGTTGTTTGCGCTGGTTGCTGAAGTTGATTAATTTAGTTTTCTCTACAGAAAATTGGAAACCCGTGTTATCGGACCATTTTTCTAGTTATTTGATGGTGTCTTGTAAAAGGCGCGTGAAATTGTTTGAGTTTACACCTTTACAGAAAATAATTAGGTCGTCTGCACATAATAAACATTGAACCGTTTTTTTTATTTTCTCGTTAATTATATTCATGCATAATAGAAATAGAGTAACGCTTAGAATTGAGCCTTGGGGAGCCCCTTTTTCCTGGGTTTTCTCATACGAAAAGGTGCCATTAGCTCTCACTTTGAATTTTTTGTTAACGAGGGAGTTTTTCATGAAGTGGGCTATGTTTTCATTTAAACCATAACTTTTAAGCTCATTTAAAATATATCGTCGCCACGCTGTTGGATAGGCACTCTTGATTTAATTTTTAAAATAATTTAACTGAATTTAAATAATTTGACTTTGAATTCGAATTTTATTTTTTCAGAAACATATTTCTCACTATTGAAAATTGATGTGAAGCAGTGGCGCACCCAGGGAGAGGTCCGGGGGCCCAGGCCCCCACTAAGAAGGAAGGAAATAAAAATAAAAGCACACAAACACACTAGAAAATTTTGAAAATTGAGATGATGACCTTTTTTTAGGTCGTTACTTGTATTTTAGAAGTGAGGACCTTTTTTTTAGGTCATCACTTTATATTTTCATAATTTAAATAATTTTGTCTTCCCCCCCCCCCCCCCCCTTAACAATAATTCCTGGATGGGCCACTGATGTTAAGTGTGAATTTTCACACATTTCAGGCTTCCGCAGGTATATAATAAGTGAAGGCGGCATACTGAGTGTGTAGGACAAATTTTGCTTTGTAGTAGGCAAAATGAACGACATTTTTAAATTAATTTATCTTTCATTATTCTAAGAGCTTTTTAAAATAACATAAAACAAATTTTATGTTAAAATATTTTTTGTTACTTTAATTCGAATACCTAATTCCATTATTTAGGTTTCTAAATATGTTCAATATTTTTTCTTATATAGCAAGGTTCATTAAGATTTTGAAAATTGCACCTATGGCTTCCATTGGTTGTTTTAAGTCATATGCTCTCTAAGTCTAAGTCACGCCCCTCTGGTTTCATATACATGACACATAAAATGAAATATAATTCCAACAATTCCAGCTGGCTATTAAATTTATGCTCTTAAAAATTATATGCAACATTTGCCAAAGTATAACTAGAATTTCGACAAAATAATTTAAACTAAATAAATAATGAAAATAAAAATAAATAAAATTGTCTCCTCTGCTTGGGAATGAACCCTAGTTTGCTGCGTAGCAAGCGAAAAAGCTAACTATTAGACCAGGATACGCCTTCTAGTATAGTGTGTTACATAACTATAACTTTTGTACATGGTCAACCAAAAAACACAAAAATTGCGTTATTTTCCGAAAACATAATCTGATCAAAAATTCCTGTTGTCCTATTCCAGTTCACACCAATGCACATTACTTAGAATTTTTTCAGATTTTTAGTTTAAACCATCTGGGCTACAGGGTGTGGGACAAATTTTTATTTGCACAATTTTGGCAAAAATCGCATCAAAATAATGTATTTTGCAAAAATGCAAATTTTGATCGTAAATCCACGTACTAAGGGCTTTCAGTTGATACCCAACTCAGAATTTTTTAAAATATTTGTTTTTTTCGATGAGCTCATATTTGTTTATATTTTTAGAAGGATATGTTTTTTATATGTTTTAGTATTTTTCCTATGTGCGGGTCAAAGAGTTGTATAAGCCTGCCAAATTTCAACTCTCTAGGTTTCTCCGTTTGGCTACAATTTTTACCGAAAAGAAAGACAAACAGACAGACTGACGACAAAATGACGGTATAAGGGTTTTTTGGTCATACCTACAAAACCTTAAAAAATATTACAAAAAAATAAATTACACTGATAACTACATATAAGATAACTATATAATATAAACATTTTAATATCAAAAGTCAAAAATTAAAACTATATTAAACTGTAGAAAAAAATTAAACTATTAATTAGAAAAAAGTAAAAAAAAAAAATTAGAAAAAGTAGAGCTCTGGCAGCTAAATAGATGTAAAGTAAGTTAAAATTAAAAATGCAGGACATTTTGCGGGACATGTAATGAGGCGGGACATTGAATCAAAATGCAGGACTGTCCCGCAGAATGCGTGACGAATGGTCACCCTATGTGTTTCGCAATGTGTTTTTTTTTCTATAAAATATTTATAAAAAATCTATATTATATTTTTTTATTTTTGCCGATATTTATGAACTTTATTATTTTGGTTTATTTATTTTTGCTTTTGACGAATCTTTTAAAAACAGTTTGACATATTTTAACTAAATTTAGTATGATAATAGAGAAAAACCAGGATTTGAACAGAGGCCATATAGCATCTCTAAATTCTCATTTTAAGGCAGTGTTTCTCAACCAAAAACGCACCGCGGACCAGTATAATATATAATTTTCTAATGCGGACCACTAATAATAATTGTTAGTTCATTTTTTGCAAGAAAACAAATATATTTAAAGTGCTCTTAAATACATTTATTTTATTTGTAGATAATCACAAAAGTTTACAGAAAATAAACAAAATATAAATTATTTACTTAAGAAATGTGCATAAAAAATTTATAAAACTGCAAAAAACATATAATAAAAACTTTCGCGGACCACTAAAATTTTTCTGGGGACCACCTGTTGAGAAATACTGTTCTAAGGGAGTGTTTCGGGATTAAAACTGTTAACTTAAAAACTTCAAATATCTTTTTAACATATTTTTTTAATTGCACCCCGAAAGGAGTAAATTGCTATTTTTTATTCTATAAAATGTCCCTTGGACATAGTCATGAAATTCGGAAAGCATATTTTTTCTATGATGTAAGCACCCAAACAAAAAATTTTTTGAAATTCGACCCCTAAGGGAGTGAAAAGGGGTGAAATATGATTTCAAGGATTCCTCAATATATCTTAGAACCAATAAGATATCTTAGTTTTTGCTCATAAAGGTTACAAATATTTATGAACGAAATTCAGGATTTTGCCCTAAACAACCCTTAAATCTACATTCAGAGTCAATTGTACAACGCTTCGCATTTCCTATGTTTATTGAAATAACATTCTGTTTTGGCATATAAGTGTCTTTTTAAAATCTTTAGAAACTTATTGAGTTTTTTTTTTTTAATAATTTCACCCCTAATGGGGCAAAATGCTTTTTCACTGATTCCTCAATATTTCTTAGGCCCAATGAGAGATTTATACTAAAAAATGTAATTTAGAATTTTAAATTAATCACATTAAAATGCTATGGCGGTGAAACAAAAAGATATACATATTCAATACATATATGAAGGACTTTTAGGGTTTAATATTGCTACAAAAATGTTATCCCGAGGACATATTTTTTTTTTCCAGATTTTTTATTTTCATATGTCGACGACAATTAAATTTGATGTTGAACATTTTCGTAGCCCCTAAAAATGTAGCAATAAAACTTTTTTCGGTGGCAAGAGTATTTATTAACGGTAAAAAAGTGCTCTAACCTTTATAGGTATGATTTATAGATCAGAAGTAATCACGGAATGGTTATAATAAATATCATAACAAATAAGTTCATAAGGTATAAGATAAAATGCTTCACGTAACTAGCGCCGCCTTGGGCGATGAGTGATTCTCACATGGGCAACTGTTTGTGGCATTTTCCTAGGTTATCACAACGGGACACTTATACGTGTTGTTACCAAGTGACTGTACTATCAATGTTTACAAAGAAGCCCTTACTCACATTATTTGTGTAAGAAGCACATATCAATACAATAGTAGATAAAAACAAATAAGTATATTTGAATCTTCCAAAAACAATTCGCACCAAGCCAGTCTTAAAACGACTACTTTTTTGGTAGCGAAGCAGCGGGTATACTGCTAGTAATGGATAAAATGCTGGTGCATAAATGCGCAAGGGAACTACATAGAATGTGACAGCGCCCGTTAACCGATATTGTAAGTTTTAAAAGTTTTATAGTGTCATTCCGGCAAGTTCTGGGTAGCACTTCGTATAGGAGTTTTTTGCGTTGACCAGGCATGCCAAATTTATACTATCTAGGTCCATGCCGTTTGACTAAAATTTCTATCGTATAGCCAGATAGGAACAAGAGGTATAAGAGTCCAAAAACAGAAATAAAATAATTAAATTCTTGTAGAATAAAATGAAAGAAGACCATTGTAAATAAAACATAAAACCTACTTGTTGTACAGGTGTTATAAGCTGCAATAATCCCACCATTTGTCACCATTATACCATATTGTCCTCCTCTAGTACCGAAATAATATTTAGTAAAATAAACCTGTATTTATTTGTATGGATAACAAAGAAGTCCATGTATAATGTAATTGTCTCGATAAATCATACATGAAACGAGTAACATTGAATAACTGGAAAGTAAGTGAAGTATATAATTGGAGCGTCGCGTGCTCCGGGGAAATTATAGGAAAACAATAAAAAAATCAAAAGTCATGATGGAGTCGCTAACCACAAGCGGCACTGTAGTTCTGGGCACGCCCACAGGCAAGGAAGAAAACCGTACTTCCGTACAAATATTTTATTAGATGTTAACAATTAATCTTTGTACGAGAGTAATTATGCATGCTTATTTTCCTAGAAATTTGTGCAAAGGAAACAAAGGAGATATTAGGACAGTGACGTACCAAGTAGGCGAATAAAGGTGGCACCAGTGGGGGATTCGGAGGGGGAGGGGGTCTCCCCTAAAAATTGTTCTAGCCCCCAGCTGGCCACAACAGATATGTTTGGAGAAATTTAAAAAATTTTAGATAAAATTATTTTTTCAAGATGTAAAACCACCATATATTCAAGATGCAAAACCATCATATTTTCATTGGTATTAAAAAATAAATGGTGCCCCCCTCAAATATTTCCCGATCCCCCAGATTTTAAAAGCTAGTGCCGCCCTGGAGCCCGTACCTAGAAGTGTCAAAGGGGTTCAAGTGACATGGGCTCACGAATAGAACGCAAAAATAATTTGGCGCAAACAATACAAAAATAATATGAAATTAATGTTTTGGTTTGTAACAGATAACCAGAGAGCGAAAATTACAAGATATTTTGATGAATATTTCGAATATGAAATAATTACAAATAGGTGAGCACACATGGCGGGGAGCTCCATGATTGAATATAACATATACTTATGTTAAAAAAACTAAGCCACTGAAAATGAAAATCTCTTTATTTTAATAATTCTCCTCCGGTATTATATTACGGAATTTTTTTCGAAATTGACCCCCATCCCATACGCCGTTCAGCAATAAAGATGTTAATTTCATTATCAGTTTATAAAAAAATGTATTGTTAATCCATTTATCAAAAACTATCCATTTGATATCATTTGATATCCCTCAAAATTTTTCAAACTTTTTTTATTTGATAAATATATATTTGTTTATATTTTTTCGCGGGATATATTTTTGAAGTCGCGAACCTCTGTACATATGATCTCTAAATTCAGTCGCGTGGCCACTATTTCTACCGAACGGATACAATCATGAGACGGAATAAAGATTTTTTGATTATACCTACAAAAGTCTAAAAATATCATGGGAATATGCATTTTCTATTAATTTCAATACTAATCATAATGAAAGATAGCTTACATATATATTGAAAAATGCATGTTATTTTGTTGTACGATTATTTTTAATTTGGTTAATTTTCATTTTATTAAACCTTAAGGGGGGGGGGGGCACGTGCCCGCAGTGACCCCCCCTTGTATACGCCAGTAGGTACGACCACCAAAAAACTCTTCTAACGTCACTTATGTGCGTCTGTCTGTCAGTCTGTACGATAGAAGTAGTAGTCAAACAACTGAACATAGAAAGTTGTAATTTGGTATGCTTATACAACTATTTGATCCACATATGAGAATTCAAAAAAATACATCACGAGATAAATATAAACCAATATGTATTTCATGAAAAAAGAAATAGTTTTTTAAAATTTAATAGGGTATCAAATGAAAGTTCTTAATGCATGGGTAAACAAGCAAACTTTTATTATTGAAAAAAAAAAATAACTCACTTTATTTTACTGTTTTCCTAAATTCAGTGTGGTGTCTCAAGTTGATGGGGGTAAACGCGTAGACAATAGTATTATTACATATCTTAAGGTACCTGTACACTGTAGAGAATTACCTAGCTAGAGTGGGCACTATCTATCTAGACTACTCTAGTATTGTGTATACACTGTAGAGCGATTTTACTCTATTAGAGCAACGGTAGAGCAGTTTAGAGCAAATCTAGCTAGAGGAAATCTAGATGCTACATAAACGCGTGTATACTGTCCTTAGAGATAGAGCTGGATAGAGCAGATTTGCTAGAGCAAGTCTATATGCCTGTCGTGCGCGTGTACACCTATAGAGATTATTTAGTCTAGCTTCTGTCTAGCTAGTTTTTGAAAAATCTACAATAAAGTTATTTACATACGTAGTTTGCATACTTGCATGATGCGTTCCCGGCAAAAAGAAGTTGCTGCTGCTCTGGTAATATATTCTTTGATGAAAAAAAAAAAAGAAGCATAAAAATAAGAGGTTGTGGGTAAGGAACTGGATATCAAAAAGAGAACAAGAGGGAGTACATGCAAAGTTATTACAAGAAATAAGTTCTCAAGACATAGCTTCATATGAAAATTTTATACGAATGTCACAAAGTGATTTTGAGTATTTGTTGGAACGAATTACTCCAAAAATTAAAAAACAAGACACTCATCTTCGAAATGCGATATCACCGTCAGAGCGGCTTACACTTACATTAAGATTTCTATTTTTATATGCTTTCAAACTACAATCCCATAGTTCAGGACGAGCTTCTACCAACTCAATGAGTTTGTAAATTTTTTCTCTCTCCCAAATAAATTTTGAATCATGTTCGTTTAACGGCACTGTTTCAGACAAAGATTCGTCCATTTTGATTTAAATTAAACAAAAGTTAAATCAAATTAAACAAAATACATTCAAAATTTCACAATAACTACCAATTTAATTTTTACTAGAGAAAAAAATTATTCAACCTGTTGAATAGAGCTAGAGCAGTCTATCTAGAGCGTCCTTAGTAAACTGACAAGTGTACACAGCACGCCATCTGTCTAGCTAGATCCTCTACCTAGAGTCTCCAGTCATGGTTGCTAGAGTACTCTAGCGAGAGCGTCTTGCCACTTGTGTACATTACTAGAGCTAGACGCTCTACCTAGATCCTAGAGTGGTTCTCGCTAGAGCGCTCTAGCAACTGTTTACACTTGTAGACTCAAAATAGAACCCTCTAGCTAGATCAACTCTAGCTAAAAAATCTACAGTGTACAGGTACCTTTAAATCGTAGATCACCTTTAAATAATAAAAATGGCCTAAAAAAGCTTGGAAAATAGAAAAATACAACTCGTGTTCATTTTCCTCTCGTAATCAAATACACAAGTGACAATTTAATGTCATTTTCGAGTGTTCCAGCTTTTGCCGTATACAGCGCTGCGATCTTAAAAGTTCCCCTATGATAACTAAGTCGTCGGTGTAGGCTAGTGTAGGATGTGCGTTTAGAATTAGCGTTTGCTTTTATCATAATGGACTCTAATACAAGATTAAAAAAAAGCGGGACTAACGCAGCTTGTTCCAGTCCCACCTGGGCAGGAAACTGTTACCACCGAGATCTCATTATTTATGCGGTTTCTGTTTGCAGAGTTTTCTGTCGTTAGTTTGGCTAGCTCAATTAGCTGTCCTGTTAATTCTGACAAAAATCAACCTCTAGTTTAAACACAGAAATTCATTAATCGAAGTCATCGCATCGGGCTGTCCCTGGGCGATGCACAGGATTCCGGATTCTTCATTTTCTATTCTATAATCTCTTCCAGTTTTCACTATCTTTATAACTTCCCATTGTTATATTAATTTAATTATAGAATCGAACCAAGAATACTAATATTTTCATTTATCTTTATATATAATCTTTATATATAAAAATGGATATTTGTGGCTATGTCCGGAAATTCTAACCCACTTCCAGATACGCTACCGAGTTGAAATTTTGCATACAGGTAGCAAATGGCTTCATCATAACTAGAAAAATCGAAAATTTCAAAAAAGTCCCATCAGAAACGAGAAATTAATAATTTTGTTTTTAATTACATTCGACCATTGGTATATCTATCACATATGCAGTGACCGGATAGGAATTTTCATTCAATAGTTGACTGTCTAACTGTATGAACATCGTGAGTGTTCGCTAAATATCGGAGGTGTTCGGCCCGAGAATAACCTTAGGAGGTAAACATTGTAGAAAATAAAACCGGTGTTTGGTTACAGCTGATAATAAATTGTTATTGTTATTTAGCAAAACTTATGGTTCGTGTATGTAGAGCGAGACATAAGCTGAATATCTGTTTTCTGGATAATTATTTTTAACGGAATTTTCTTAACTTATTTTTATTATAATTATTTTTTTTTCTATCTTTTTTTTACGAATATTGATTTAAATGCGATTGATAGCCATATTTTTTCAGTGTGGGCTACTTGCTCATTCTTCTATTTTTGTTTAAAAACATCTATTTTCTGTATCTATAAAATAGAAAATATTCGGAAATTGTAACCCACATATGGTACTGAGTTTTTATGCAAATTTGATGAGTGTGGAAATTTGGTTTACAGGTAGAAAATACCGTCTGTATAACGATAAAAAAAATCGCATTAGAAACGATATTCATGAATTTTGTTTTTATTTATATTTGGGCATTAACATAGTTTTGAGAAATATTTAGTTGGATGGCTTTAGTGCAGCTTCGGACATCGTGCATTTTCGTGCGTAATTGTTATAACCCGAAGCCTGAGGTTGCATTTAGTTTACAGTCAGTCTAACCTAAACAACTGTTGCGAACGGATGTATGTTTATTATCTATCTATCTATCTATATATATAAAAGGCAGTGTCCTGACTGACTGACTGACTCACTCATCACCGCCCAGCCTGTACCCCTGGGCCTAGAAACTTGAAATTTGGAGAGCATATTCCCTCCATGACGTAAGCACCCACTAAGAAGGGATTTTTCGAAATTCAACCCCTAAGGGGCGAAAAAGCGGTGAAATGTGATTTCACAGATTCTTTAATATCTCTTCGGGTCGATGGGATATCGACTTAGTTTTTGCTTACAAAGATTACCCATACAAATGCCGAAAAACTTATTTCAGGATTTTGTACTAATCAACCCCTAAAGGGGTGAATCTACAATCGGCGTGAATTTTACATCCCGTTGTATTTCCTGTGTTTGTTGAGTTATAAGGTTTCTTTTTGGCACATAGGTGTCTTTTTATAATACCTCGAAATGGTTTTGACAGTTTTTTAAAATTTCAACCCTAAAGGGTGAAAAGGGATGATATGTGATTTCAAGGATTCTTTAATATCTCTTAGGACCAATAAGATAGCTTTTTTCTTACAAAAATTACCTATACAAATTCCAAAAAACTAATTTCAGGATTTTGTCCTAATCAACCCCTAAATGGTGAATCTACAATCGGGGTGAATTATATATCCCGACGTATTTTCTGTGTTTGTTGAGTTACAAAATTTATTTTTGGCACATAAATGTCTTTTTAAAATAACTGGAAATGGTGTTGACAGTTTTTTAAAATTACGTCCCTAAAGGGTGAAAAGGGGTGAAATGTTAATTCAAGGATTCCTTAATATCTCTTAGGACCAATAAGATAACGACTTGGTTTTTACTTACAAAGATTACCCATACAAATGCCGAAAAACTTATTTCACGATTTTGTTCTAATCAACCCTTAAAGGGATGAATCTACAAACAGGGTGAATTATACATCCCATCGTATTTCATGTGTTTGTTGAGTTATAAAATTTATTTTTTGCACATAGGTGTCTTTTTAAAATATCTCGAAATGGTATTGACAGTTTTTTAAAATTACATCCCTAAAGGGTGAAACGGGCTGATATGTTAATTCAAGGATTCCCTAATATCTCTTAGGACCAATAAGATACCGACTTGGTTGTTACTTACAATGATTACCCTTACAAATGCAGAAAAACTTATTTCAGGATATTGTCCTAATCAACCCTTAAAGGGATGAATCTACAAACGGGGTGAATTATACGTCCCGTCGTATTTCATGTGTTTGTTGACTTATAAAATTTATTTTTTGCACATAGGTGTCTTTTTAAAATATCTCTAAATGGTATTGACAGTATTTTAAAATTACATCCCTAAAAGGTGAAACGGGCTGAAATGTTAATTCAAGGATTCCCTTATATCTCTTAGACCAATAAGATACCGACTAGGTTTTTACTTACAAAGATTACCCATACAAATGCCGAAAAACTTATTTCACGATTTTGTCCTAATCAACCCTTAAAGGGATGAATCTAGAAACGGGGTGAATTATACATCCCATCGTATTTCATGTGTTTGTTGAGTTATAAAATTTATTTTTTGCACATAGTTGTCATTTTAAAATATCTCGAAATGGTATTGACAGTTTTTTAAAATTACATCCCTAAAGGGTGAAACGGGCTGAAATGTTAATTCAAGGATTCCCTAATATCTCTTAGGACCAATAAGATACCGACTTGGTTGTTACTTACAATGATTACCCTTACAAATGCTGAAAAACTTATTTCAGGATTTTGTCCTAATCAACCCTTAAAGGGATGAGTCTACAAACGGGGTGAATTATACGTCCCGTCGTATTTCATGTGTTTGTTGACTTATAAAATTTATTTTTTACACGTAGGTGTCTTTTTAAAATATCTCGAAACAGTATTGACAGTTTTTTAAAATTACATCCCTGAAGGGTGAAAAGGGGTGAAATGTTAATTCAAGGATTTCTTAATATCTCTTAGGACCAATAAGATACCGACTTGGTTTTTACTTACAAAGATTACCCATACGAATGCCGAAAAACTTATTTCAGGATTTTGTCCTAATCAACCCCTAAAGGGGTGAATCTACAAACGGGGTGAATTATACATCCCGTCGTATTTCATGTGTTTGTTGAGTTATAAAATTTATTTTTTGCACATAGTTGTCTTTTTAAAATATCTCGAAATGGTATTGACAGTTTTTTAAAATTACATCCCTAAAGGGTGAAATGGGCTGAAATATTAATTCAAGGATTCCCTAATATCTCTTAGGACCAATAAGATACCGACTTGGTTGTTACTTACAATGATTACCCATACAAATGCTGAAAAACTTATTTCAGGATTTTGTCCTAATCAACCCTTAAAGGGATGAATCTAGAAACGAGGTGAATTATACATCCCTTCGTTTTCATGTGTTTGTTGAGTTATAAAATTTATTTTTTACACGTAGGTGTCTTTTTAAAATATCTCGAAACGGTATTGACAGTTTTTTAAAATTACATCCCTAAAGGGTGAAAAGGGGTGAAATGTTAATTCAAGGATTTCTTAATATCTCTTAGGACCAATAAGATATCGACTTGGTTTTTGCTTACAAAGATTACCCATACAAATGCCGAAAAACTTATTTCAGGATTTTGTCCTAATCAACCCCTAAAGGGATGTATCTACAAACGGGGTGAATTATACATCCTGTTGTATTTCCTGTGTTTGTTGAGTTATAAAATTTCTCTTTGGCACATAAGTGTCTTTTTAAAATATCCCTAAATAATATTGACAGTGTTTTAAAATTGCACCCCTTAATGGTGAAAATGGGTGAAATGTGAACTCAAGGATTTCTTAATATCTCTTAGGACCAATAAAATATCGACTTGGTGTTTGCTAACAAAGATTACTCATTCAAATGCCGAAAAACCTATTTTAGGATTTTGCCCTAATCAACCCCGAAAGGAGTGAATCTCCAATTGGGGTGAATTATACATGCAGTCATTTTTTCTGTGTTGGTTGACTTATAACATACCTTTTTGGCACATAGGTGTCTTTTTTAAATATCTCGAAATAGTTTTCACGGTTATTTTAATTTCCGCCTAAAGGGTTAAAAGGGGTGAAATGAGATTTCAATGATTTTCTAATATCTCTGAGGACCAATAAAATATCGATTTGGTTTTTGCTTATAAAGATTACTAATACAAAGGCCGAAAAACCTATTCAGGATTTTGTCCTAATCAACACCTAAAACGGTGAATCTACATTTGGACTTAATTATACTTCCCGTCGTATTTTCTGTATTTGTTGAGTCATAACAATTATTTTTGGCTGATGGTTGTTTTTTTTTTTTAATATCTCGAAATGGTTTTGAAATTTTTTTAAAATTGCATCCCTGAAGGGGGAAATGTGATTTCAAGGATTCCTTAATATTTCTTAGGACCAATAAGTTATGAGCGATTTGATTTTTGCTTATAAAGATTACTTATACAAATGCCAAAAACTTATTTCAGTATTTTATCCTAATCGACTCCTAAAGGGGTGAATCTACATTCGGGGTGAATTATACATCCTGTCGTATTTCCTGTGTTTGTTTAGTCATAACATTCCTTTTTGGTACATAGATGTCTTTTTAAAATACCTCGAAATAATTTTGACAGTTTTTTAAAATTTCACCCTTAAAGGGGTAAATGGGTATTTTTTATTCGATAGAACGTTTTTTGGACATAAATACATGAAATTCACAAAATATATTCCACTAAGAAGTGATTTTTCGAAAGTAGACCTCTAAGGGGGTAAAAAGGGGGTAAAATATGATTTCAGGAATTCCTCAATAACTCTTAGATCCAATCAGATATCGACTAGGTTTTTGCATTCAAAGGTTACTCATAGATGTGTTAGCAAAAAAATTCAGGATTTTGCCCTAATCAACCCCTAAAGGCATGAATCTATATTCGGGGTGAATTATAGAAACCTTACATAGGTTTCTATTAAATAGAAACCTACTTATCTTTCTTTTTAAAATATTTAGTAAGCGTGTTGAAATTTTTTTAAAATTTATCCCTAACGGGGTTCATTGGTATTTTTTATTCGATAGATCGTCTCTTGACATAGGGACATGAAATTCGGGAAATATATTCCTTCCATGACGTAAGCACCCACTAATATTAAACTTTTCAAAATTCTAAGGGGGTGAAAAGGGCTGAAATTTGATTTCACGGATTCCACAATATCTCTTAGGACTATTGAGATATTGACTTGGTTTTTGCTTACAAAAGTTACCCATACTTAGTTAAACTTAAACTTATTTTAAAATTTTACCATAACCAACCCCAAAAAGGGTGACTCAGCCTTCAGGGTATAGAACCCTTCGTATTTCCTTCGTTTGTTCGTAAGAACCCACTACGAAGGGATTTCTTGAAGTTCGACCTCTATGTGGTGAAAAAGAGTAAAAAGTTTTTTCACGGATTCCTCAATATCTCTTAGGACAAATGAGATATCGACTAGCTTTTTGCTTATAAATGTTACCCATACACATGTTTAAAAACAAACTGAGTATTTTACACTAATGACACTAACGAGATCGTCAATATACCGTAGCGAAGCACGGGTGCTCAGCTAGTATCTTTATATATAAAAGACAATATTTGTGGCTATGTCCGGAAATTCTAACCTACTTCCAGATATGCTACCGAGTTGAAATTTTGCATACAGGTAGGGAATGCTTTCATCATAACTAGAAAAATCGAAAATTTCAAAAAAGTCCCATCAGAAACGAGAAATTAATAATTTTGTTTTTAATTATATTGGACCATCGAAGTATGTATGATGCGTTCAGCGAGATCGCGGGAATTTCGTTTCAATGGTTGTTTGGACAACTATAGTAAGTTCGTGAAACATCGTTCAATGTCGTTCGGTGCGATTCATCATTACTCTGCTCTAGCTGATAAGATTTATATATAAAGATTTAGTAAAATTTTTGATTAGTTTATGCAGAGCGAGACTAAAGTGGAGCACCTGTTTTCTGGTTTTTAATTTTAGGGCATTTTTATGAACTTTGTTATTTTTATTTATTTTTTTTTTTCTATTCTTTTATTTAAATGTTTAAATATAATAGTAAAATCTTTTATATATATATATATAAAACAGAAAATCTGTGTGTACCGAGTTGGAATTTGGTATATAGGTAGGAAATGCAGTCAATATAAGGAGGCAAATTGAAAATCAGAAGAAAAAAAATGGTATCACTTAAGACGTAGACTTAACAGAAAAATTGCTTATACAGTGAAACCTCTATCTATCGTTTTTGAAGGGACCTATTGAAATAAACTATGGATGCGGGAAAACAATGAAAAACACATTAATACATATTTAAATGTTTAATATGTACGTACATTTATATTCTAAATAAAATTTTAAATAAAAAATATCGTAACAAAATAAAAAAGGAAGCTGCATGCCGACAAAAAAAATTATACTTTGTATTGTATATAATCTTTCATCGTCATTTGCTTTTTGGCTTTTTATATTGCCGTAAGAAATCAATATTCTTTCGGTGTTACAAATTAAATTTTTTTCGGCATCAGTTATCGAATGCGCATAAAAAAAGTTTTCAATTTGAAAAAACACGAAATTTGCTGCGTAATACGGTTTCACTGTAATAAGAAAACAAATATTTTTTTTTAATGATTTTTATTTTATTGGATTGATTTACGGGAGTTACGAAGGGACAACCTAAAACTAAACTTTTGAAATATCTCATTTACTTTTGACTTAACAGCAAAAACGCACATGAGAAAAGCTGTTTAAAATAAAAATACAAATACATGTTATCCTATAAATTTTTCAATTGGTTAAGAAGCAGGGGAAGGGAGATGGGGGAGGTGCTAAAACTAAAATACTGGAAATATCTCGCTTATTATTTACTTTACATCAACAATTTATAAAGATAATTTATAAAGACTTTGATTGAAGAACGATTATTTTCTGTTTAGTGTAGCTTCTGAATATTTAGGGGGACAGAAGGAGCGCTACTTATAAACTTGAAATATCTCTTAATATTGACTTAACATTAAACATGTGTATAACAGAAGTTGTTACAATATCAATAATATAAATAAATAAATAAACAAATCTTTTCTGTTTAATCTTCTTCTGTATATAGGTATATCATTTATAAAATTTTCTTATATCTGTATATAAATACATGACCTGACTGACTCATCAACGTTCAGCCCAAATCACTAGACCTAGAAACATGAAATTCGAGAAGTATATTTCCTCCATGTCGTAAGCGATCACTAAGAAGAGAATTTTCGAAATACGACCCCTAAGGGGCTGTTAAGTGATTTCAGGGATTCCTCAATATCTCTTAGGCCCAATGAGATATGGACTTAGTTTTTGCTTACAAAGGTTACACATACAAATGTTAAGAACTAAATTCAGGATTTTGTTCTAATCAACCCTTAAAGGGATAAATTTATTATGTATTCGGAGTGAATTATAGAACCCTTCGTATTTCCTATGTATGTTGAGTTATAACATTGTGTTTTGGCATATAGATGTCTTTTTAAAATCTTAGAAACTTCTTGACAGTTTTCTTTTAAATTTTCACGCCTAAAAGGGTAAATTGGTATTTTTTATTCAATAGAACGTCCCCTGGACATAGAAACATGAAATTCGTGGAGGAAGGAATGTTCCTTCCATGATGTGAGCACCTATTAAGAAAGATTTTTTTTAAATTCGACCCCTAATGTGGTGAAATGTTTCTTTCACGGATTCCTCAATATCTCAGACCTATAATGAGATATCGACTTGGTTTTTGGTTACAAAGATTACCCATACACATGTACAAAAACGAGGTTCAGTATTTTGCTCTGATCAACCCATACAAGGCAAATCTAGATTCAAGGATATTCATAAAACCCTTCAAGTGACCTGTTTCATTTCTTTTTGGCACATAGGCGTCTGTTTAAAATCGGTATATGTATTAAAACTCAAAAACGGATAAACCGATTTTAGTGCTATTTGCAACAGCGTATTCCAAATTTGTCTGGAAAGATTTTAAGCTATATATCATCGCGGTAAGACACCAGGTTTCCGATCAATTAAGAAATATTTAAACTATAAAAGATACACATATTCAAAATATACCTATATTAACGAATTTTGGGTTTAATATTGCAACAAAAATGTTCCCGAGGATATATATCACAATTTTCTTTATTTTCATTTTAGACGACAATTGTAACGTTAAATTCGCTATTGAACATTATTGTAACCCCCTAAAGCAATACGAAGAAAACTCCTTCGGTGGCAAGAATATTTACTAACGAAAAAAAGTGCTCTGATCTATATAGGTACGATTTATAAATCAGGAATAATCACGAAGTAATTATAATAAATATCATAAAAATTATAATAAATAATTTCGTAAGGTGCAACATAAAATGCTTTACGTGACTGGCGCTGCCTTTGGCAATGATTCTCACATGGGCATTTTCCTAGGTTAGCACATCGGGATACTTATACGTGTTGATATTAAATGTCTGTACTACCAATGTTTACAAAGAAATTCGTACTTAAATTATTTGTATAAGAAGCACATATTAATACAATTGTAGATTAAAACAAATAAATATATTTGAATATAAAACGATTCGTAGCAACCAGTCTTGAACCGATTTCGAAATGGGCCAGATCTAAGCGGGCTACGACTACTTTATTTCGGTAGCGAAGCAGCGGGTACACTGCTAGTCATTTATAAAAATGTTATCAAAACATTCTTAAAAGTTCAAAATCATTAAATATGTTTTGTAATAATATTGGTGGTAAGGAGTAGTTGCAGCATAAATAAACATAGCTCACAGTTAAACCTCCATGCGTCCAATATCATGAATAACTAATGACCTCTGACCGGAGTCGAATCGCGGACCGCCATCGCCATGCCCACCACGCCATTGTTGAATAACCGTTCAGGAAAAATAATCTGAATTATTAATGTGCGAAGTCAACATGTGCCTGTACCTCGTGTAATGGTCATATTAAAAGTTGGTGCACACGAAAAACCAATAGGACATGCCTTGCTTTCAAAGAATACGAAACTATTTATTATTTATGTTGGTAGCCATTGAAAATTATAAACTGTTGGATTTCTTGTTATGAGCTTCCAAGAAAACAATTGCAGCTACCCTAGGGTTACTACTTGTTCACAATTAAGTGGTATCCTTCAAATGTCGGTGTACGTCTATTTAAAAAACTGTTATTCTATTTGACGTCATAAATTACACAGCCCAACAGACATTTTGGTGCCTGCGAGTTTTTAACTGTCTCTAGGTAATTTTTGGGCACAGAATCCAAAATAGCCGTCAGATCAGATCTAGTTTTTGAGATATGCTATATTGGCCTCTTTTACAATAAAATATCTTGTTACTTAACTTGTGTATTTTTCACGTTATTACTGTTACTATTTGCTCCAACTGCCAGTTACAAACACAAAAGAGACAAAGTAAGGAATTTATTTCACAAAGTAGATACAATGGGAAGTTATAAAGAAAGTGAAAACTGGAATAGACTATATACATTCATCACTTATCACTTAAAAATGTTCTTTTGTACGACTTTCTAGCATGGAGTTTCCCAGAACAGTCTTTCTGAAGACTCCAACAGTAGTAGGCCATCATGTGGTTATCATATCTTCCTTGATATCTATCTTTCATAGTTCTATGTCCTGATGGAATCTTTTCCCCGGTTCTTCACTAAAATCACCTAGATTTTCTGGTAAGTGGTCATAATACAACCGAGAATATTAAACTTGGGAGCATATTTTCCACTAATTCTCTGCCTTATGATTTCCAAGAAAATTTTGTACTACTTGAATAAATGAACACCAAGAATTAGATTCAATCTCGTTCATTGATGCGGTTGGATTGGATTGTGGATCTTCAGTAGGTTGCCTTATCTGAGGACCATCAAATATTCTGGCTTTCAGTTTTTCAGAGTTAATCCCAGGAAATTTACGTGTCACGTAGCCTACACAAAGTCCATCTCGATTTAAATCCTTCAAAAATTGCTACATACGCCCAAACTTGATATGCAAGGGTGGAAATATAATTTTCTCTCTCGCAACCAAAGGTTCGTTGACAACGTTTTGTTTTTCATGAATTATGACATTTCTTAATGGAAATCACCCAATTTCTGTTATCCCAGTGCTGATCCTTATCTCTACTGTCCCAAAGACATAAAAAACAAGGATATTTTGTATATCCACTTTGCTGTCCAAGAAGGAAGTTTACCGTTTTTAGATAAAAAACTAAAATCAATTAGTCTGTATCTCAAAAACTAGAGCTGCTACGAAAAAGAGGCAGCAAGATAAAAAAAATATTTTGTTGGGCAGTGTTATCCTTATAAAATGTACATAAAACGTAAAAAATTAGTAAAAGATGGTTTCCAATTGACGTAGATGCAGAATTCTACGTCTACGTGAAAATATAAGAAATAGGAAAATGCATGCTACGGTTTCCAGTCAGACGTAGATGGACGTAGACGTAAAAACGTTCACGTAAAATATTCATAATTTTATATTTCACGTCTACTTTTTTACGTCCGGCCAATAAAAAAGAATGATAGACAATGACAAAACATACTCAATATTTCGTATGTAGATAGATAGAGTCTGTCAACTTTTGTTGGGTTCACGGTATTGAAATAAGGGAAATAAATAATTACCATGGTTAGATTATTGTTTAATAATGAATATATATTGTTTGATATATAACAAATAAACTAATTGCGGAAACTTTTCAGCGTACAGGGCCACAGCGTGTGCCCTGCACACGGGCGACGCAACAAATTGGCGGAATTTGGAGTCGATTCTATAGAACCCTACTAGAAGAGGGCGATCTTATGAAAGCTTACGCACGGACGACATTCAGTTCGATTCTAGAAAAGTCGGTTTTATGTATGTTTGCACACGGGCGGCTGACACCAACGTGGCGGCCTTAGTTGCAAAATTGATCTAAACTACCATCGTGCTTTAGATATTCTGTGTTTACGACGTTGTTCCCGACTATATTTTCGGAATAGAGGTTTCATCATACTAGAACCAATTATGTACTAGAGCAGCGGTATTGGCTCTTTGGTTGTCTCAAATAATCGCGTATTGTATTAGATGAAAAGTATTTACTAATGCTGTTTATTATTTTTTATTAAAATATTAAAAAACACTAATTCTGATATTTTTGTGGAACTTTTGATAATTGGGCCAGCCGCTTAATCGGGAAAATATGTACTAGTGCGGAATCGACTGTATATAAATAATTAACACTAATTGGACAAGCTTCACGATGTTCATATTTGAGAGAAATCATTCCAAGCCAGCTTGGGGTGAATTCGTTGAAAAATATCTGTTTTAAGTTATCTTTTCTTTTTGTTTGTGCCAGTCTCTCATTTCTGGATTTGTAGTATTACGGTTCTAAACGAATGACTTGTTTAAATTCTAATTAACTTTGCAGATGGAGGACAGCAATAATACAAACAGCAATAAAAATGAAATTCTATGTCGAGTATGCGGGGACAAAGCTTCTGGGAAGCATTATGGTGTTTCCAGTTGCGATGGCTGCAGAGGTTTCTTCAAAAGGAGCATTAGAAGGTAACAGTTCTAAAATGCTTGTCCAATTTTCATATAATTATTAATGTTTACTGTTTTACATCTTCAGAAACCTAGAATATGTGTGTAAAGAGAATGGACGATGTATAGTAGATGTAACGAGAAGAAATCAATGCCAAGCTTGTAGATTTAGAAAATGTCTCCAAGTTAACATGAAGAAAGATGGTAAGTGTAAGTGGTACTTTTCAGTTTTGATTATTATTGAAGCAAAGCCTCAGAAAATATTATTTGTTTTATTCTCTGACGAAAGCCAAACTAATCTCTCACTTAATAATAAAATATTTAATTGTATTCAAATTTGGAAAGTGTGCGACATGTGCATTCGAATGTAAACAAGAAAGCAATTAATACCAGAGACAGAACGGAACGAAATCGAAATAACGATATTAACCGATTTTTTTTAAATAACTAAAACGTTTGTTTTGTTTCAATACAAAATAAAGTACAATACTAAATTAAAGGGACAATTATGAAATTAAAAATTCCTTTCGCTGTATTTATTTTTTAATTTACAATTAAATTATTATCATTTAAAAATTAATCATTAAACCGTTTGCTCTGGTATGTTGAGCTAAAAATAAATATTTGTTTATATGAATGTTCCACCTGTTATGGTAATAAATTTAATTTTCATTTTAATAAAAAAAAAAATGCGTTAACTGTTGTATGTACTCAGGGTATTATATTTAAAGAAACACAATGTTATTTTATTTAACACTTTATGTACGACCTCCAGTAGGTAGTTAGTTTTTTTTGAACCCTTGAATGTGAATTATTTCTGACTTTACTAATCGACCACATGCTTCCAATAAGCTAAGTTAAGTGGTGGGCCGCCAAAATTGTAATAAAAAAATAAAACAACCGGTTCTGTAAGTGGACAAGGATGGATCCAGTTTTCCCCACAACTTAATAGTCATAAAGCATAGGATACATTTAAAAGTTAAACTGCAAATAGTATTTATCAACAAAAAATCTCTTCTTGATATTTTGAACTGTTTAAAAACGTAAACAACCAGTTATTATTTAACTGGTGTGAACTGGCTCTACCTAACACTAATGTGCGAATGCCGCGAATGTATTTGCAGGGTTAGCGCCGCACATGGGTGTCTGATCAAAAGGGCAGTATTTTGGGTTTTTAAGCATATTTAGGCCATCTCAGCATTGTTATTGCACGAACTGAAAATTTTACAGTGTGTATTTTATTGTGTATTTCATTATTATCTTTTTACCAATTGGTAGGTTTCTATAGTAATTAGTTTTGTAGATATTTTAATTATACCTAGTCTTACCATAAATACTGTCACAAAGTTTTCAATGAATTTCCACAAGCTGTTTAAAGATATTTTAATTTTCTTTTAGTACCATGAGTTCAAATGAAATTACATAAGGGTTGGCTATGTAAAAATAAAATATGAATGAGGATATCTACTGCAAGCTTTATATAACAATAAATAATTTATGACAACAACAACAACAGTGATGACAGTTAATTAATTCTAAAGCTTCCTATTGACATTACTTTAATTTTCCATAGCCAACCCTTATGTAATTTCTTTTTGAACTCATGTATATAATACATAGATATACAGTACCTAGACAAAATATTATAACCACTTACAAAAACAACTGTTTATTAAAAATGCCGACATACAGTCATATGCTACTTTATTTATTTCTTTAACATATCGTATATGTATTAAAAGATAAGCTATTTTAAACATCTTCAACTCTGTATTTTTATTCTGAGATTGATTTGCAAGAACAAAAAGTACCGATTTTGTCCTGGCTAGGTAACTCGCCGGATGCCAATCCTATCGAAAATGTTTGGAACCTCCTGAAAAGACTTGTTTATGATTTAAATAATACTAATAAACAAGTTAATAGATAATATTAAAAAAGTATGGCATGGCTCTCCAGACATTGAAAATTGTATTAGGGCATGTATTGAGAGTATGCCTCCAAGAATTGCGGCAATAATAATAGCAAAAGGGGCCACACAAAATATTAAAAAACATTTTATAAATGTACTAAAATAATTTGAAATAATAAAATACAAAATAAAAATAAAATTGGTTTATTACTATTTTGTTGATTTTGTGTAAAACAATGATTTTTTAAAACATCATAAGTGGTTATAATATTTTGTCTAGATACTGTATATTAAACAAGAAATACTAATCGATTTTCAAAATGACCAACTCTGGCTTCTACACAGCTCTTAAATCACTGCGGGCACTTATTAATAGAATTACGAAGAATTTCCACACAAGAAAATTTATTTTTACTGATGGAAAGATTTTTGATATGGACGAGTCTTAAAACTGCCAAAATGAGAAAGCAAATGAGAAAGCGCCGAGAATCCAGAAGGGCCGTTACCCTGCTTCAGTTATTGTTCCACTGACGTATGACGGGATTACTGAGCTTAATTTTTGCGAGAAAGGTGTCAAAACATCGGCCAGAGTCTACCAGAAATTCCAATTGGGGTTGACAGTTGAAGCACTGATTAATTCTCTCTTTGCTGGTCACCATTGCACCTTCTAGCAGGATTCGGCGCCAGCCCATAAGGTGAAGAATACACAGCAATAGCTTGGAAGTTGTGGCGGCGATAGCTTTTAAAATTGGTGAACGGGAAGGGGGCACCAAGAAATGTTTAGTGGGGCCATAAATTAAAAAACTGATTATTTTGAAATGATGAAAGCCTTTTGATCCTTTGGTACGCTTCCATCTTTCACTATTCGAAATATTCTAAAACTACGGATGCTCAGTAGCTGTAGTACTGGTCAAAACGGTTTTATCTAAAATTTTAAAATTTCCCCAAGCCTACCTGTCAGCCTGGGGGGGCAGCTGGGGACCACAACAGGTTTTAGCGGTGTCCGGGTCCATTCGGACTCCCGCCACTGATTGAAAGTAATATACCGGACTTTATATCTCCTGCTGATTGGCCATATAGCAGCTCTAATCTCAACCCCTGGATTGTGGTCCGTGTTTCAGGACATGGTCTGCAAGAAGAGACATCCTAAATCGCTAGTCTGAAGAGCTCGCTGATGAAGGTAGCCGGAGGATTTTCGTATAGAAATTCATCGTAAATTTATAGACAAGTGGCCGGCGAGATTTAAGAATTAAGTAAAGGCCCGACGTGGTCATTTTGAAATCTGATTGGTGTTCCTTATTACATTTATGATATTATTAAAATACATTTATTTATTATGTACTAAAGAAAATTAAAATATCTTTAAGCATCTTGTGAAAATGCATTGAAACCTTTGTGACACTATTTTTTACCCATTGGGACTTTGTGGCCGATGTTTTATGGTAAGAATAGGTATTAGTTAATGGTATGTTAACACAGGATCATTTTCTAATTGCAAATAATACTATGTACTAAAACCGGTTTTTAAATTTGGTTAAACCGGTTTCTGAGATATATAATAGGTGCAAACGAATGAAAACGAAGGGTATATTTTATTCGTTCTCACTTCCTGATAAAATATTGTTACGCGTTAGGGCTCTTTAGATAAAAACACAGCACTTGGTGTAAAATATAGGTTTATTTTACCAAAATAAAAGTGTTTAATAACAACATAAATTAAATGTAACTACAATTAATACACACACACTGACGTTATTTTACTTCCCTAGCTTTTTGACAGCTAACCAACAAAACTTATTTTTCCTGTCACATTGACCTCTCCTCTATATCAGGCCATGGAATATTAGTATAATTATACTCTTTTGTTTCTGCGTAGAAATATTATGGAAATATTCCATAGGCGTGACATTGCCCCCTCCTTATATCTGATCGTCCCGGTCAGATAAATTATTCTCACCATGAAATTTCGATAATCTGTCAATGTGAACGACTTTAAATTTTCCACGTAGGTGTTTCTGTATCCGGTAAACCACGTCATTGATCCTTTTAATAACTGTGTATGGCCCTTCCCACGAAGATTGAAGTTTTGGACAATATCCTCGTCGTCGCTGAGGATTGTAAAGCCAAACTTGATCTCCTTCCTTATAGCCAGCTGCATTCGCGCGAATATCATATCTGGTCTTCATCCTGTCACTGGCAAGTTGGATGTTATTTCGCACCAGTTCGTGGATATCTTCCATTCGATCTTCTATCTCTTGAACATAATCATCCGTTGCAGCCTCCCTCGTATCTGTTCGACCGAATCTCAGGTCACAAGGTAACCGAATATCTCTTCCGAAGATTATTCGGGTCGGTGTCTGCCTAGTGGTATTATGTTGCGCAGTTCGGTAAGCTAAAAGAAACAGAGGAAGATGTTTGTCCCAGTCTCTTTGGTGAGTGGATACCATTTTTGCCAAATTTTTCTCCATGGTTCGATTGAACCTTTCTACCATGCCATCAGATTGAAGATGTAATGGAGTTGTTCGGGTTTTCGTTATATCTAGTAATTTACAAAGCTCTTGGAATAGCTTCGACTCGAAGTTTCTTCTTTGATCTGAGTGCAATTCTAGTGGCACACCGAAACGGCTTATCCAATTTTCAATAAGAGCCTCTGCAATGGTTTCAGCTTCTTGATTAGGCAATGCATAAGCTTCGGGCCATTTGCTAAAATAATCCATGGCAACGAGAATATACTTGTTTCCACGATCACTCTCTGGAAAAGGTCCAGCTACGTCGATAGCGATTCGCTCGAATGGACTTCCCACATTGTATTGTCTCATCGCTCCTCTAGTCTTCCTTTGAGGACCCTTGACTCCCGCACAAACCGTGCATCTTCTGCACCAATTTTCCACATCAGTGCGACAGTTGAGCCAATAAAATCTTTGGCGTACTTTTTCCAAAGTTTTATTTACACCCAGATGCCCTCCGGAAACGCCGTCATGTACCTCCCGCAATACATCTTTGACACGATTTTTGGGTAGTACAAGCTGGATTGAAATTTCCTTACCATCTGCAGACTCCCATTCTCGTTTCAGAATTCCATTTTCTAACTTCAACGAATTCCAATGGGCCCAATAACTCTTAGCTGTCGGGCTTCTATCCGATATTTCAGCCCAAGTTGGCCGGATGCCCTTCTGCAACCACTGAATAATGGCTCCTAAATTGGAATCTTGTTGTTGGTCCTTTCTTATATCTTCGGGATCCCAGATATCGAAACGCACGTGTTTAACCGATATTATTTCCTTCTGCTCAATCCTAGAGCAATGCCTACAGTCTTCGGCACAGGGTCGACGTGACAGAGCATCAGCATTGTTGTGATTTCGCCCTTTACGATGTTCTATCGTGAAATTATATTCTTGTAGTCTTTCTATCCATCTGGCAACTTGACCTTCTGGATTTTTGAACTGAACCAACCACTTTAAAGCTGCATGATCGGTACGAAGGAGAAATTCCCTTCCAAACAGGTATTTATGAAAATGTTCTACAGATTTCACGATTGCTAGGAGTTCTCTTCTGGTGACACAATAATTCCTTTCGGGTTTAGATAGCACTTTGCTGAAGTAAGCAATGACTCTCTCTTCGCCATCCTGAACCTGTGAAAGCACACTTCCGATTCCTGTATTACTGGCATCTGTGTCGATAATAAATTTTCCTTCCTGTTGCGGGTAAGACAGAACTGGACTTTTCTGCAGGCAGTCTTTTAATCTGTCGAATGCATCTTGGCACATTTTGTTCCACTCGAATGGCCGACTTTCTTCCGTCAGTTTATGCAAAGGTTTCGCAATGTCTCCAAAGTTTTGCACGAATCGGCGATAATAAGTGCATAAGCCTAGAAAACTTCGCACTTCATGCTTATCTTTTGGCGTTGGCCATTTCGTCACTGCATCTATTTTATCAGGATCAGTTGCTACACCTTCTGATGAAACAATGTGCCCCAAATATTTGACAGATTTTCTGCAGAAGGCACACTTCTTCGGATTAAGTTTCAGATTTGCACCCTTTAATCGTTGAAAAATTTCACGAAGATTCTTAAGATGTTCTTCGAAAGTTCTCCCAACAATTATGATATCGTCAAGATAGACGAGGCAAGTTTTCCACGTCAAGCCACGAAGAACTAATTCCATCAATCTTTCAAATGTCGCGGGTGCATTGCAAAGCCCAAATGGCATCACATTAAACTGCCAAAGCCCATTCCCAGTAGTAAAAGCAGTTTTCTCTTTATCACTGGGATGCATGCCCACCTGCCAATAGCCACTCTTCAGGTCAAGTGTAGTAAACCATCTTGCATTAGACAATGTGTCTAATGTGTCGTCAATTCGTGGCAGTGGGTAGCTGTCTTTCTTGGTCACTTCGTTTAATTTTCTATAGTCAACACAGAATCGTATAGTGCCGTCTTTCTTGGAAACTAGAACGACTGGAGAAGCCCAAGGACTATTTGATGGTTCTATTACTTTTCGCTCTTCCATTTCGTTCAGCATTTGTTCAGCTTTTTCTCGTCTCGCCAGAGGCAATCTTCTCGATGGTTGTCGGATGGGTGTTGCGTTGCCTGTATTTATTCTGTGTTGAACAATGTCAGTCTGAGTATAATCTTTTTCGCTATTAGCAAAGATTTGATGATACTCCGAGATCAAATCTTTAAATTCCTTCCTTTCCTTCGGCGAAAGTTCTTTCGATCCGTCTTCAATAACTTTCATTATTTCAGGATTATTAGCCCGTAACAAGTTCTTATCCTGGGTATTCTTCAGCTTCATCTGTTGTATCCACTCGACTGGCTCACACGTGCCAACATCAGTGCCTTTTGAAAGTGTAACTGGAAAACTGTTGATGTTGGCTACGCGTATTGGCACTATTTTGCCAATCTTCACCAAAGTCTTCGCCAGGAGTACTCCTTTATGAAGACTGTTGATCTTGGGCGGCTCCACGACTCCCACGTGATATCCAACAGAAGAATCTTCAGTCATCGCTTTCAATATTCGTTCTGTGAATGGAGGAATTCGTTCGTCCTTCGTTAATGTTAGACGCCTAGCAGTAAAAACAACATCAGGCATGTGAAGTGGTATCTCTTCTTTATTAACTCGCAGAACTTTATCTTTTAGATCAAGAACAATTCCGTATTGTTTCATAAAATCAACACCCAGAATAAAGTCATCCATAATATCAGCAACCAATACTGGGTGTTTGCATCTTGATCTTCCAATCTTCAATTCTACGAGTATTTCACCATAAACAGGTGCTTCACGACCCGTTACCGTCTGTATTCGACAATGTCCCCGAATCGGCTGCCATGTACATTGTTTCAGTAGCGCTGGCCGTATAATGGAAGCACTAGCGCCAGTGTCTACTGTCAGTTGTCGTAGCTGATTATTAATGCATCCATCAATCATAAGGCTGTCAGCATTCTTCTTCATTCGGGAAACAGGTATAACTCTAGGGCTACCAGTGTGGGTAGTCGGTAGTCGCCCCGCACTATCGACTTGTTTTAGTTTTCCTGGTCTGATGTGTCTTCTTCCCGTCTAGGCCTTCTGCGGGATTTACAGTTTGTCCGAATATGACCCTCTTTGTTGCAGTTCCAGCATTTAATTTTGGCAGATCTCTTATTTATTGATGATATTTCTTCAACCAATTTCTCTATGAGCGCTTCCAATGACGTTTTCTCGCTTTGGTCTTCAGTGCGGCTGAATTTAACTTCTTTTATTAGATGCATGCTGTTCACTGCTCGTTTCGCAGCTTCAAATTCTAATGCATGCACCAAAGCATTAGAGGGTTCCACATGACGGCCCATTCTCACCGTCTGTTGCATTTCGGTGTCCCTAATTCCATCTATAAATGCTTGAGTGGTTAATTGTTGGAATAGCTGTTGAGAAGTTTCTCCGTAAGCTTGCCGTACTAACCTCTCAATGTCCGCCTCATATTCTTGCAGTCCTTCACCTTGTTTCTGCACTCGGGCTTTAAGTTGCATTTGAAACATTTGTCGTAAATGTTTATCACCGAATCTCATTTCAAGGACGTTCGTCAAAGCACCAAAATTGTGTTGGTCTTTTGCTGGAATAATTTGTAGAAGCTCCAGAGCTGATCCACGTAAAGCAAGAACCAGTTGAGCAGCTTTGTCTTCTTCACTCCAATTATTTAATTTTGCTGAAGTGTCAAACTGAATCTTGTACATCGACCAGGAAGTTGTTCCATCGAAAATAGGCGTTCTATGTTTCTGGCTGTTGTTTGTAGTTATATCTACTGGCCCCAACAATTTCAAGTTCTCTATTTCTTGTGAAAGCTTCTCTTTTATCTCTTCCATTCTTCTGGAAGTTTCTTGAACTTGTTCTTCTACTTGTTCCATCTTCCTAGAATTTTCCTGAAAATGTTCTTCTACTCTTTCCACTCTTCTAGAAGTTTCTTGAAATTGTACTTCTACCCTCCTACAATTTTCACTTAGTTTTTCTTCAAGTCTTATCGAATTTTCCATAAGTTTCTCTTCTATTCTTTGGAATAACAGTGTTATGTCCTGTATTACAAAATTATATTTATCAGGATCTTCATCTTCATTAATTAATGCGTCGCGAAGCCTTACTTGAAGCGCATTTTTATTACCTGTTGTAGACAACGATCTTTCTTCCAATTCCCTTTTTAAGTCTGCCATTTTTAGATCATTTAATTTTACAATTCGATCCATTTCTTGCTGTTGATTTTATCCTTCCTTCCGACACCAAATGTTACGCGTTAGGGCTCTTTAGATAAAAACACAGCACTTGGTGTAAAATATAGGTTTATTTTACCAAAATAAAAGTGTTTAATAACAACATAAATTAAATGTAACTACAATTAATACACACACACTGACGTTATTTTACTTCCCTAGCTTTTTGACAGCTAACCAACAAAACTTATTTTTCCTGTCACATTGACCTCTCCTCTATATCAGGCCATGGAATATTAGTATAATTATACTCTTTTGTTTCTGCGTAGAAATATTATGGAAATATTCCATAGGCGTGACAATATAACATTTATTCCTATTTAGTGCTTAAAGTTTGATACAATTAATAATGAATTCCGAAAAAATTTAAATTCCTAAGCTTTACCTTCAGTTTTTTTTTTTTTTCTACAAACGAATAAAATATAACTAATATATTTTATATTAACAGATGTACTGCCTTCATTTGCCTTATTGACATCATTATATAATAAATTCATGTGAAAAGTTATACTTGAAAACAAACTGTGTCCGACTCGGTTCAGGGTTGAGAGTTGACTCTTCTGTACACAGGGGGACATCAATTAGGGCGTCAGTTATTATCCCTACATCAACACAAGCACTCTCTGTGAACCGCAGTGTGAAATAAACATTGCAAACTGATGTGTTTATTTATTTACTATACACGGATAGCAGCAAGTCCTGTAATTTTAGTAAATTTGTTATTATTATAAAATTTATCATATTAAGTCCTAAGGTAAATGTGACATAATACATTGATCTGAATTACGTATTTATAGTTAAAGTACGGTTCAGAATAAAGATTAAAAAGAACTAGATAATAACTCTAATGCATTTGTTAATATTCATTTGTCTTCCTTATATTATATATTTCGTATGAAAAGGTACATTACTACAAAATAATAATTAACATTTAAAAGAATAATAAACCATAGAATATATAATCACAAATATAAGGGGGGGGTTACACATCAATATCAAGGTTCTCTAACCACCTCCAGCGTGGGTGCCCACAGAATTTTCTTCATGGCTAGGCCCAAAATATGAAGTCATATTTTTGAAAATATTTTAGGTGCTTTCGGTATTACTGTGCAGTGTTACCTCTCAGATCAATTCTGTAAAAGGTTACTGTGTAGTAACGTTACTACAAGATAAAATATTATAAAAAGCATAATGACTTTCATTCATGATAGTAACTGACCTTGCTCATAGTGACAAATTTAGTTACTATGATCATAGTAACTGAGTTACAGAATTGGTATGTCTGTGTCGTGCAAGTTTTTTGGCACGTGACCACTGTGCAGACTGTGCAAGAAAGTCAAAGACGAACGCTTTGTTCAGATTATGCAGTAATTCAAACTATTATTCTAACCTGTTTTTTTTTTACGTAAACAAATGAATTATATGTGTGTGATTACATCAAGTCTGTCTCCTGCTAATTGTTTTGTACGATAATATATAAATGGCGCTTGAAGGTTTTACGATGCTTTTAAGTAATATAAAAGACATTTTATTTGATGAGGAAGACAATTCAGAAGAATTTTCCAAACCAGAAAATGTTTTGGAAAAAGGGTTTGAATATAGAGTACTGTTCCAAACATGACTACAAATCAATTTAAAGTACTTTTCCGCTTGTATCCAGAAAATTTTAAGTCTTTTTGAGTGTATTTACATGTTCCATCATGAGGTTCATGTCTATACTATTTATTTTGCAAATGCTGCAGGCATAAACAATGATATCTTGGTTGTTTTCACTCATATTGTTTAGTAGAAATAATAACTTTGTATTATTACCTCGAAAAACACCATTGAGCAGACTGCTGCACGATCTGAACTTGTGACGATTGTGCAGCACAAACTGCACTGCACAGTATATGCCGAACGATCTTCCTGCATCACAAAGCACACAGAAACTTTATGACGAACGCTTCTTGTGTAAATTATTGAGAATGTGTAGATTATTAGCTTATGCAGAACGAACCCTTGGTAATTCATGAAATAAATTTTCATAAATGCAGACCTCTATTTAAATAGAAATTGAAGGCACCTGTGACCATTGGCAAATTGGCATTAATGACTTTTTCCATAAAATCTACTCTATTATTAGTAATTTTTTCTCTGAGCGTACTTAATATACTCAAACCGGGTAAACGATCATCTGTCATAGTTGCCCCCATAGTTGACTTAATAATACTTGAATAAATAGTGTTTATAGGTCCGGACTAGATCCAGTTTGACTGCATACTTTGTTTATGTAGTTAGCTATTATGAGTTATCAGTATTTGTGACCCCTTTGTGGCGTTTTATTGGTAGCTTCCTCGTGGAAAATTAACAGGTCACGTTAACACATCTTATATATTTATTACAGAAAAAAATACACTTTGTCATTATGTGGGTGCATTTCTAGGATCGGTCGAAACATCACGGTTGGCTGAATGAATTTAAGTATATTCATTGTACTTCATGGTACTTACATTAAAAGGCCCTTCCACATAGTGGGTTCCAAGACTTGCGAGCGGAATCTGAAACCCTAAAGGTCCGCCGGTTGGTTGCTTAGATTCTTTATGACAAGAATAAGGGTGTCTGAATTAAAGTCTGCATTTTACTTGATCTACGTTTAATGTTTAGTTAAGACTGAAGTTAATAATTACACTAGAACTTACAATTATACTGGCTACGAAATCCCATGAGAGATACTCATCACAAAACCTCACAATCACCGTTTCACCTCACAAGCCGTTAAACACCTCACAACACTCACAGTGTTTAACCCGTTAACGAGGTTCGTTTATTTCATTAAACTGTCCTCATCGCTACCAGACTACTTCTGGTTCACTACACGCAAGCGGGTTTCTTAACCAAAATGCTTGGAAGGTTCGTCCAACTCTGGTGATGGTTAACTCACGACTTTCCGTATCTCATAAGATTTTCCCAGCCCTTTTCTTAAAACTAATAATTTGATCTCAGAACCCCATTTTGTTGTGGTTGTAAAAATAATCAGCCCTCCAGTTAACAAAAAAAAACCTTTTAACTTATCTTAAGGCTCATATTTCTATTCCCAATAATTCATAACCCCAAATAATTAATTTTGACTCTAATTACCTACGAAGTCCATATCACTGAAAATATATGGTCGCATATTCGCATCTATGTAAACATTCGACCATGTCCTTGAGATAAACGCTGACAATATTTTAAACAAATCATATAATATACGACCGTAAATTCTACCCTTGTCTCTCAACATTCAACTAAATAAATATATGATAGCTCAACTAATCTTTGAGGATGTTTATCTTAAAATAGATTAGTTTTTATATTTAAATAATTTGAATATTTTTAACTAATTGAATAATTTTATTTTAAATAATAACGAAATTTTATTTCTGAAATTACCGCTCCCACAATTGGGCCCGTAATTATCATTTTCCGAGGGTTTGAGCGGAATTATGGTATTTCCGGGCCCGGAATTATTGTAATACTAGGGCCCGGGCTTTCTCTTGACACCCCAGTTTACCCTTTCCTAGGCTAGAGGTGGTTCAGTGTTGCAAGTACCAATGTAGGAGTAAATACATATGAACCACATGAACCACATTTTTTAGGGTTTTGTAGGTATGACCAAAAAACCCTTATACCGTCATTTTGTCGTCTGTCTGTCTGTCTGTCTGTCTGTCTGTCTGTCTGTCTGTCTCTCTGTCTGTCTGTCTGTTCGGTAAATATTGTAGCCGAACGGCTAAACCTAGAGAGTTGAAATTTGGCATGCTTATACAACTCGTTGACCCGCACATAGGAAAAATACCAAAACATCTAAAAAACATATCCCCCTAAAAATATAAACAAATATGTGCTCATCGAAAAAAAAAATATTTTTTTTTAATTCTGAGTAGGGTATCAAATGAAAGCCCTTGGTACGTGAATTAACGATCAAATTTTTATTTTTCCAAAATAAATTATTTTGAAGCGATTTTTGCCAATATTGTGCAAAAAAAATTTTGTCCCACACCCTGTAGCCCAGATGGTTTAAACTAAAAATCTGAAAAAATTCTAAGTAATGTACATTGGTGTGAACCGGAATAGTTCAACAGGAATTTTTGATCAGATTATGTTTTTGGAAAAAAAAGCATTTTTTGTGTTTTTTTGCTAATAATGTTGACAACTTATAGTTATATAATACGCTTAACAGTAACGTGTTTCTTGGTGCTGTGGCTAAGATACTTGCGTTCTGTCCAAGAATTCGTAATCGGACTCATGTTCGAGTCCTACGTGAGGAGACAATATTATTTTTTATTTATTTTTTGCATTTTTATATTGCTTAAATTATTTTTTCAAAATTTTAATTATATTTTGGCAATTGTTGCATTTAATTTTTAATAGCGTAAATTTAATAACCAGTGGAAATTGTTGAAATTATAATTTAATTATATATTTGAATGTACACGAAATCAAAGGGGAGGAGCTATGACTAAAAACAACCAATGGAATCCATAGGCGCAATTTTCAAAATCTTAATGAACCTTGATATATAAAAAAAAATACTGCACATCTTTAAAAACTTAAATAATGCTAATAGGCATTCGAATTAAAATTCATAAAAAAATATTTTGTCATAAAATTTGTTTTGGCACCCCAAATAATCATCATTCACTTACTAAATACCTGCAAAACCCTGAAATGTGTGAAAATTCACACTTCACATCAATTTTTTTTAACATTTGTTAGGAAATATAAAATAGACATAATAAAAGTAGTTATAATGTAAAATAGACAAATATAAAATAGGCAAATTTGAGAACAAAAAAGCTTAAGGGTTTGGAAAAAAACACTTAAAAATGGAATGCAAAGGTTCACCATAGTGACACGCAGGGGAAAGTATCATAATTCATTTAAAGAGTAGGTTATTACATTTTTCATGAATGGTTAAAACACGATTCAGGCTGCACCAAAGATGTTTTGGCAAGTCAAAACCGGGTAAGTTTTCTGCTGCGTCTCGAACTATGTTTTGCTCATCGCTTCGATTCGGCATCCTTTTTTTTTTTTGGCTCATTTATTCAGCCTAGGACCCCTAAAAACCTTACTCTAGTCGTATTCCTTGTAAGTTTGTTGTAAGAAGTCTCTGTCCTTGATTTGATTTTTTTTTTTACTGCTGAAATATTTATTTAGCTGCCAAAATATGTCAGACGAACTCTGCACTTGAGCAACTTTTTTTTGATAACGAAGCAGTGGATATACTGCTAATATAGGTACAATAAAGCATTAATTTCTGTAATTTCAGCTGTTCAGCATGAAAGAGCACCACGTTCATCCAGTCTTCATCATTTTGGTGGGCCATTGGGGTCCAGATTACGAACAGTTCACAGCGCCTCCTTATTTGCCGGATTACCGCTTCATTTACCCGGACCGCCTCTTGTTGATCCAGCAAGTGTCTCAACTCCCAGCCCATATCTGCATCACAGTTTCTTATATCCATCAATGTTGGCAGGATTCGTCAAACCTACAGTTCTTACCGCAGGATTAAGTAAGTAATAGTTGATTAAAGAAGATAAAAATTTAAAAGCGAAAATATAGCTAAGATTTGAGTAGGGATGGGAATTTATTTTTGAATATCGATATATGCGCGATTCGATATATCGTAAGTGTGATATCGATATTCGATATATATCGAAGTAAAAATCGATATTTTCGATATATCGAAATAATTAACACGTAACGTGTAAGATATATAAATTACAGTTTTTTTTTGTTGGCTTGGCGGGAAAAGAAGTCGCCAGTTGACAGACAATCACTTTACAGTTGGCACTCACCCAGCTACCAACCAACTTACCAATATTTTCCTAGTTAACTGCTTTAATCCTAATTAATTAAATATATACAGAGTGATTATTTAATGGCGAGACGACGTCACTGGAAGTTTTAATAATTTGCCGTTTCATACACATCGTAGCAGGCGATTATGCGCGCATGCGCGTAGTAGACACTTCCGTCATCTCCAAATTATTGAGTCAATGATTTCCTGCCATTCTTTTATTTGATTTTCTATTATTTTATTTGATAATTCGGTGACGTCGTCTCGCCATTAAATAATCACTCTGTATGTGCTGTCCACTTTTGTAAGGACAAACCAGATCTTTTTGGTTACTTTTATAGTGTATAATGGACTTTAAATGTCAATTAAAAATATTCCTTACGCAGTAAAACCGACTCAAGATTTATTGGTTATGATCATTATTAAGAAAGTGACATTTTTTATAATTTTTTAACACCAACATGACATATGATTTTAAAGGTGCAAATTATAAAATCAAAATTTCGTCTTACAGGCTATTCCAAGCAATTAGGCGGAACTAAATGGAAATTTCGTTATTTTAGGTTGTCACGAAAACGGCCCTTGCTTGGGTTATTTCATGTTTCAGTTTTGGTATGTGAAAATTTATGATTCCAACAGTGAAACCACGGAAAAGAATGACATATGTCAAATATTTTAATACATTTTTCCAAATTTTGAAGACAAAAACATAAATAAATGGGAAATTTTTATTAAGAATGACAACAAATTAAAATGCAATGAATAGTATATTATGTTACTAGGAGTAGAACGCGCTCTTTTTTGTGCTGAGCTCAAATGTTGCTGCCGAGGCGCAGCCGAGGCTTGCATGTTGAGCGAAGCACAAAAAAGACGTTCTACTCAGAGTGATATATACTATTTTTTCTTCAAGCGTAAGTATTAAAAATTTGCAACCATAAATACTTATGACTTTATAGTTTCAGATGCTATTCCTGCTAATTTCGGCGGTGTACATTGAATTGGTTGAGACATTTTTTAATTTTTGATCTTTATATTGTGTATTTTGTAACTAATTACAGAATGATCACAAAATAATAATAAAGTAACTCACTAATAACGTAACTAACTTTTGAATTCACTACAAACCACGCTACAAACATATTAAATTGACAGATGTTTTGTTTATGGCGACTGCTGCCATCAGTGTCATCTGTTGATAACTATATGAACTATTTACTTGTATAAAAATGTTCACATTTTGTTACTAGTAAAAAAATGTATCATTTCTACCGAATGTATTGAACAATGTAATGTTAGCATTACAATCCGCTTGAAGAAAAAAGGACATTTTATAATGACAATCAATTTAATTTAGAATTTAAATGTGAGCATGATTTACAAAGCTTAAACAAAATGACCAAAAGTCCGAATTAATAGATAAAAATTACTAGATTTCAAAATCTAGTGCCGCCTAAACGTTTGGAATAGCCTACAGTTTGTTTTTACAAAAGTGAACAGCATATATTTAAATGTCAAAAATATATAAGAATACCGATATTTTGTGCGAATATCGATATTTTGCGCGATATATCGCATTTCAAATAGCGATATAAAAATATCGATATATTTTTCTAAAGTATCGATATTTTCGAAATATCGATATATCGTTCCCATCACTAGATTTGAGTGTGTATTCTATTATTAAAGTACGATTGTCAATAAACTAAGAAATCTTTAACTGCGTCTATATTGGTGAACCGATTCTGTAATGTATCGCTTAAGGTAACACACCGTGTAACGGTTTTGTCTAGTTTGGACACTTGGACACAAAGCATTCGACTCATCTGCTCTGTGTTGGTTTTTATCGTGAATACAAAAGTATTCGTTGTACTTATTTGGACGTGTCCTAGGTGTTTTTGATGTTCGCGAGCTTGGATGTTTGATACAAAATTTGTATAACCTAAAGCAGATAGTAAATAATAATTAATAAACTTCAGTAATTATTTTTCGACATGTTTCGCCAGCAGTTTAGCTTCTTCAGAATTTGTTGTGGGTTGTATATGCATACGCAGTTTTAACAAAAATTTAATAAAACGACAATAGCGGACAAGTATCCTCTTTTGTGGGTCCTTTTAGCTATCTTGTCGTAGCGTCGATCTCTGATCTACTTTTTTGTCATTTTCATATTAGGGAAGAGCCAGAAGTTGCAAGGTGCGATGTCTGGTGAATAAGATCGATGGGTACACATTGGAATTTTTTAATCCACCAATAACTGCCACATTAAAAGTTAGGAGTGGCAGGGTGCGTTACAATAATAGAGAATCCAACCATTCGTTATATTTATATGTTTTTTGCGCACATCATTCCGTCCTAATAGTATCAAATGCAGTATCACCTAGCACCATAAACATGTAGTTCATTTATAAGGTTATACAAACATAAAATAATTTTGTTCTAGTGTCAAATCCCAGCGCATTTTCCCAAAAACCGGATACCATTCAAATAGGCCCACATCGCTCAAATATCAGTTCAATGAAAGATGATGAAGTGACCAGTTCTGAAGAAACGACATTCCAAGAAAGAAAAACTACACAAGATGGTACTATTTACTTATAAGATGCATTAGTATAATTTATTGTATATTTACTTTTTGTTACAGATCTTCGAGATAACAAAAAATCACCATTAAATGAAACTAAAATTGGGTATGACATTTCAACAGAACCGTTTAGACAAACTATTCGTCCCGTTGACTTATCAAGCTTAACAATTTTGCCAACAGAAAATATATATGAATCAGCTGCTAAATTATTGTTTCTGTCCGTCAAGTGGGCCAGAACTATACCATCCTTTTTACAAGTAAGTTCTATGCCTTGTTACAAAGAACTTTACAAACAAAAAGACTGTAATAATTAATCAAACCATGAAGAATACTACTGTAACTGCAAAATAAGACGAAAATCGTTTAAATAAAGATATGGATTGCCAAATTATCCTTTTGCCTGATACAAAAAATAAATTTTATTACAAAATTAGCAGAAATAATTGCTAGTAATTATATTTTCTATTGCGTAGGGCGCTAGGAAAGTATAAAGATACGACTGTAGATATAAACAGCAAGTTTATTCTTATTCTAAAGCAGCCTTTGCGCATTAATGCACCAGCTATCCGTTCAATTCTTCGCGACCATCTCGAAGTTCGGAAAGTTTTCACGCTATGGGTACCCCACAACCTGACTGATACACAAACAGCAATAAGAATTGAATTGTGTCGAAAAATGTTAGAAATGTGATACTTGAAATACGTGAACTCCATTGTGACAGGGGACGAAATATGGCTGTATTATAAGGATTCGAGATTAAATTATAATATTGTTTCTTGTTATTTGTCTGTTAAATTTGCAGCTGTTACCACCACTTTATTTTGTGCTGTACATAAATAGCATGTAAGATATTTTAGAAGCATTGGAGCTTTAATAATGGTATTACATACCGAAACTGCAGTCAGCATGTTTAATAAAACAATTTGTGAAACTTTACCGAGGGCATCATTTAAAAACCGTTTACCTATATTCGAATTTCACCAAGTAAAACTATCAACTATTCAATACATTAAAATAAAAATGTATTGTACTTAAATTATCCTTTTATGCTATGTACAAATTGACGGCGAAGGTCTACTAAGGCCAGTCTTATTTCTTTCAATCACTGCGCTGCCACCGGTAATGTCACTTCTCAATAGTTTTTACACGTACGAGTCAAGAAATTTAATATTCATTAAAACGTATAATTTAAAATATTCAATTAATTTTCAAAATCTTTGTTATTAACTATTTTGTTTGCAGTTATCATATCGAGATCAGTCAATATTATTAGAGGAATCTTGGAGTGAATTATTTGTGCTCACTGCAGCTCAATGGACTCTTCCTATTGATGAAAGTAAGTTATTCTTATTACAACCGAAAAAAATATCTTGGTTTCTTGGTCTTTATGAGTTTATGTATTTTGTATTTGTTACTTGGTGCCTACTTTAAAATCTCAATAGTAATTGTTGTCTGAATTTTTAGACACGTTAGTGAGTAACGCAATTACTGCTACAAGTAGAAGCCATGCACTTGAAGAAAACGCCAGAAGACTCAGAGACATAATTACCAGGTTAACTGTTCTGAGGGTAGATCACACTGAGTATGCTTGTTTAAAGGCTTTAGTTCTATTCAAATCAGGTAAAATATTAAACAATTTATTCTATTTAAACCATTTAACTGCATCCACTGGTGCAGCCAAAGGCTGTGCAACTGCACCCCCAGCTGGCTGCTAATATCCATTTTTTAA
Source organism: Liopterus haemorrhoidalis (assembly GCA_963971575.1). Lineage (NCBI taxonomy): Eukaryota > Metazoa > Arthropoda > Insecta > Coleoptera > Dytiscidae > Liopterus > Liopterus haemorrhoidalis. Next base: position 179,254,036 of record OZ020611.1, read on the forward strand.
TAACTGAATATTTTTTTACATGTAATTGTAAAAATAAACCAAAGCCAGTCGCCGCATTCGTAATATTAGGTATGCTGACGATAATGTAGTTTTTGCAAACAGCAGACATTAATGAAAAAAGTAGCAAAAACTAATGATGAATACGGTCTGTCACTGAACACGTAAAGAACTAAATACATGGCTATATAAGTATTTACTAACACCTGGGTAACTAATAATTAATAATTCGTATCCATCTATTGAACGTGTCACTAAATATAAATATCTAGGATGCACAGTTGGTGATAAATGAAACCACACTCTTGATATTAGATGCAGAATTGAGCAGTTTCATCAATATGAAGAAAATATTCTGCTCTCAAGATTTGACTCTTAAAACTAAGCTTCGGCTATTAAAGTGCTATGTCTTTTCAATTATTTTCTGTGGCATAGAGACTTGGGCGCTGACCACTGCTGCATCTAAAACATTAGAAACTTTCGAGTTTTGGACTTATTGCCGTATTCTGAGGGTTTCATGGACAGAACACGTGTCTAACAAAAAGATTCTGGACAAAATAGGAAAAAAGCCAGAAATATTGTTTACGGTGAAAAGGAGAAAACTCGAATACTTGGACAAATAATGAGAAACAGCGACAATTATAGCTTGCTGCAACCTTCAACTAATATTGAATGCAAAGTATATGGCTGAAGAAAACCAGGTCGACCTCATATATCTTGGTTGCAGAATCTACGCCAATGGTTTTCAGCTACCTCAATACACATTTTTCGGACAGATGTACACAAAGTGAAAATTACCAGTATGATAACAAATATCCGAACCGAATAGGCACTATAAGTAGTAGAAGAAGTCGCCGCATGTGTAAATTTAACTATAGTTCGTTCAAACGTTAGAATGCATTATTGTTCTTATGGAAAATGAGAGCGGTGTTGCCAAATGTTGTAAAAGTGTTAAATATGTCAATGAACTCAAGATATTATGTGAAATTTTATGTTGTTTTGTTGTTAATTTATTGAAAATAAAGGAATCCCTGTACAAATATCAGGTAACACGGAACAAAAATGAATACGTCTTTACAGATTTGCGTGTTTTACAGCCAGCAAAGTCGTCAAGAATGGAAAGGAAAGCGTTATTGGAAAAAACCATTAAAGAGTATGAAAGAGAACTACTTCATTTGCTCTGTAGTGCTTTTTAACGTTTGAACAGACTGTAGCAGAACCCATGATCTTGCGCGACGTAATAAAATAAGATTTTGTCCCCTTTATTTTTCATTATTTTTTAATAGCACCTCCCGTTTTTCTCTTAATTGCACCCCTTGCTAAATTTCTGGTTACGCCCCTGACTGCATCACATGCTGTTTCCAGAAAGAGCGTTTTATTCTAGGATGATTAAGTAAAGGATGCGCTATTCGTATACTAACAACATTGACGATTGTGTGGAAACCCCTGTTGAGAAAGAAGGCAGTATATGTCTGTACTGTGCACACTGCAACTACGTAATGCGCATGTGCTACATTTGAATTTGAAACAAGCGTATTTTTAAATGAAAATAATTATGGAATTTCTTAGAAATTATTCTAAAATCTCGTAATTTCACAGCAAATTTTATAACATATTTGAGAAATTTGTATAACACGGTGTTAATTTTCTGAGTATCGTGTCAAACGGACCTGAAACTGTATAAATGTGTATTTAAAATTTATCTAATCATTTTAAAATAATATTATTTGTCGATATTTTAAAAATTAAAGGCTGCCAATAAAGGAGGCTGTATTATGAATTTAATCAGTCAGTTAAAGGATAAAGTGGTAGTTACAATAAACTAAAATAAGCTTGAAAAATATTAGTGCCAAATAATACTACCCAAACATCTTGTTGCGAAAATTACATGACTATGGCCCGATTGCAAGAATCTCTATTTAATTTAATGATTCAAAATACCAGAGGTGGCTAGCTATGGGTCCTTTTCAAATATTCCGATAAGACGTTGAAGGGCCACATCCTTTGAGTATCCCCCCACAAACCAGAAATTAATTTAATTTTTATCGTTCGATTAATGAAGGATTGAAAGACGGATGTACAAAATGAAATATATGGGGGAGGGGGTGTAGAGGGGTTAATTTTGATATATATTTTTTTACATTACATAGAAATATTCTAATCTTTACCTATAAGGGATGGTTTGATAATTTTTATTTGGTTGTGATAATTGATTAAATGAAAGTATGGAAATAAAATATATAACACAAATAGATACACATATTTTTATTCGTTTTGAAATATCACTGTCTGTTGTCTGTTGAACATTTTTCTTTTCGCCACCTTGTGTATATCTAACAATTTAGCACAGTAATAGCGACTTACGTGGGTACGCAGTACCGCGATATATATCTTTCTCACTCAGTAAGGGTTTCCACACATTTTACACACGAATAGCGCATTCTTTACTTAATCATCCTAGGTTTTATTCACATTCCTAGGAAAAAATATTTTCGTGGTTAATTTTAAAAGATTATGGGAAAAAATGTTTTCATAATCATACAACTTATAGCCAGAGCCCTGTCATGTGGGTTTGCACCGCTAAAAGGTGTCTATAATTTAATTTAAAACGAATTCCGTTTAAGGGGGACACGGTCATTCTCTTTTCTCGCTTATAATATGTTAAGTAAATTTTGCCAAACTACGCAAATTAGTATCATAGCCATTATTTACTTTTATGGTTTATATTCTTAAGATAAAGATATTATACTCTGTTACAGATTGTCGGGGAATTTGTGATCCAGCTCATGTAGAAATGCTTCAAGATCAAACTCATGTAATGCTGCATGAATATTGTCAGAATCGACCCTGTACTCCAAAAGGACGTTTTGGAAAACTTCTTTTAGTCCTTCCTGCTGTTCAGGGTGTGTCCAGGAGAGGACTGGAAGAACTCCTATTTAGGAAAACAGTAGGAGACGTAGCAATAGAAAGATTACTAGGAGATATGGTTAAAGCCGCTAGTTCTTAAGATTTATTGTAAATAATGAAATACTTTATTGTCAAGTGTAAATCTAGTCTAGTCAAAATGTAAATAAAATAAATGTATATGTAAATAATATAATTTAATTTTTGATGTTTAAAGTCTATAAATATAATGATATTAAACTGTCGATTTTAAAAAAGGGAATTTTCAATAAATGTTGTTTATTCATTTCCAATTTGTTCAATTTTAGTCAGTGGCGGACTAAAAAAATCTGACCAGTAAAATCGGGGCTCTCTGTGTTCCACCATTGAAATAAATCATAAAATAATGAAAAAATCTATATAATAAAATCGTTTTACATAGGCAGTTGCCTAATTTGCCTTGGCAAAAGTCCGCCCCTGATTTTATTTGAAAAAATTAAACCTGGTAAATTGCGCCTGAAATTTATATAACTATATTAACATCTAGGTACTGTAGTAGTTCTATAGTTTTCAAACTGTCAAATAAATCACCATTTATGTAGGGTTAGAATTTTTATATTCTGAGTTTTTGTTTAGAAATGGAAATAATAGTGTACGACGCAGAAAAAATATGTAGATCCTGTTTAAAACAACCAGAAGAAATGATATCAATTTTTGAAATTGTTTCTGATTTCGGGGAGAATGTGAAAATAAATGATATCCTTAAAACATTGACAACTTTTGAGGTTAGTTTATTTATTTTGGGTTTTAAATTCGGTGAAACATAATTTAGTGTTTTAAAAATTTGTTAAAGATGTATTTAAAATAGGTTAATGATATATGTTTTTGTCAGGTTGTAGAAGGAGATGGACTACCAGAAAAAATTTGTTACGAATGTCTTAACGAACTTAAAAGATTTAACCTTTTTATCAAACAACTACAAGAATCCGATGAAAAACTTAAGTTTTGCCAACAAGCTTTATTAAATGCACAAACTACAGGTATTACAGAAATAACAGTATCAGAAGAATTGTACAATGAGGACACAGTTTATTCAAACGCTTTCGCAGTTGATGTAAAAATTGAAGATGCTGTGTATGAAGATAATGATAAATATAATGAAGAAGAAAAACAAGATGTCAATGAAATACTCTCTGATGAAGAGAATGAAGAAAATAGTAAGCAGATTAAAAAGAAAAAAGGATATTTGTGTACGATATGTAATAAATCATTTAGAACTAAAAAATTATTAGGTGCTCATAAACAAAGTCATGCATCAAAAACGCATATGTGTACGGAGTGCGGTAAAGAATTTTTAGAACATATGCATTTAAAAGTTCATATGAGATCGCATTTTACCGATGAAGAGAAACCGTTTAAATGTGAAAATTGTGGTCAGCAATATGCATATCAGTATCAACTAAATCAACATATGTTTAAACATAGCGATGAAAAACCATTTCCCTGTCCACATTGTGATAAAGGTTGTGTTACGGCCGATAGTTTAAAAAGACATATGAGAGTGCATGATGTGAATTATAAGAAGCAGAAGCATGTTTGTACGATATGTCAGAAGGAATTTGCATATCCCAGTTTTTTAGCAGAGCATATGAAGAACCATACAGGAGAGAAGCCGTTCTTGTGTAGTTATTGTGGAAAAGGTTTTAGGCAGAAAGGAGCGTTGCAGTATCATATTAGAATTCATACGGGAACTAAACCATATTCATGTGATATTTGTAAAAATACTTTTATGTCCCAAGGTAAGTTTATAAGTGATATTTAGTATGTTAATTTTTGTGTGCCTCAAGCCCCCACTTTCGTTTGGTCGTGTAGTTTTTGAAATATAGTAACTTTTAATGATTGAATGGGACTTTGAGACCTGTTGTTCTCAACATTGTAAATTAGGCCTTCATAAGACAATTTAGTTTTGTAGATTAAATATTAGGCGTCCGTTCTATTGCGTATTTCTAAAAACAATGTACAATGTTCTGGGTAAATTTTAAGCCAAAGATTTCATTTTCAACATCATAGCAAAAGAATAGTAAGTAAATATAAATAATACAAGATTAATTCTATAAATCAACTAAAGCCAGTCTTTGGTGGGCTAGAACGGAAACTCAAACTATAATATTACCAAACTAACAAGCAGAGCTGTGACCAAAAAAAAACTAGTAAAAGTATTTAAAATACTAAATACTGATCAAATTATTTGAAATAACAAATACTCTTAGTCATCATTGATAAAAAGTATTTGAAATTATTTATTTCAAATACTTTGATGTCGACAAATTGATGACATAATGAGTGAAGAAGAAACGATGCTGTATGGTGTACTGCAGGGAAGCATTCTTGGGCCAATCCTCTTTATCATATACCTAAATGATTTATTACAAATTAAATCTAAAGACTTCATAATATCGTACGCAGATGACACCGCTATATTTTACGAAGCAGAGGATTGGTAATCAATCAGAACAAAAATCAGTGAAGATCTTGTTATCATAAGAAACTGGATGAGCACCAATTTCTTAACAATCAACCTAAACAAAACCAGATTTATGCCATTTACAGTGTATTGTGATAAGCTCCCTCAGTATAATATCATCAAAATACACTCAACAAACTGTGATAAATCTAACTGTGATTATATAGAATCAAAAACTGCTATAAAATATCTCGGAATAATAATTGACTCACATGTAAGATGGGATAAACATATTGATCTCATAATTAAAAAATTGAGAGGCCTGATATATATCTTTAAACTTGTGAAACATTTCTTAAATATTAAACTATTAAAAATAATTTACTACAGTGTATTCCATTCGATTTTATCCTACGGTATTATAGCATGGTGCGGAATATAGAAGTCGCATTTAGAGAGATTAAAAAGACTGCAAAACAGAGCAACGAAACTAATATTCAGCTTAAAATACGATACCCCGTCAGCCAATCTCTCAGGCAAACTTACGCAAAATTGGTACTGCTATAGCAGTCTAAAACCAGTGGCGAAGGGACACCTCCGCTAAACTTGCCCTCCCATAAAAAAAATAATAATAATAAAAGAATACAAAAAAAAAAAAATTTAAATTTAAAAGAAGATTTAGGTAAATCTTCAAAAATACATCAAATTATGTCCAATACAAATTTTTGTCCCAGGTTTGGTTTACTAGTTACGAATTTTTTTAAATATTAAAGTTTAATAACTTCCGTTTCCGGTTTCGGATTTTAATAAAAAAAAATAGGGTTCTTCCCAATTATTAGGAGAATTTTTTAGTACCAGAACGAACTCTTTAAGTTAAACCGTTTTTGAGTTATCGTGTATACACACAGACACACACAGAGACACACACAAAGCATACACACACACAGACACACACAACATACGGACGGTACTTCGAAAATAGGTTTTTTGGATTCCCTGGACCATGAAACGTGGTCATCAGTCAAAATCTCGACATCGAAAATTTTCGCGATTACAATACTTGCCCCTTATATATTAATGTCGGGCAAGTAAAAAGAGATACCAATATTATTTCACATAATTATGGAACAAGAGCACGCGAAAGGAAACTAATGGAGCAACCCCGAGCCGAAAAGAGAATTGGTCAAAGATATTATACATATTTTCTTCCCAGAATATATAACATGGTGCCGGCGGAAATTAGAAACATTAATTTGTATCACAGCTACAAAAAGAAAATTAAATTATGGTTACTTCTAGCAGGAACAGAAACTATTGAAAAAATGTTTATATAACTATGCCAAGTAAGAAAAACGTTAATCTATATTCATACAAATATAAGCAGACTTGTAATGTAAATTAGGAATTGTGGCACATTCAAGCTCATCAGAGCTTAAGTACAATCATAAATATTTGCCGCATATATATTTATTTATTTGTTGCATTTACTCGGAGAAATGTAATGTATTCAAATGGAATTATCAACAAATCCTTGTAAACAAAAAAAAAAAAAAAAACTATGTATACTTAATGGCAAATAAATTATTATTATTATTACTTTAAATGTATTTGAAATACTAGGGAAATATTTGAAATACTAGGAAATATTTGAAATAATAGAGAAATATTTGAATTGCTAGGGAAATATTGACGTTTTCAGAAAACAAATATCAAATACCACGTAGAAAGTATTTGCAAATCCAAATACCAAGAGCATATTTTTTTGAAATACAATATTTCAAATCTGTTTATTATTTATTTATTTTTATAGTACTTTACCCTACTTTCTATACTTATTATTTTCTAGGAATATTAAAAGTGCATATGAGACGACATACAAATGAGAGACCCTACATTTGTGATATATGTGGCAGAGCGTTCAGGCAATCGACAGACATGAGATGTCACCGAAGAACACATACAGGAGACAAACCAGTGCAGTGTACTGTCTGCATGAAAAGAATGGCAACAACAGGTAAATCAAAATTATATTATGTCGTTACAAAAATGGCTGCATATCAGTGGCGGCTGAGACAGGGTGGCGCTGGGACAGTGTCCTCCTAAAAAAATTTAATAAGGAAAACTGAATTAAAATTTATTTATACTTTAAAATTGCATTAAACTATCTAAATATATCGCCATATATTTATTTTTATTATTTCTAATTCAAAGATTTTTTATATAAGTGTTAGATTTTAAAAATTTAGATCTAGAAAACAATGCTCAGGAGGATATTACATGTTAGTCTCCCGGTACAGTGTTGCCACATGCGATTTCTAAAGTATTTATCTACGCAAGTAATAAAAATGAACTGGAAAGGGTAACAGCGGCGAGTTGTTAGTGTGAAAGTGTTGGTGAATTTAAGCTGGCGGCCTTACCTTAGTGTTCGTTTAATTTGATTTTACTCAGACGATAAACTGGATTATGAAACTATATTATTAATAAAAAATATTGGTCCTGATTGGCTAAAATTGAATATTTCACAATCAAACAAAAATGGAAATAGAACATTAATCGAGAGTTCAGTAAAAAACAATGGTAATAATTTAGAATGGGGCACCAAAAGCTATCTTTAACTCGGAGCTTCATAAAAAAATATTTATAATAAAAAATTATTCACTTTCAAGTTGTACTTGGAAGTATAATTTGAAAACGAAATATTTTTAATCATTTTTAATATCATTATGGTCAACTTATGCTTCTTAAACTCGGAACCGTTTACCGATTCCTGATAGAACTTTTATAAACATTAATATATACAGAGAGACAGACGTATCCATCTGACATGTAGACTGTCGATTACCTGTTGTAAAAATTTAAAAATAATATACGTTAATTTGGCACCACATACTATTTTGTTTCATAGATAGCGCATTGCTGAAAATATTTAATATGATTCAAGAAGTTGTTTTGTGGCCCTATCAACATTATCAAACATAAAGGTTTTTTATTCATTTTGGTCTATATGTTAGCTAATTAATTTTACAGGTCAACTGACGGTCCATATGCGTATGCACACCGGGGAAAAGCCATATCCATGCAGCATGTGCAATAAATCGTTCGCGACCCGCACCATGGTTGTCAAACATCTACGCACACACACGGGCGAGCGACCTTATGTTTGTAACTGCTGTGGCAAGGCCTTCTCACAGAGCAGCTCACTCAACACGCACCTTAAAATACACGCACGGAACAAGGACATCAACTGCACCTCCTCCATCATCAACATGTAGGCTAAACAACAATATGTATACCTTGCATATATATGCCAGTACAGGAATACTTGAAAATGAAGTAAGCCATTAGGTTGGCAGTTGGTGGAAAAAAATTTCTTGCAGTAATTCCATCAACATGTATCTCAAGTTAGATGACAGCAACAAGTACATCAATTAGTCTACCATCCTTAGCAATGGTAGATTTAGGAAATGCTACATCTTTTGAGATGCAGCATTATGTACAGAGATGAAGAAATCAAGAAACACGTCAGTGACTAGGACATTAATTGGTCACCCATCATCATGTACGTGAAGAGATATGTAGGCATTGCAATAAATGCAAGTGAAGGAAAATTTGGAAATGAAGAATGCCTCTATGTTGGCAGTTGGTGGAGCAATGTCTGTTTGAAGTAATTCCATCCAGACAAGCTCTCAAGTTAGACACCAGGCATTAGAATATCATCTATTCTGCAATTATTAGCATGGTACGTCTAATACATCGGAAATACAGGGTGATTTTAAAAGCAATATATTATGTATAGTAGGAACAGCCATAGATTGCACATCAAGGTAAACTGTAAACTGTCCGGTATTAGTTTAAGGATAAATCATTACCGGCGGGATATAACTCTGCCTGACAGGGACCTATTTTATTAAGATTCTGATTTATGTTGGAAGTTTGAAAAGTTATTTATAATACCAAATTATTAAACATAGCAGAATGTTATTAAAATTATATGGTACTCGTTGGCTCATTACGTTACAAATAAAAATAACGAAGAAAACAGAATTTTACCAAACGACGCCTATGAAATAGCTTGTTTTAAACTTCGCCGGCAGAGCATAAAATTTAAGCAACTAAAACGAGAGAAGAAAATAAGCTAGACTTAGGTATGTCTGTTCTTCTTTCCTCTTACTTTGTTAGATTTCAACTAACGCTTAATGTTCTGTTTCTTTCTAACAGATTGTATGTGTGTGACATATTTAAAAACATCATTTGATTTATCTCCACATATATTCGTCTTTAATGTGCAATCTTTGGCTGGTCTTACTTTAATAGGAAATAGCTTGAAATTGTGTGTCAGCTGGCCGAAGCTGTAGTAGTGGCGGTTGGTACATCAGAGCTGCATCACCCCCAAAATTAAAAAAATTTAAACATTACAGACCTTTATGATTTTATTCGCTCTCCCTCTCTACCTCTCTCCCTCTCACCATCTCTCTCTCTCTGTCTCTCCCACTCTCCCTCTCTCCCTGTCTCCCTCTCTCCCTACTAATTCAAACCATAGGTTGAATCATAAGCATATAAGGAATTTTCGAAAAACTAATGTGATCAAAAATTCCTGTTAAACTATTCCGGTTCCCATCAATGTACATTATGGAGATTTTTTTCAGATTATTAGATCAACCCTTTTCGGAGATACGGTGGGAGACAAAAGTTTATTCACACATTTTCGGCGAAAATCCAGTAAAAAACATTGAGATTTCAAAAATAAAAATTTGCTTGTTGATCCACCCTTTAAGAGGTTTTATTTAATATGTCACTCAAAATAAAAATAATCATTAAATACATATGTATTTATTTATATTCATCTCAGGAAGTGTTTTTTTGAACACGCAGTATTTTAACTTATGTGCGTCAAAAGTTTGTATAAGCATTCGAAATTTCAACTTTTTATATTAAGCCGTTTTGCTACTATTTCTACCATACAGACAGACACATGTTAGAAGGGTTTTTTGGTGGCCATACATACAAAACCTTAAAAATATAAAATTACGCTAATATTTTGGGTTCATTGACATATTTGACACTTTTACAACATTTGGCAACACCGCTCCAATTTCCCATAACAGCAATACTGCATTCTAACATTTGAACGGACTATAATAATCGGAAGTTCATTGAAATATATAAAAATGAACATTGCCTCTGGCAAATTAAATCAAAGAATATCATGGTAGATTAGAAAAGTCGTGTATTTAAAACTGGTCGGAAAACAAACTCGCTACCAAAAAAGATTTGTAAAGAAAATCAACAACCTGAGAGGCCAACTATATGAAGGAGTTTAAAACGGTCAGACTGTCATCCAAGATGGAAGCGGAATGGACGACTTTTATGTACCTAAATTGTGATACTTGAAGCTCTTTAGATTTTTAAATAATAAATAAACACGTGTTGGAGCCAAGAGGTTTTTGCAGAAAAACTGTACCGTACGGATGCACTAGGTTAGTGGTTCTCAACCTTTATTAGGTGATGGTACCTTGATATAAAATATGAAAAATTCAATGGAGTTCGCCGCATCACTTTCATATACCTACGGCACTCTAGATGAGAACCACTGCACAAAGTTTGCCTGTGCTTATGTAGCCGGTATTAATAAATTGTTAAAACTATATTTTTTTTTTTTTTTACCGCAGAATTTATTTCGCTCTTGATCTCTGAGGAACTACTAATAGAGAATGCATAACGCGAATTTTGCGACGGATTGACAAAGATAATATATCATCTGTCTCAAACTAAAGTCGATATGCGCAAAGAACTCAAAGGAACCAATCTCATTAGTTCCTCTGGGGTACGTTCCAAAATATAGGTCTTGGAGTTCAAGTTTACTCAAAGATAATGTGGTCATGTGATCAGGTTTTGGAACGGCGATGTTAAGGTTAGGAGTGCTTATTTGAAAATTCCCGCTAAAATATCGTCGACACGATGTATTATTTTAAATAATTATTAATATCTTTAAATAGTGATGGATAACAAGAAGATGGAAGTAGGCATTATTGCTGCTGATTTGAGTCAACAGTTGTTCAACAACGTATATCTATTAACGGTAATTTTAATCAATATTTACAAACTATTGTATAATAAATACCTATTTATTATTAAGTAAAAGATTTCATTTTCATTTCTCGATCATGAATTTCTGTTAATTTTTTTCCCATCACTCCCGTTTTTTCTGTTAATTTCGATTTGTCAAAACTTACATTATATGCGTACACATTCTGCGCATGGGAGTAAATAGAGTACGTTCAGGATAACTTCATGCCAGGGCATCATAAAATACGTCATCAATCCTGCGCGAGGAAACAGCTGATTACATAGACGTACATAAGGGTTTCTGCCTTATCAATTGTTGTGGATACCAAACAAACAAAATCATGTATTTCAAATTAATTTTTGTTCTCGTTTTAGTACACGGCATACCAGAAAACGTACGAGAAATAAATAATAATATATTTTTGTGTATAAATGTATCAATTTCATCCTGTAAATGCAAATTATATATAATGCCCGTATGTAACAGTTTTTAATTTTAACCTATAACTCTCCAACGGTATACAGACTCCATTTTCTGCCTCATTTTTCATAAATTTAGCGACATTGTTTATGATTTCTCTCGCTTGGCTCCGAATTGACATACCTTGGAAGCCCAATCTTTTTTTGGCGTCATTTTCACAAATAACAATAATAATAACACACAACTATAACAAAACAAAAAAACAACATAATTTAACAAAGAAAATAAACAACGAAATTTAACAAAGAAAACAAACAACAAAATTTAACAAAGAAAATAAACAGCAAAATTTTAAAAAGAAAACAAAAACGTAATTAAACAATAAAATCGAAATATACGCGTAGTCAAGAACAGATCAAAGTAAGTGACGCCACTGAAATATATCAAACCTGTTGGTAACGTCATGGACGAAATTTGGTTTCTGCGCAATCCAGTCGGTAATATAGACCTGGCATGAAATTATCCTGAACGTACTCTAGTACCTACCTTGCGAGCAGAGTTAAAAGAGTAAACTCTAGGGTTAACTCAACCCGGAAACTCGTATGTTTTGGAACGATCTTACTAAACTATAAATTTAGTTGAGTTAAATTTAGATTAAAGTCTATAGGTTATGGAACGTACCCCTGAGACAGAATGACGTTTATTACCATAGGTAAGCTAAATTAACGACTGAAAACGTTTTATGCGCATGTCGACTTTACTTTGAGATAGAATACACGTATTTTTATATCTTTCTTTGTCAGTCCCTCTGGTTACGATGTGTTACGTGAGTATTAATGCGCGATATCCTCTCTATTAGTAGTTCCTCTGAGATCTTGATACAGTTTTTAAAAACTTTTTTTTTCTTCTAAATTTATGTTTTTTTTTAATATGTATATCATATATGATAATGACTGATCTTCAAATGCATTGTAAGGTGTAATTTACATTTATAATATAAGAACTGAGAGTATTGTTATATATTAATACAAATGTATAAATAATAAGAAATTTTTATCAAAATCCATTTGTTTTTCATTTCGTGGGAACAGGAACAAACCCATCTTTGCTTTTTTTCATCCCTGTGGATTTTTCGAGGCTCCATACCAGCTCTGGACCTGATGGTATGTCCGGAGTGAATTCTCACGTGTTGCTGCTTCAGTCAGTGCCGCATACTCTACCTCACGGGTAGTGTGGAAATAAGTATGTTTTTCATGAATGTGCATGCGCAACAAAAATTATTAGAATCAATTAAATAAAAGAAAGAAAAAAAAAAAAAAAACGAGAACTGAAGTTTAAGTTATGTTACTATAACTTAATTATTATAATAGAATTATACGTATGTGTTAATTTTGCGGCGAACGCGAAATAATATATTATGCAACGAGCCTAGAATGATGGTCATTTAACACGGTATGAAAGTTGCGACACGAGCCACTTGCAGGTACGTAATTTATACGAGTGAGAAATGACTATTTCATGCAAGTTTCATACTATGATTTTTCCACGACTATAACTTTATAATTTATTTAATTATTATTCAATTCCCTTTAAAAACTAACAATAATTTGACAATTGCTTTCAACCTATTACGTTGCCCAGCAACGGTCATGTACGCGTCATATTCATATTTAAATTCAGTTAAAATAACAATATTTGCGTCAGCTTATTAACTAACTGACCAAAAACAACTCTACATAGATAAAGAAGGAAATAGATGCGAAACTGCCGTTATATTTTTTGAAACCAAATTAGCGCTGTAGTTGTTGGGTTATGGAACTAAAATTGGTAGGGGAGGTAAGGGTTGGGTTTTAGCGGGTATTTCAAATGCTTCAGTGGATATACAGTCTGTTCCAAACGGTTAGGCGGAACTAAATGGGAATTTCGTTTTTTTAGGTTGTCACGAAAAGAGATCTTGCTTGGGTTATTTCATTTTTCACGTTGGAATGTCACAATTTAAAATTCCAACAATGAAACCATGGAAACGAATGAAATGTCAAAATTAAATTATTATTTTTTATATATTTTAATGACAAAAAAAATAATAAATGGGAAATTTGTATTAAGAATGACACAAAAAATCAAAATATAAAGAAAATGACACTTTAAAATGATATTAACCTTAACCAAAAAATGTTTATTGTAAGTATGATTTACAAAGCTTAAACAAAACGATCGAAAAGCACGATTTAAACGATGAAAGTAACTAGATTGCAAAATCTAGTTCCGCCTAACCGTTTGGAACGGACTGTAGTTGTAAGCATAATTAAATGTTACAGTCTGTTCCAAACGGTTAAGCGGAACTAAATGGGATTTTCGTTCTTTTAGGTTGTCACGAGAAGGGACCTTGCTTGGGTTATTTTATTTTTCACGTTGGAATGTCAAAATTTAAAATTCCAACAATGAAACCATAGAAACGAATGACATGTCAAAATTAAATTATTTTTTTTTTTTACAAATTTTAATGATAAAAAAATAAATAATTGGGAAATTTGTATTAAGAATGCACAAAATATCAAAATATAAAGAAAACGACATTTTAAAATGATATTAACCTTAACCAAAAAATGTTTATTATAAGTATGATTTACAAAGCTTAAACAAAACGACCGAAAAGCACGATTTAAACGATGAAAGTAACTAGATTGCAAAATCTAGTTCCGCTTAACCGTTTGGAACAGACTGTATTATTAAATGAAACAATTGTTATGATTTATTTTGTCTATTTTTAATATTATTAACGACAACAATATTAAAAATAGACAAAATAAATCATAACAATTGTATCATTTAATAATAAAATTTAATTATGTTTACAATTAAGAACAAGCAATTCGGAATTATACAGAAACAGAAAAACAATAACTAGCAGAAATAATTATTTATTAAGTAGACTAACATATAACATAATATTTTCTAATACTTAATATAAGCAGTTCACTTTTGTAAGAACACACTAGATCTGGTTATTTTGGTAACTTTTATGGTGTGTTACTGACTTTAAATGTCAATTAAAAATATTCCTTACGCTGTAAAACCGACTTTAGGTTGATAAGGTTATGATCACTATAATTAAGATATCATTTTTCATTATGACATATGTCAAATGGATCGACATTTTAAAAAAGTGACATTTTTTAATACCAACATGACATACAGCTTCAAAGGTGCAAACTATTGAAAACAAAATTCCCTCTTAGTTTGTTCTTACAAAAGTGAACAGCTTATATTTATGGACACTTCCATGGACAAGCCATCCAATTTTGGATTTCCAATGTTCCTCATGTTGTATACAATTCTGGAGCCACACGTGTCTTCGGGTTTGGAAAGCGATATCTTGTAGGTTCACTAGTATCACACCCCAAAACAAAGCATTTAACACCCATTTTCCGAATTAAACAATGAAATTAAAAAATTACAGAAGACGATTTTGACACTAACTACAGATTTTGACGCTAATGACAGAAGCCGTAACAGACAACATCCTGTCATGCACGTAGCTATAGCGACTGGGGCGCTATTCGTGTTGGGTTATGGAACGTAATATGGTTTTCGTTTTGCCATTAGAGTTTCACCCCCCTGCAACTCTATCAAAAAATATATTTGCAAAATTCGACAACTTATGCAAACTAACAATAATTTGACATATTTCAACCTATTTATTACGTTGCCTAGCAATGGTCGGTCATTGCTGCTTGAACCTGCTATGTAATGAACTCAACCTGTACGTAATGGTTTCATTACGTACCAGGTCAGCGGTGTGGAATTAAAAGGAGCGGGGACGTGCTACATTTACTAATTACTGACACGCCTGTAATGAACGTATATGTATATAGTCGTAGAAAAGGTATTTTTTGCAATTCCGTTACGAAATATTGATATTTCTTCATTATTTTGAATGTCAAAATGGCACCCATTTCCATACTTAAATCTTCATTTCTTAACTAGTTAGGAAATGAAAACGGATAAATGTTTCTCCACGACCACTATAGAATTTCTTCTACCAATTCTTAAACCAATTTTGACTACAGAAAGTTAATATTCTAATACCCTTTTCACACTAGATCTTTAAGATCGGAAGTTTAAGTGAATGGATCTTTAAACGCTAATGTGAAACCGTACGGCCTCGTCTAAACACGACCGATGTTTAAGACAGAGATCTGCGTCTTAAACTTCGCCTGCATTGCCAACTTAATTCCCATTATAAAAAAATACTCCTTGAATTTGTGCTTCTCTTCTTTTATCTATGTTCAGCTGTTATCATTTTATATATCGAGGTTATGAGAAGATTATTTGCGTTATTATTTAAATAAATATAAAAAATAAACTTCTCCTAACCTCGATATACAAAATAATGACAGAATAAATTCAAACGATATGAAATTATGTTGGCAATACATACTAGCTTTACATGGAGATTTCTTCTTCAAATTAAACATCAAGTGTGAAAGCAAACCGATATTAAACATCGATGAAGTTTAAGTTCAATCGTCTTAAACATCTAGTGTGAAAAGGGTATAACACAAGAGTTGGAATGTTATTCTAAAGATTTGATATCTTCTTATGCATTTTGCATGTACATATTTCATTCCATCACTTGTTATGGAATAACTATTCCATACTTGTTGTCGTTTGTTTTTGTAGGGTTACATTAAGATACATGCAACGTTTACATTAAATAAAAACAACATAACTTCCTAACCGAAAATAGTGGCCGATGTGCGGCAAATTAAATTAAAATTAAACAAATAATAAATTTAAAAAAAAAAATAGTTTAATGAATTGATTTATTTGTTATGTAATATAAATTATTTGTTAAGATAAAATGTTTGTTAATTTATTTTTCTTTTTGGTAGTCGTGGAGAAAGTAGGGTCTGTGACTCGGTTGGAATGAGAAAATTCGCTGCACGTGGTGCCTCACGTTCGCCTGCTGCTCGCGCTCGGAATGTTCCACTCGCATCGAATTTTCTCATTCCAACCTTGTTACAGAATATACTATTGTTTGTTCAAACTTATTTATATTAATGACAGAACTGTTTACCATGGTAACGAACTCTCAAATGTCTGTCACTTCTCAGATAATTTTTTTATCAAAACTTTTCGACGAAATTACTAAAAATCATGTATATCACGCATTATGAAATGGCAGGTTTCTTACAAGTAGTGGAGCTAAGTCATAACTGTGACACTTTGGCCTTGAAAGTCCGGCCGACTTTCACTGAAACCTGATGTAAAAAGATGTGGTTTTTTGAGGCTTGACCGTTGGATTGTCAGCCGTGCTGGAATCGTGTAGGATAAGTTATATTTACCAGGTCTACAAGTATGAAATGCGGATTTAAAAAAAATAAATAAAACACATTAAATTCAAAAGAACAGTAACAGTTTATTTATTCAAAGTATGCTCCATTAGAAGTTATACATTTTCCCCATCTTTCAGGCAATTTGTGAATACTTCGCCAGTAGAACTCTTCCCCTTTCCCCGCAAACCATTCATCTAGCCATTCTTTCACATTTTCATATGAACAAAAGTGCTGCTCGGCAAGTGCGTGACCCATCGATGCCAACAAATGGTAATCTGAAGGGGCCAAGTCTGGTGAGTAAGCGGCATGGGGTAGCACTTCCCACTTGAGTGCCTCCAATGTGTTGCAAACTGCTTTTGCCTTATTTGATGGAGCGTTATCGTGAAGAAAGATTACCTTATGCTGTCTCCTTTCGTATTCTGGTCGTTTTATGAGCAGCGAATGGTTCAATTTGATCAGTTGTTGTTGGTAGCGTTGGGTATTAACTGTTTCACCAGGTTTTAACAATTCATAATAGACCACACCCTTTTGGTCCCACCAAGTACAGAGCATTGTCTTTTTGCCAAAGCGATTCGGTCTTGCAGTTGATGTGGATGGTGAGCCTGGGTTCACCCATGATTTTTTGCGTTTGGGATTTTCAAAATAAATCCATTTTTCATCGCCAGTAATGATACGATGCAAAAAAGACTTTCTTTTGTATCGTGCAAGCAAAATTTCACAAGTGTTTTTGCGTTTTTCCATCTGCCTCTCATTCAATGCATGTGGAACCCATCTGCCGACTTTCTGAATCTTACCCATCTCTCGTAAGCGATTGGAAACAGTTTGTTGACTAACGCCTAACTGCTCTGCAAGTTGTTTTTGTGATTGACTATCGTCTTCCAGTAGCAATGTTTCCAATTTTGTATCTTCATATTTTTTTGGAGGTTTTCCATGTTCTTTGTCTGTAAGATCAAAGTCACCACTTTTGAAACGCCGAAACCATCGTTCACACGTATCTTGCGATGGATCATATTCACCATAAGCTTCTCGAAACAGTCGGTATGATTCAGCAACTGTTTTTTTCAAATGAAAACAAAACAGTAGTACTGTCCGCGAATGCTCTTTATTTGGCACAAAATTTGACATTTTTAACACAGTAAAACAAAATTATATGATCACTTTTCAAATTATAACCTATACGCATTTGACACTTAATGATAACTTAACAAAACGCCATATGTGTTGAAACTTTGAACGATACACTCTGTTTGCGCGGCAAGTTTGAAAAAAATCCGCATTTCATACTTGAAAGACTGTAGACCTGGTATATATGACTTTTGGAGACTTGAACTGAATAGTTATATAAAAGCGATATGTATGTGAAAGGTTTGTGGTAAATAAGGTGGATAAATAAATAAACAAAACATGTTGACTAAATTTTAATTAAGAAAATTATGAAAGCACGACAAAATACTCGTATATAAATACCCGAATGGCCCCAGTTCTTCAACATCATCCCAGTTTTCTACGATCATTGTTGTTGACTGTTGCTGTTGCTGCTGCTGCTGCTTGGTGTCGGTTGTAATCGGAATTCGTTTTTTTCGTTGATTGAGAATTTGATGAAGAATCCATGGATTCGTTTCACTCGACCCGAATAGCCCCAGTTCTTCAACATCATCCCAGTTTTCTACGTTCATTGTTGTTGAATGTTGCTGTTGCTGCTGCTTGGTGGTTAGATAGAAAACGAGACGTTAGACTCACAATGCTCAGATAGTTAATTTTATTTCAATATTTATACAATGTGAAGAGTGAAAGGAATATTTTTATAAGTGAAATATTGTAAAATGATAATTATTATATCATTTTTATAAAAGATAGAAAACAAATATTATAGCTAATTGATTTAACCTTTTATACGATGTAAAATGGTAATGATTCTATGTAAATTATATGTAAACTATATGTAAATTAATAACTAATAATAAAAAATTATCTGTGTATATAAAGCAAGTCAATTTTAATCATTAGACATTAGTATGTTCAGTTCTAGAACCTTGTTTCTTCTTATCAATACTGTAATGTTGCTTAACAGCATTCGTCTTTTGAAGAATTTCATTGTATTGTATAATATCACTTTGTGACACTTTAGTAGAATCTGGATTTTTAATGAAAAGTAACTCGTAAAGACCCGGTGTACCTTCATACCAATCACCTCTATCATCATCATAATTATCATCATCATCATCATCGTCACCATCACTAGGTTTTATGAATAAATCGTTGTTATCTATTGATATTACTGAATCTCCAATTAACCATCGATTAAAAGCACATAAGGTCCAGCTATATTTCTGAAAGTTTCTAAAATGCTCTATAATTTTTCAGTCCCCTCATCACTCATAAGTTCACCTGTCATCGCCTCTTCTACTGACATTTCAGGTTCAGCTACCAATTCATATTCACGTTGTTCTTGTTGTTTTTGTTCTTCTTCTTCTTGTTTAGAACGAGGTGTATCAGAACTTTGTTCTAATTTCCCAACATTATATGTTCCTTAATTCTTAATCTTCTTGATATATTTTGCTTTTATTGGAGTAATATCTTCTAGTTTTCTCTTTTTAATTTTACTGGACTATGTATTTCATTGTCTTCCTCTTTAAAATCAACTTTCCCCGATTTTGCGGTCCGTTGAAGTAAAGTCTCTAACGGAGTAACGATAGGTTTAAAAGTTTCTCGCAGTGAATGTTCCGTTTCAGTTAGACTACGTTTCAAGTTGAGATACTTTTCTCTTATCGATTTCCTTAACGCAATAATTTTTTTTATATTTTCCTCTTCCATTGTGACAGACAGAGCGACCTCTTCGATGATTTGAAAGGAAATATCCTATCTCACGTGATGTTACTACCTTTTATACTTCATTCCACTTCAAGAATATATCGAACCCCTTTAGATAACGACCATGTTTTCTATCTTTATCTACCACGAAACCGTATTTCTCTTTCCAACAGTGAACGCAAAATTCTTTGAAACACTCAAATGACATGTCTGTATCCACATGTTCTTCGTGTATATGTTTCAAATTCAAATCGTCCTGTTTAAAGATGATGATAAAATTGGCCTTGTCCCTTCATTAACAGAAAAATAAATAAATAAATAAATAAATACATAAATAAATAAATAAATAAATAAATACATAAATAAATAAATAAATAAATATAAATGTACCTTAAAAGATGTTTGTAGCAGCGCATATAAGCTTGATTAATAAAAAATGTATCTATGTTTTTATGTCGTGCCATACTAAAATATTCTCGCATGCAGTCTTGTTTATCACAGGACGCATCGTCAAATATGAAAACTGAATTTCGTTTCGCCTCTTTGATTTTGACAATATCCTCACTGTCTTCATATGGAAAATATCCTATTCCCTTCACTTTTTTCAATACTCGAGCTAACAATTGATATTTCGGTTGAAACAACGATTTAGAATACAAATAGATGTTCTCAAAGCTTAAACCTTTCGGATGCATTAACAAAGTTAACATGACGTTAGTTTTACCGCAGTTTGACGAACCGCATATGATACGACGTTTACCTGTATGGATATCTTCATTAGCGTTTAGATTTATCACTTTCAGAGATCCACATTTAACAAACTGCATTTTAACAATGTTTCAGTTATAAACATACATATCGCTTTTATATAACTATTCAGTTCAAGTCTCCAAAAGTCACATATAAATATAACTTATCCTACACGATTCCAGCACGGCGTTCGAGAAGGCACGGCTGACAGTCCAACGGTCAAGCCTCAAAAAAACCACATCTTTTTACATCAGGTTTCAGTGAAAGTCGACTGGTTGGACTTTCAAGGCCAAAGTGTCACAGTTATGACTTAGCTCCATTACTCACTACACACATGTTGAAAATGCACCAATTCTCATGTCTGGTGTAAAAAAAAGCCGCTCATTCCGTAACTTGTAATACAAATAGCTATTTTTCAATGACTGCACACGTGATTCAGCACGTTTGCGCAATAAAAAAAATTAAAAATAATGGTTTATTTTGGGAAATCAGCAGAATTGCAGTTGTAATATTATTTGATTTGAATTTGATAAATTGAACAACTTTGCAACGCTCTAATGGTGAAACCGTTCATTCGACAAAAAAAAAAAAAACTTATGAATGTTAAATTATAGAGAATTTACCTTTCTTTAATTCAATACAGTTATGTATTTTTAAAATTTTACAATGGAACGGAGATATATGCAAAAAAAAAAAACGTATTTTTGGACGTTTTTCGATTTTTTTTCGAAGTTTCGGCACAAAATTTTAGTTGCAAAATGTGACCCCGCGCTGCTTTCGGGGTGTATAGGTATTTGAATAGAAGGTACGCGTACCGGTTCATGCGTATCGGGTTTTAAAATATTAAAATACTTTCATACCGGTTAGTATACTAGGATATTATATTTTATAGGATAAGGGGATAAAAAATAATTTAGTTTTTATTTTGGGCCAAAGACCACACCGACAATTTCTAAAAAACATAGTATCAAATTTAGCGTATCCTTTGTTATATATTTTGAATATCAGCACTGGATACAGGGCTGTCCACACTTTTGGAAGGGAACTTTTTACAAATATTTTGAAAAGAGGTACTTAATGGTCAGTGATGTGCTGGTAAATATTTAATATTCAGAAGGCTAGAAAAAAAAAAAAAACTTAGTGGACCAGTGCGCACCCAGAATTTTTCGGGGGGGGGGGAGTCTCAGAAGAGAAAATTGTAAAAGGGTAGAAATCGGGAAATTACTTTGGAACACGTGCTGGCAAAAAACACCAAAATGCAAGTGTTGACCAAAAAAAGTTTTTACGCATATTTAAGATCACTGATTTTATTCCATACACTTAAATATAAAAAATGAATAGTTTTACAGAATTATTTTTGCGAATTTCATTCTTGATCCTAAATTCTGGGAATAAAACTCTTGCATTTTTTAAAATCAAACAGGTGTCGTATGGGAAAACGGGAAATGTCGAATATGCTGTATATGTAATGGCGTCACGTAGTGTTTTGTAGGGTTAACGATATAATAAACAATACTTTATATTTTAAAATGAGTCGAAAAATGAAAATTTTGCATTTTAATAAAATTTGTCGAACATGTATGTGTGAAAGAAGTGATTTAAAACCTTTATTTAATGCTTGCTTAGCTGAAATGCTGATGAAAATTACTACAGTAAAGGTACGTTTTGATTTTAATATTTTAACATTAATTAATAGAGTATCTAATTAATTTTAGGCTGAAGAAAATGACGGTTTACCTCCTAATGTTTGTGCACATTGCTTTTTACAAATAAGTAGGTTTAGTTCATTTAAAGCGAAGGTGGAAAGAGCGGATGCTAATTTGAGAAAATATTTGAAAGAACATCAAAAAGCACAAAAACAGGATCAAAATATCATTACTCAGGCAGCTAATGATGCTAATATTGACATATCTAATGATGCTATTCGAGTTTTTAAATATGAAACAAATGATGAAGATAGCGATGATGATGTTCAATTGTCTCTTCGCAAGGTAAGTTAATTACAATTCATGGATTTATTAATAAATGCAAATTTATTATTTATTACATTTAATTTTCCTTTGTATGTAATTGGAATGGCAAAACAAATTCTTTAAATGAAACCACATATGTTAATTTAACGTATTATTATATTTATAAATAAGTACAGGAGATTTTCTTGACAAATATACTTCAATTGTATTAATATTGTGTTACAAATAATTAAGGTCTTTTGTTTATTTTGGATTCTATGTATAGGAAAAAAAATTAAATATTATTTTTAATTATGTATTTGTTAGAATTGTCTCCGCTAAGGGGTTGCCCTACGTCCCGTAGATAAGGGACTGTCCTCGTTATGAATGTAGGTCTTGTGTCCTGTATTCTCGTCTTTCCCAACCGCTATTCCGCAGCAAAATTTAAATGATCCGTTTCAAAATTTAAAAGGCCTGCCAAAATTTAAGAAATATAAAATTACTTATGTATTTTGTAACACAATTTCCGGCTAGTTTATAAGATTATTAATTATTATGTTTTAATAACTAAAAATATTGATTTCTAAATGCAAATTTGCAGTTTTTTACTGTAAATAAATAAAATTAAAATAACTTACAATAAGATTTTCAACAATCTGTGTAAAAAGATATGTGAATAATTTTTTATTTTTATTTCATATTTCACGTGACAATAATTTTTGGGGCATATTTTAGACTGTCATACGACTGTCAAACGCGTCATAAACTTCTTTTTTTAAAATCAGGTTACGTCTGTAATTTAAGTATTAAGAGCTTTCAACTATGTCTCACATGGAATAAAAAAAAAAATCTAATCAATTATCTGATTAAAAATTCCGTTTGTACTACTGTGCTTCACATAAATTTGCATTGCACTGAAGTTTTCCAATTTTCAGACCGACTCCTCTGACTTAAAGGGTGAGAAAAGATTTTTTGGAAATATTTATGACCAAAATTGCTTAAATCAAAAGCTTTTTAAAATTTTTTAATTGAAATGTAGATTAACATTTCAATATCTATCGTATGATACCGCATGATAAATTAATTTAAAAAAATTTCAATAAAAATAAAATTAATATCTCAACTATATAAAAAATCCAGTATCTACTATCATAAAAATAATTACTTAAAAATGACGAATTTAAAATAATAAATATAGGAAATGATGGTAAAAATTATTGAAAATATGTATTATTTGTAATTATTGTAAATTGTAAATATAAAAATAGCTCATTGAAAAGCAGAAAAAAAGCTCCGTTTTATGCTGATGAAAACGTATGGTGTTTCTTATTTAAAAAATATAATTCTGTTACATTTTTAAAATTATGATATTTTTGGAAGTTTATTTATTTTTATTGTTTTAAATACACATTAAAATTACTCATAAATTTGAAATATTTTTCACAATTTTGAAGAGTACGAAAAAGTGAATTTTGGCAACATAATTTATAATTTTTGTGTCGCAAATTTTGCAAAATAATAATTAAAGCTATGAAAACAGTGGTGTGTTGGTACGGGTGAAAAATCCTAGACAGCTAATAGTACGCCGCAGGAGCGTATTATTCGTTCTGAACGACAAACATCCAGTCAGTATTGTAGTCGTAACCGCAAAAGTAATAAATTAAATAGCATGTTATATTTCCATTATACATAGCTATTTCTTACAATAACGATTCAGTGTAAAATATTGCGTGATACTGTAAAGAGTATAAATAACGCGCTCTAGTTGACAGCGAGTCAACTATAGCAGTGGTTCTTAACCTTTTTATACTCGGGACCCCCAACTAGCCTAAAATATATTCTGGATCCCCAAAGAAAATTTTTTAAATAATATTTTAAATGTTCTTAATATTTTATTGTTTAATAATTAAGTTTATTGTAATTCTAAATGGAAAAACTGGTAAAACTAAATTTTTTCTTTTAATTTCGGGACCCCCTAAGGTCTTTTCGGGACCACTCTGAGGTTCGGGACCCCCCCGGTTAAGAACCGCTGAACTAGAGATATCAACATCGGGAAACGCGGGAACGCGAGATTTGGGTCAGACGGTTAAGTACGAAAGTTGAGACTGAAAAGTGTTGTGGAAAGAGGTGAAATAAAATAAAGTCAAATTTGAATTTCTTGTTACGAGATTTCCCAGAGTGAGTGTAATTTTCCAAAAAGTATGAACTGTATGGGGAGTGATTAAACAATCAACACGCGTGCCAATTTCCAACAATCAAGTCCTATACCTCTGAGGACCGCTACCCCTCAGAAGACGAAGGACGGGCGAAGAGGGATACAAAATCCTCCCACCTCAACTGCAATTTTGCACACAATCCTTCCAGAAGATACTCAAACGCCATATCTAGGTCGCCAATACAGTGGTGGCTGTCGCGGTGTTTTAGTGGATTCAATATTTTTTTAAGTAATTAAAATGTTTAATTTTAATACTTAATTGTAATTTATACAATTTAATTTTCCATAATAAGTTTAACAGCCAGCTCACGTGAGCTGTCTTCAACAAATCAACAACCGGCTCTCAAAATGCATCATAATTAAACAATAGTTCAAGCCGGTTCTAACACACCAGTAGCCGAAACACAAATTAAATACAGACCTTTAATTTATTTATTGCGCAATGCGTTGCTTCGCCTTTTTGTTTTTTATATCTAGTTTTAACTTATAACTAGTTTTAAATCTTTTATGCAACCGGGAATTATACTATAGTCTTTTCAAAGGTGAGTTTGCAGTACAGGACATATGGAGTAGTTCTTTTTCATACTCTCTAATGGGTTTATACTATGATGCTATCCTTTTCTTGCTTGTCGACGTTGCTAGCTCTAAAACGCGCTGATTTGTGAAGACGCAGTATTCTAAAAATGGCCATTTGTTTTTGTTGATTGTTATTTTGAGTTTTATAAGCGTTGATTTTTGTAAATCATACGAGTTTTTCAAATTATTATAATTGACACATTTGATACTTTTACAACATTTGTCAACACCGCTCCCATTTTCCATAAGAGCAATACTGCATTTTCACCTTTAAACGGACTAAATAAATTAAAAATTTTAAATTTTCAAAGCCTTCCAATTATACAGTTACTTATTTGATATTAACTAATATATTCTTATAAATTACTTTTTATGTGAGGATTTTTTTTTTTTAAATTAAATTTATTTTTTGCAATTATTTGATGATTATTTGATCTGCTCGGGTGTAACCAACAAAAACATACTTTTGAGATTCTGTTAAACATAATATACACTGATATCATTATGACTAACGCTAAAACGCATAGTTCTACCTATCTAATATTTCTTGTACATTATCCAGAATAGCAGCCAACATGGTTAATATCCATATTATAAATGTTACTTAACATTGTTTACACCCAAGCAGTTCATATGTAAAAAACTATGTAGTAAATCATTAGTTGAAAACATATTTCTTCACTAGGTACGTTTAAGACCTGAAGAGAAAAAATCCAGAGAATCTCGTAAGGCAAAGTCCAAAGCGAATGTAAAAATCGAAAACATGATTGAAGAATATCTTGATGAAACAGATGAAGTTTCACAGCCAGCCGCCGAAACAACAGAAGAAATTTTGAATGATGAAGTCCACGAAATACATGAAATCTCAAAAGACGATCATATCCAATTCACCGGGCAAATATTTACCGATGGTCCTCCTCCTTTAGTCCCATTAATACCTATAGCCCCAGAACAAATCCCAGATTATCCTGCAACATCCAGTATGTCACCTGTTGATCAAGCATTAAAACCAATATCAAATGAAACACCACCATTAATTCCAATTAAACCTCTTGCCGTTATAGATCAAGTTACATTAATGACAGCTCTCGATACAAACATCACGCAGATGATAAATTTTTTATGTAATATTTGTAATGAAGAATTTACCGATGCAGTATCTTTAAAAGAACATTTAACAACACAGCATGCAAATTCTTCAAATCTAGTTTGTAATATATGTAAAAAAGAGTTTAACTGTCGTAAGCGTTTGATTGGGCATTTAAAAGGTCATATGGTTGTTAAACATTATGCCTGTAAGTTATGCGGTAAACGTTACCCAAATCCAAGTACTTTCCGTGTTCACATGCGTACACATACAGGAGAGAGACCGTTTAAATGTCAGGTTTGTGGAAAAGGTTTCATACGATGGGCCGGTGTAGTCGGACATATGAAATCACACAATGCAAATAAACCGTTTCAATGTGAGACATGTCTTAAGAGTTTTAAAATAGCATCAAACCTTGAACGACATAAAGTATTACACACTGGATCGATGCCATTCTGTTGTAGTTACTGCGGGAAAACTTTCAGTCAAAACGATAATTTACAATTACACATACGAACATATCACACACACGAAAGACCATATTTATGTAGCGAGTGTGGGAAGGGTTTTGTTAGTTCTACACGACTTAACCGACATATGTGGTCTCATACAGGATATAAACCATATGCGTGTAAAGTTTGTTCGAAAGCTTATTCTAATTCCAATGATTTAAAAAATCATGAAAAATCGCATAACGGAGGTCCGGCTAATGCAGATAAACCATACGCTTGTGTTTCATGTGATATGAGATTTTTCCACCCATGTAGATTAGCAAAACATATGAAAACTCATGAAAAACCTTATGCTTGCAATGAATGCTTGAAGACTTTTAGCAGGGAATATATGCTGCAGAAACATGTTGTTAATAAACATGGTATTAGTGAATCTCAAATACAGTTGAATACAAATGAAATATTTATTGGTATGTCGTAATATGATGGGAACAAAAATTTTAATTGTATATAAGTGATTTGTATATGAAATTTGTAAATTTTTGAGAGAGTTAAAAAAGATAATGTGTTTGTAGGTTATCGAAACTTGTTTTTTATCATTACACCGTTTCTGTTATCGACAAATTATGAAGTTTTCAATATTTTATCCTATAATTATGATTTATCTTCTAGAGCAAACATGGCCAAACTACGGTCTTCGAGATCTGTTTTTGCATTCACAAGTATGTTGGAACATGTGTTGTTGCGTAACATGCTCCAAACACGCTAAAAATTCCCGCTTAATCATAGCCAATCAGAGATAAGTTATGAATGGCTATGGCTGGCCCAAAACTTTCCGTACCTTATTGTTGTCTTATGTAGACCTTGTAATATTTTTCATTATTTTTTGTCCTCTGGCCCACCACGGCTTCTGTCAGACAAAATAAGGCCCGCCTAGGTTAAAGTTTGACCATGTCTGTTCTAGGGGCTGCTTTAATACCCAGGATGTTCCAGGAGGTATCTACCCAACTTTAAGGGTGTATTCCTTCAAAATATTTAAGCAAAAATGGTTATATCAACATAGGTCCGAATTGAAAATTTTACAGCAACTGTAACTTGGTCATAATTGTTATGATTGTTGAAAGAAAAATGCAAAAAATCACTGGATCGGCCGGGAAAGCTACATTCTTGGCTAGCACGAACCTCCGATTTAACCCAACTAGATTATTTCTTTTAGGGACACATTAAGGCTTACATTCAGTATGGGGTACCAGTTGGAAAGTCAGTATATAGTGCTGTTGTGGCCCTATATGAAAAGTTCGGAGAGCTAATATAAAGTACTGTGCACCAAAAGAATTAGTTAATTAGGTTAAGTTAGTGAAGTGAAAGAAAAGAGGAAGCCGAAAGGCTCTGATTGCCAATATAACTGTGAACCAAAAAGTATTCTCTGTAATGATTTTTTACCCACATGAAAGAACTTACTCTATTTACTTAACTATACTATATCTATCTATACTATTCAGAGAAGTACAATAATTTAACCAATTACTTCAGAGAATTTTTAATGCTGCAGTTAGGCCCGTAACTAGAGTATTAGAGGCGACCCGATATTATAAGATACCCGACGGGATCAACGCGAAAAACGAATTGGTGTCTTAATCTATTTGATAAAATCCGCGCGTTTCAAATTCTAATGCGTCTTGCGAGAATTACTCTAAACGGCGATGGCAAGTGACCAACTTGCGTCTCTTGAATATTTTGGTATCTCTGCTTCGAAAAATGAAGCGAGCAAAAAAAGATTCAAAATAGATGCACAGTAAACAAGAGTAATCCAAACTATAAACCGTTCAACGGTTTGAATGGAGTAGTTCTTTTTCATACTCTCTAATGTGTTTTTCCAATAACGCTATCATTTTCTTGGCGAGGTTGCCGGCTGTATAACGCGCTGATCTGTGAGGATAGAGTACAAATGGATATTAATTTTTGCTTGATACTTTTTCCATTTATTTTTAATAAGTTAGCAACAAAAAAATATAAAATTCCTTATATATTTTGGGTGTATCGATATTTTTGACACAGTGGCAGTTTTAGGACTTGGACAGACTTCAGGACAGAGGGCTTCAGGCGTAGTCTAATTTTGAGGCCTCTTCTTTCTAAATAGTTGATTTGCGGCTTTCCCTAACTTTCCTATAACTATTAGGAGGTAGCAAAACTTTCAGACATGAAATTGAAATCTGTGTTTATTTTTTACTCTCTTCCAACACAAATATTATTATTATGGCTTATTATTGATCAACATCACCATCATCATCATCATTTATCAGCCATTGGCGTCCACTGCTGAACATAGGCCCCGCTTTTGCATCTCCACTCCTCTGTTATTGATCTACTATTATTTATTTATTATTGATCGCGGTAACGTTTTTATTAGTTCAATTAGTGAATTGAAAAATATAGCATTAGTTATTAAAGTCTATTATGATAATTAATGTTGTTTAGTAAAAAATATTATAGCCTATAAAATTTATATTTATTGTCATAGTTTTATTACTCATTGTATATAAATTTTATTATTACAATTGAAAAATCCTATTGCACATATTTATGTTTTTTTTTTTTTTTTCATTTATTTATTTATTTTTTAAACATTACTGGCTAATTCGCACAATTTCGCAAGTTCTCTTATCTAATACCACACGAAAAATACTCATATTCATGACGTCAGATAATAGAATTCCCGTGCAAGAAAAGCTTAGTAAATAGTTTTTTTTTTCATATTATGCGAAACACGCCCATTTCTATACGAATTGAACTCGTGTAGTGCTAGTGAATCAATTTCCTGAAAGAAAAAACGTGAAAAATTTTAAATGTAACAGTTTTATTTTTGAGACCCATGAGATTCCGAGGACTCAAGCGCGCGTTTCCTGTGCCTGTGTGGTGATCCACCACTGATTTGACACATTTAGAACAGTTGGCAATACCACTCGTATTTCTTATAAGAGCAGTACTGCATTCTAAGAGTTTAACGGACTATAGCTGATGTAAAAAAAAGAAACCCAAACAAATTTTGCGCCCGGGAGAATGTTTGCTTCGCCAAGCTCTAGTTAAGGGCCTGCTTGCAGATGAAATAATCGTCAAATTTTAGAGAATGCAACAAACGTCCTATTTGAGAAGGAACATTCAAAAAGTGACTTGTCACAGTAATGCAATTTTGAGGTAGTTGCAAAAAACATAATCCTGTTGCAGTAAGTTAGGAACCTATTTTTTCGACCCAATTATTTTTAAAGTCCAAAACATTTAAAAAAAAATGTTTATTTGCTCTTAGCAACTATAGCCATTAACCAGAATACATTTTTTTAAATTTAATTTATTGATACACCTTAATTCTACAAATATAAACATCCATGCCATCACCGGGATTCGAGCCCGAGCTACCCTGGTCCAGCAGTCAACAAGCCAGTATATTGATTATTACACTATGGTGACGGGCGTCCCAAATATTAAATGTTATTAAAATTTTAATGAGCAAAAATGCGAAAAATCGATTTTTAAAATTTAGTATTGAATAAACTTAGTGGACAAATAATGATTTAAATAGATAAAACAAGGATAACATCTGATTTGAATGAGCGTTTAGTAATAAAAATAGGTTTAAATTTAAATATTTATAATTATTTAATTTTTTTAAATATTATTTATTTATCATTTTTTAAATACGCAAATCACAGCTTTTATTTTCTATATAATTACATAAAACCTCTTATTGATGAACTTCTATAGATGAAAGGTCATTTTATAAGTACATAAAAAAAGTAAACCATTGGCGAAGGGAAACATCCGCGAGACTTGCCCTCCCATAAAAAAAATTAAATTAATTTTTATTTTTTTTATTTTTAATATTTAGATAAATCTTCAAAAATACATCAAATTATGTTCTATACAAATTTTTGTCCAAGGCTTGGTTGACTAGTTACGAATTAATTATCATGACCATGGAAACGTTACATATAAGTATGAATAAATTGAGACTATTAAATTTTAAATAATTTTACAAAAAAAATTCAAAATTTTTCGTTTTATCAAAAAACGTCTCAAATAAAAGTTATTAGTAATTGCATTTATAGTAACTTTTGTTCAATAAATTTTTTCGCAATATTTTTATGTTGCTAAATATTCGCAAAAATCTTAAAATCGACACGAGTAAACTCCCACTTCTAGTCAACCGATCTTCATAAAAAACAATAGGGTTCTTCTTATTTAATAGAAGAATTTTTTAGTACCAGAACGAATTCTCTAAGTTGAACCGTTCTTGAGTTATCGTGTATACACACAGACACACACACATACGGACGGCACTTAATACGAAATAGGTTTTTTGGAGTCCCTGGACCATGAAACGTGGTCATCAGTCAAAATCTCGACATCGAAAATTTTCGCGATTACAATACTTGCCCCTTATATATTAAGGTCGGGCAAGTAAAAATCGCACTTTTTTTAATTTTTTGTTTTTTCTGCGCCTTCTAGATTGTACAAAACACGTTTTAGATTTATTTAATTATTTTATTTTATACATTTAATGTTTAAAGTATGGTGAGGACGAGCAATATCTCAATTTTGAATTTAGTGTGATAAATCACGTTTTGAATCTTACCTCCTCATTTCATCATCAAGTCGGTTGATCAATTCTTTTGACCCACGTCGTTTTGAACAATTATTTTGACTTATTTTGTGATTACTTCGTTATTCAAAATTTCTCAAATTATAAACATTATTTATGAAAAGTTTTTTTCATTTGTGCATTTTTCTTTCAATAAGCTTTAACTCTGTAACTTTTTCGAATTAGACTAATCTTGATATAACTTAAAAAGCATACACTCTTACAGTTTGGTAGATTCTTTCTGGAACATTCTGTATATATCAATTAAATAAGAATGTTCGTTATAAAATTTCTTTGCGATTATTAACCCTTTCGCTATGAACGCTTACATAATGGTCGCCCGTCGAGTTTACCCTTAAGTGGCCTACAGAGCTATATATATATCGTTCACTATAGTACAGAGAATGTATAAGGTGCGTAGAAATATTTCAGGTCACCGACAGTTATTAATTTAGCGAATTTTGCTGCTAGCTTCAAAGCGACTCACACTCTTATTACATATATTCGGAGTCGATTTTGTTGCTTCGTTTTAAAATCTATCATTGTGAAAAATCCTTTTTCGCACAAATATGTTGAAACCAAAGGCAGGAAATTTTGAATAATGATGGGAAACAGGTGCTGATATTCCTTCCAAACTTAACAATATGTGGATGGAATTAGGAATGAACAAAGCTGCGTTCAGAGCTATTTAAATTAGTCGGCTGTTCACTGTGCATTGTGGAAAAAATTAGTGGCTAGTTTTAACGTTCAAGGCAACGTTTACAGCTAAGGAAATTAGTGCGTTACGAATACTGCGACATCTATGTGTCTTTAAACCAACTACGGTGGCTTCGTAAAATATCTATTATCGTTTTCCTAATTCTGCTGTCCTAGATTTTTACTAACTAAACCTAACTTAATTACCTAAATTGATCATATTTACTGTTCGTTTTTGTAATTTTGAACGAGATTTGTTGTAATCTCATGTCTCATTAAAACAACTCACTAACTACAAGTTTGGAAAACTTTCGACAATCGACAACGTATAACATATTAAATTTAGAGCTCTAAACGGTTGCTCGCGTTACCATATGACAAACTTGTTAGTGACAGTCAACAGTGCACAAGTCATTGCCTATAGTCGACTAATTTAAGACCTCTTCACTTTCAAATAACTAAACTTGAAAATGCTGTAGACCAAATTATTAGCACTTTACAAAAAAGTCTGTTCCCGATTCTTTGTGGTAAAATAGTTATATTTTAGCTGTGTATTCCTTGGTTTAGTGGTAAATCGGATTTGGACTACCGATACAAAACCATAAAAGTTATTTAAAAAAATAAAATAAAGAGCTAAAAATAATTCTTTTAAAATAATTCAAAATCAGCTGTGGCCACTACCGAACCGACAGTCACTACGAAGTACTCAAACAAAATACTTTCTGACTGAAATTATTATTGAGAAATATAATAACCTGTTGTATTATATTCACAATTCCATAATATGTATTTATAACTTACCGTAATCATGGAACCGTACCTAAAAATATTTCAAAATAGATACTATCAAAGAAATTTCTTAAATAAAAGTTATTATTTATTACCTACTTGTATAGCAACTTTTTTAAATACATTTGTTAAAAGTGACATCAGTAAACTATCCATATGGGTGGACGGACCTGTACCAAAAATTGATCAAATTGAGAGAGTCATAGATTGTTAGTGTATACATAAATAAAATGCACAGAAAAGAACAGAGACATCCGAAGAGTGACACAATACCAACGCGCATCCATGTTTCAAATCGTATCTTAGAATATGTGAGTTGTACTATACTTTTAGTTTCAGCACTTTTTTGTCTTTTGTGGTGTTAGTTTAAAATTTTAAGCTCAAAGGCGCTAGCTATACTAGCGTCGGCGAATCAACGCAGTTACGCAGGCACGACGTAACAAACAATTGCATTGTTCCAGACAATACAGTCGTTTGTTACGTCGTGTGACGTAACTGCGTTGATTCGCCGACGCTAGTATACTCATCTTTGCATAAATTATACCAAAATTTTATAAGGTAGCAAATTTTTAGTGAGATTTGAACCTCATTTTGAGTCTTACTGTGGTTATTGCGCATGACCTGCAGTAGCGAAAGGGTTTCAACCAATAGTGAGCTGTATGTAGTTTGTTAACATGGGCATGCGTAATCCTGTAATCTGTAACATTCGAGCTCGTTATTTAATTTTTATGAAAATTTCAAGTCCATTTTTATTTAATTTTTTCAGAAATTTGCTAGTTCGTTGTTAAACTTTTCGTTTAAATGTTTATTTTCACTTAACAACAGACAATATTTTTAAATGTCTGTTGTGTGGCTAACGTAGCACTACAGCATAAAGACAGTAGGCACAAGATATAAGTGCCGCGAACTCCGTACAATTAATGCGGATATAAGACGGAGAAATGATAGGCCGCGGGTAAGCGTGCGTTTGTCGCTGGCGGAACGGTCGCGGACGGATCCGAGCTCGGTTCTGTGCCTTGGCCGCCCAAGGAACTTCCTTGCTGCGAGTTTCGGGTTTTAGGCAGAGAGTCGGACCCGAATTTATTTCCTTCCGGTTTACCGTTACGTTCCAAGTAAATGTTTTTCGTTCCAGTTTCGGTTCTTTTAAAAATTTCGGTTCAGTTCCGGTTCGAATAACAATTTAAAATCGAGTCTAACATCAAATATCTACCGGTATTAATTTTGGTTTAATTTTATTTACCAAATTCCCTTCTTATTCTTGTTTTTCAATTAGAAAATTGAAAAGAAATAGAACTTTCTTAAAAATTTTATTGTCAAAAACGAAAACAAAATAAAATTTAGGAACATAAAAATGAAAACAAAACATATTGCACGTAAATAAAATAAAATTCTAACAAATTAGAAGGAAATTACAAAAATAATTAGTTAGGTACAGGGCCGGATTAAGGGAGTGTCAATTGCCTGGGGCGCCAGATGCAAGGAGTGCTGAAAATTTTGTTTGAATACTTTTTACTCAACAAATTTTTTTGACAGCAATGAATAATTTAATTTTCAGCGCCCCTAAAATTTTTTGTTCAGCTGGCTAGTAACTTCAACTTAATTTTTGCGTACTTATGCAAATCTGGGGGCGCCATATAAAGATTTTGCCAGGCCACCGAAATACTTTAATCCGACCCTAATCACACACAGTTCATATAATCACAATTATAGAGAAGAAAAACGTTAATAAATAATATCAACTTTTCTCTTACAAAAATAATAAACAACAGTTTGCATAATCGCAATATTATAAACAAGAAAACGGAATAATAAACCTTTTTCTAACAAAAAATAAATAAAATAAAAATTAATCACAGTTCATTCAGTTGTAAAAATAATATTTGAAATGAAAATAAAATTAAAATCCATGTTTAATCGACTCATTAATATGTTCTTCAAATTTGCTTTTGGTAGATTCATTCTTTTATTAGTTAATATAAGTTTTAGTAGTAAGAAAGCAATTAAATAATTATTGAATGAAAAAAAAATCCGTTAATAACATTCCGTTCCGGTTTCGGCTTTTAATTTGAGCAATTTTACATCCCTTTGACGGTTCCGGTTCTGTTAAAAATTGCTGTTAATTTCGGTCCGGTTCCGGTTCGACTCTCTGGTTTTAAGCGGTTCGCTCCTCAGAACTGGCACGGACCGGGAAAATCCGACTGTCTTGATCCGGATTGATTTTTTTATATTTTATATTAGCGTGCCCTTATGTAAAGATGTTGAGAACTAATATAAGCCTTAAGATACCGGCGACATCCAGTTGGAAGTTACGCTTGTAAAAACGGTGCAAGCGACGAAGGCAAAGGCAAGGTAAACACCACAGATTACAAGCATCTCGTACAATAACAACTTCAAACAAAATTAGTAACAATCTTCAGTAAAACCTGGTTAAAGTGACCGTCGAAGGGACCAACTCAAAGCGATCATCTTAGGCAGAAAGAGGACAAGAGGTATTAACATTGGTCTCAAGATGGCACCTATAATTAAATTTTTTATTTTACTATTCAATGACATTTTTTTACAGTTTAAAATATCCTAAAGACGCTAAAAACCCTGAAGTTGAAGCGTCAATAAATAATGTATATCCTATAAGCTGTTCGCTTTTGTAAGAACAAACTAAGATGACATTTTGTTTTCAATAGTTTGCACCTTTGAAACTGTATGTCAAGTTGGTATTAAAAAATTTAAAAAAATGCCACTTTCTTAATTATCACAACCAATAAATCTAAAGTCGGTTTTACACCGTAAGGAATATTTTTAATTGACATTTAAAGTCCGTATTACACTATAAAAGTAACCAAACTAACTAAATCTGGTTTGTCCTTACAAAAGTGAACAGCATATATTAGATTAAAATTCGCTGCAAAATATTTTGTATAAATTGTTAATAATTTTATTTCATATTGGTAGTTTTATATAAGAAAACTACGGTTTTGCCATGTCCAATGCGTGCATCCAGGCGGGCTTACGGGCTTGAGCTCCTTTTAAACAATTAAATTACACGAGTTTCTAAGGCAAACGTTTTTCGTGCAGTTGACTGATTGTATTATATACTTAACTCTTTCAAAACAAAATTCTGGCTTCTAAGCCTTCCTCAAAAAACAATTCTGGATGCGCGTCTACCCCGACCTTAAACAGACAATACATAGTAGGGCGTGTGCGTATAGTTGAAACGTATTTTATTAATATTTTCTTATATTAATAATAAATAAAAAAATACTGCGAGCCCATTGTTAAAATTTTCACAGCTCGCTATTGGTTAAAGTTTTTAGAAAAGTCAAGTTTTCAAACATTGAAATTATAATTAATAAAACCAGAGATCTTAAGGCCTTATCACACTAGAGTTATTATTCAAGTCTAAACTTGGAAAATTGAAGTCTTTGCATTCGAATCGAAGTCTTATGTATGTGATAGCATGACAAAAAACCTAGGTTTTTAAGGCTGAGCAAATACATCGAGATACATTTCCCCTGTCTCTAGAAGACAGACGAAATCCAAGTCGTTAAATGCGCGTGCGTGTCCTCGCTCTCTCAGTCAGTTCAAGTGAGATGGGTCTATTGTTAACGTTATGTACGCAGACGCAAGTTACTTATCCCTGTTTCCCGTGTGATAGCAGAAGACGTGAAGACTTGAATCCTCGAAAAAGACTTACAAAATAAAACTTGGATAGCGTTCTAGTGTGATACGCCCTTTAGGCTGTGTGTAGGACATAAGCGCCGTATACAGCAATAGCAACTTAATATTTTTTAGATCACCAACTGACCTATTAAAATCACTGAAAATAATGAATAAACCATATCTGAAAATACAAACAGTTTATATAGTTTTAATTGTTAGTACTACACTTTTTAAAATAAATGTCATGCCATATTTTAGTGTATACTTTATCCAACAACTTGAATGTACTACGGGAGAGTCTAGAAATTTAAGATCTCTAATTGACTGAAAAGTGAGGAAAGTTTACACTATGCAAAAATAAGTTACTTTGCTTTAAGTGGAACTAGATTTTCAAATCTAGTAACTTTAACCGGTTGATTAAAACTTTTGATTATTTTGTTCAGCAAAAGCCTACTTCAATATATAAAAAATTAGCTAGTAGCAACTTAAGAAAATTTAAATTCTATTAAGTTCCACTTAAAGGTTTGGAATAGCCTATAGCAGCATCTCTACCTAAAAATATACAAAGCGTTCACCACACGTTTAGTCGTTATTTCTTTTTTTTTTTTTTAAATGTCCTTTGCTGCTTCGAAAATTACCCATAATAATTTTTATTTTTGGGATTCGAACCTGAGACCTTAGCAAAGCAGAGCACATGTGTTACCACTACGCTTCGCAGATCGGCTAAATTTTTTTAAATTCGTTATTTGGTGGTTAAACAGTGGTGGCTTTTGCTTTGGTTGCAGACCTGCGAAACACCGAAAAATGACAACGAAAAAAATTTTTTTTTATAATTATGCAACATATTCGTTGTAATATGTAATTTGCCAAAAACACCGAGCGCATTCTCTTAAATTCTTACCGTAATATATGGTAGACATGATTCAAACAGAGAAGAATATACGACCGTTACAAAATTGCGCAAACAAGATAACGCCAGTGGCGGAAACAAATAAAATATGTTTAAACCAACTAGGACAAAATATTATTAAATTAAATAATACTTTTTATTGAATTACTTAGGGAACGATTTAAAAGCTACATATTAAAATATAAATGAAAAAATATAAATAAAATGCTGTCTAATATAAATATGTCAGTCATAAATTGCAGAAGGCAAATTACAAATTTTTCTGCTTACGTCTTTCATTATTAAATAAATCGTACTAAAAAATACGATTTTGGATTAAAAGATGTATTCTAATAAAATAGATATTTTATATAAACACATTGAAAGCTCCTAACTCATACAAGACTTCGGCTATGAATGGCTATGAGTTCCAACATTCTAACACCCGTAAATTAAACCCGTCCAGACGAAAAATGATGTCTGCACACTTTTATTGGTGTCCTCATCTCTGTTTGAATCAAATCTAACGGGCTGGTTTACATTTAGAACAGTGGCGGCGACAGCTCTTAAAATCTGGAGGGGCCAGGAAATATTTGAGTAAAATCGGGGGGGGGGCATCATTTTGTATAGAGGCAAGCCTGTAGTTGCAACCGTTAAATAGTTTGTACTTACTATTTTTTCGCTAAGCAAGGGCACGGACGAGAGTTCAATTCCTGCTTACGTCAAATAATTTGTGTAAAAATATTCATACAAATTATAGGTTCTGCTTAGCCGTTCGCAACTGGCTTTCAATTGTAGGTGCCTTTCTGTGTACGCTAAAAAATAAACGTAATACTGACCATATTACTCCTGATTGTGCATAGATGGCAAACATGGTCATGAAACCTGGAAACAGGAGGCCTAGGTTCAACTCGAGGTGTCGCGCCAATGATGATCATCTTTTATGGACAGGTCAAAATAAAAATGGTGACCTAAACAAAATGTCCTTACTTGCGCACGTATTTTTCTCCAAGCATTTCGGGGGGGGGGGGGGATGCCCCGCTTGCGCTGTCACTGATTCAGAATGCAAACATGCTCCTTACAGAGAACATCTACGCATTAGCGAGCCGCCAACCCACTTTAAGACTGTTCCCATAATAAGGCAGCATATGGCACGTCGATTGCAAACTTATTAACCCATTACCGTCTTAGCGTGACAATATGCGTTAAGAGCGTTTTTTTTTCCGTAAAAATTCGTTCTTAGCTATGTTTTATAACGGCGTCTTTTTTAGTTTAGATCTTCCACCGATAGTGCTGAAATAAAAAGACTTTGAAGACCTACTCCGAATTTGAACATAAAACAATCCGTCTCAAGTAAAAACCGAAACTTTAATAGAACAATTAATTCTACCAATAAGGTAGAATGTTTGCCAGTCTGAAAGTTAGTTCATTTTCATGTCAATATAAGTACTCTTGTACAAAAATAAATTTTTATCCAGAAATCATGTATACTATACATGATTACGTTAAAAGTTACTATACATTGTATAGTAACTTTTAACGTATTAATATAACCTACCTAACTAGTACCTATAAAAGTTGAAACCCCACATTTTTACAACACAAGCCGGTACAGGTAATAATTATTTTATTTCTAGAAAAAAATAAATAAAACAGTTCCTGTTTTTTTTTCGTCATGCTTCACATTTGACGTTTATTTAAATTTTGTCGGGCACATAATTTCACATTTTCCCTGTATAAATCGGCGTCGTAGCTTGTGTATTCAAGTCGTTGGACACAGTATAAATTATTTAGTGAAC
The DNA here is from genome assembly GCA_963971575.1 of Liopterus haemorrhoidalis. Classification (NCBI taxonomy): domain Eukaryota; kingdom Metazoa; phylum Arthropoda; class Insecta; order Coleoptera; family Dytiscidae; genus Liopterus; species Liopterus haemorrhoidalis. The sequence goes on from OZ020611.1 coordinate 179,293,515, forward strand.
TGAATGTTAGATTTTTTTATGTTTTAAAAGTAAATTATAGTCTTGTTATTGTTTTTATGTATAAATATATTTGCTTTTTATTATCAATTTACTTTTATAATGGTTACAATAATCATGTACATGTTCTGTGTAATCAAATACAATAAAAATACTTTTAAAATATTAGTCATACTTTTATTTATTTTCTGTGCAAAATGAACAAATTAAAGATTTTACATATGAGCATAAGGATAAAAAAAAATATTAAATAATATAATGTTCCGTAACTGCACACCTAACTACCGCGGTCGCTGTTACGGTAAAGTCGTGGTAAGTTGTGGTTACCTGAAAACGCGTTTTTGTTACGGAACGGTTGTCACACCTCACAGTTGATAAAGAACATATGATTTTTCCCTATCTTATTTTTCACGACAACGATTATTAAAAATCAGTTACTTACACTCATTCTTACTGTTTTAATTATAGACTATAGTAAAGTAATATTATAATTTACTACTTGCACTATAAAGAAACGATTAATTCCCTCCATTTAACTCTCACCTTATAGTAATTGTTCTGAAATTCCCGCCTTTTGTAGTTTACATTAGATTTGAAGTTTGTAGAGGGTGGAAATAACCCCACTAACCGCGATATTTCCACGGTTAGTTTGGTTACAAAAAAGTAACCAAAATTTTCAGTAACCGCGTTCCGAAACCTAACAATTTTCTTGAAAAGGTTAATGTCGTACACTTTCAGAACGGGAAACTTCAACCGCGGTTACTTTTGTCGAGTAATGGAACATTGTATAAGTTATATATTTTGTATCTGCATATATAATATACAGCGAGATATGGCATTTTGTTTGAAGGTTTATCCGGCAACGAGTTTGGTCTGTCAGAAAATATTCAAAGTTTAACTCGACAACCAAATCAGCGGTTGATCTGAAAATGGATATTCAAGTTTATCTTTTTCCTGTGAATCAGAAAAACGCTTGCTGAACATCTAAAAAATATTGCCCTTTGCAGGATAAGGGACACAAAAAAGCATTATTTTCATTATTTTCAAAACGAACGATCAAGGAACCTTGCTGTTTGGTGTCCTTATTAAAGATATTTGTTAGTGTGTTGTTAAATTATCAACTTGATTGCGCAATTGGATCAAAGTTATTAAAACTGACCTAGGTTCAACTGTAAATATCAGGATTTTCAGTACCAATGGAAAAAGCAGATTTGAGAGATTATTATGCAATGGTGCAATATTAATGCGGACACCGTTATTTTGGACGTTTGTCATTGCTGATAGTACTAGGCTAGAATAGTACAATTGTTGCCGTAGCAAGCCTCGCCGTTATAAGTCACTTCACGCGTCACTCTCGAGTTTTACCTGTTATATTGTACACCGCTAGGTTCCGTGAGATTTCAGCAATTTCTTGATAACCGCGAATCTAAATAATTCGCGATACAATAATATTTATCAATATTCTTAGTTTTTAATCAATCCCAACCAATCACAAACAACCCTAGAGTCATAAACCACATTCCGTCACCAAAAATCATATAAAAAAAGGGTCATTTTTACAATTATACACAGTTCAAATTCAGCCTTCGACCATCAAAATACTCTCTACGAAATAAATATATCTCCGTTAAAAACAAATCCAAAATATTAAGTTCGCTTTATTGAAAAACACACGCTTTCTGTTGTGTGTTTTTCAATCATAACTTCGCACTGAAATCACGCTTTCTGCGGTGGTTTTCAGCCGTCAGTTCCACTGCGAAACCCACGCTTTCTGTTGTGCGTTTCGTCAGTGGTTCTCAACCTTCGCATCAGTTCCATTGCGAAACATACGCTTTCTGCTGTGTGTTTCGTCAGTGGTTCTCAACCGTCGCGTCACCACGAAACCCACGCTTTCTGCGGTGTGTTTCGTCGGTGGTTTTCAACCGCGCCGGCATCGCGAAACACACGCTTTCTGCTGTGTGTTTCGCCGGTGGTTTTCAACCATCCCGTCAGTTCCACTGCGAAACCCACGCTTTCTGTTGTGCGTTTCGACAGTGGTTCTCAACCCCCGCATCAGTTCCATTGCGAAACATACGCTTTCTGCTGTGTGTTTCGTCAGTGGTTCTCAACCGTCGCGTCACCACGAAACCCACGCTTTCTGCGGTGTGTTTCGTCGGTGGTTTTCAACCGCGCCGGCATCGCGAAACACACGCTTTCTGCTGTGTGTTTCGCCGGTGGTTTTCAACCATCCCACCATCGCGGAACCCACGCTCGTTGCTCTGCGTGCAACCGGTGCGTATCATTCACCACGTACCGCAACTAATCGCGCGCTTACATTCCGCCGCCCCCAAACATCGCCGCCGCCGCCTAGTAACATCACGGCTGAACACTGGCGCGTAAACAGGGCAAGAAAGCCTACGCGCGGTACGTTGCGAGAGCCACCTACGGACACCGCCTCCGACTGGTGGAGACTTCAACACCGTACGTCGCCGTCCCCCGGTCTGTACAACTCCATCTGTATCGTACCAACGACCCCAGGGCACGTCTCTTCGCGCCGCCGCCGACACCGAAGCAACCAACACCACCACCAGAGCCGCTGACGGCACTTCCTGAAGTCCGCCGCCCCTCAGCCGCCCCCAGCAACAAAAGTCACACGCGTGACACAGTCTCACGACGCGCTGCTCGTAAGACCACCGCCGACATCAGCCGACCGCCCCCAGGACCGTTGACTGCTGCCGCCCCCACTCGCAAAAGCCGTATTCGGGCTCGATTCACTGAGCTTTTCGGTCCCGATACGCCACCGTCAACCCCCTCAACATCACGCCGCCCCTCTATATTTTCACCGCCCCCAACTCCCGGAAAATCAACAGAAGGACAGGAACAACCTAGAAACTCGCACGCTACACCGCCCTATTCTCCATTAGCGTTTCATTACACCAAAACAAACACGTACTCGCCGACTGAGAAGACCCTACAAGATCTGCGCCGTCAGATCATTTTATTATTGGGAGAGACTATAACAAATACTCCGCTCTCGACTCCGACGCGCACTATCGCCACACCGACGACAGCGTGGCCATCTCCCCCAATTTATAAACCTCTCCTAACACATTCCTCTTCTTCCTGTCCGCTTCAGAGTCCACACCCCGAGATTCCTCCTCGCTTCACGAGGAGACATCTGGACTTCTGAAAGCTCCAGCGTAAACCATATATATATATTTGTATTGTTGTCTTGTCTGATATTTTCCATTGTTGTGTCTCATTATGTTTGTTCAATTCTTGTATTTGTTTTATTTCCGCCTGTTTAACTGTGATCGTAAATGTCTTGTAAATTTCCTGTTGTTAATAAATAATTAACTTTCATTGCTCTTTCATTTATGAAATCATCATCATCATCTCCCATCACTACTTTCATTTTCAGAGACGCTTTAGTTACGTCGCGGCTCTTCAAGCCGAGTATAGGCCGAACGACCCCGCTCCTGAGCTAGTTCGTGGTCAGTGTGAGGTTGGGACCTAAGGATCTCTTCCGAGGGCCCCTTCCGCAACACAATATAATGATTATTAGTATCAAAAAGATATAATACTTTCTGAGTTATATAAAATATTTTAAACTGCTCAACGATCTGTTTCCGTCTTCAGCGATCACGAGAAGTGATGATTTTTTCTTTCTCTTCTGTTACGACATAAAAAACGGTTAAAAATCCTATTAAAATATACGCGATTAGAGTTCATTAGCATACTGATACCAGTTTGTAAAACAACAATATTAAAATAAATCACATTAAAGGAAGGACCCCCCTTAAAGTCGCTTCTTGTATTCCTTGTATTTTGAAAGTGAGGACCTTTTTTTTTGCTCCTCACTTGAATCTGGGAGGTGGTAGGGACCTTTTTTTTGTTCTTCACTTGGATTTGGGAGGTGATCACTTGTATTATATAAGGTAATTTTTTTTTATGAGGGTGTCTAAAAAATCTCGCCCGGAGCGCCAGACTTGCTAAGGCCGGCTCTGAGTAAGAGTCTACAACTATAACATATTTTTTCCCTTAATTTCAATGATGTGAATAACTTACGATTTCTCAAGGTTAATTTCCAATACTTTAAGACTTTAAAAAAATGAACATTTTATTTCAATAATATAAAGACAGGAGAAAAATTTAAATTGATATTAATAAAATAAAAATAGTCAGTGATATTTTTACAGCGCCACTAGAGTAATAAAAGAGTTGGCTAAAGAAAGTTTAAAATCTTTTATTATTTTCAATAAAAAAGTTGTGAAAAATTATATTTGGTGAATTTTAGTTTTTTATTTATATCTAGTGTGCTTATAACAAAGTGCCTTTTAAATGCACTGGTTATAGTGAAAATTTGGCCTAATTTCACCGAAGTTACAGAACAATTATACAAAGTCTGGGTTAATTCTTGTCATCAGTCCAGTAGCGGCACTAGCTCTTAAAATCTGGATCCTCACTTCTAAACTAGAGTACGTTCATCTTAACTTCATCACAGGGTATCATAAATTACGTCACCAATTCTGCGCGAGAAAACAGCTGATCACATTGACGTACATTAGGGTTTTAAACAAATGTTGTGGAAACCAAACACACAAAATCATGTATTTCAAATACATTTTTATTCATTTTAGTACACGGTATACCTTGAAACGTACGAGAAATAAATAATAATAACGGAAATAAACAAACAACATCTCACAATACGCGTAGTTAAACACAAATCAAAGTAAGTGACGCCACTGAATTGTGTTAAGCTAACTGTTGGTAATGTAATGGACGAAATTTGGTTTCTGCGCAAGGGACTGGGAATATCAGCCTGTGATGAAGTTAACTTGAACGTACTCTACAAATGATGATCTACAAAAAAAGTCCTGATTTCTAAAACAAGTGATGACCTATAAATAAAAGGTCCTCATTTCTAAAATACAAGTGCTGACCAAAAAAACAAAGGTCCTCATTTCTAAAATATAAGTGATAAGCTTAAAAAACAGATCCTTGTTGCGCACACATTGTTTTCCAAGCATTTCTGGGAGGGGGGGGGTATCCGTTGACCATGACGATATACCCCAGGGTCGGTCATCTACATAATAGGGCCTGGGTGCAAGTCATTTTGGCCCAGATTTTTAAAAAAGCATATCGGGATTTTAGTAAAATAGACTAAAAAATATTATGTTCTAAATACATTTTATTAAATACATCCATTATACGTGTTAATATCCAATATCATATTAAATGAAACATTTTTATTACAAAAAATAACATAAAACAAAAAGGTGTAATTCTCTGAAATATTTTTCTTTTCCTGTTGCATTTTTCAAAATACTTTACCCCTGCCAGTACGTTATTATTTTTTAAAATTCGCGTAACTTTGTAAGACTCTTCGGGTTTGACCCAGACACAGGTTTCAGTTTTGATTATTATTTTTCCAATACTGTTAGTATTTTATTCAAATAACTCTCTAAATTATTATCCCCGCTCTTTAAGTGAATTTTTGAATTAATGCCCCACGCTTCTCGAATTTTCTAAATTTCTGTCTCCCGTTTGTAAGATAATTGGAACGTGGGCTATAATTTCACGAACGCAAACGTCTTAGGGGCCGTCGCAAAGACATGTTTGAAAATATAATTGGGACACTGTTTTCCTTTTTAGGGGTTGGTAGATACGACAAAAAAAAAAAACACATCGGTAGTCATTTGTCTGCCTGTCGATCTGTTTATTCGGTAAAATTGTATCTGCCATACCTTTCAGAAGTTTTTCTGTTACCGTATTTTTCGTACCATAAGACGCATCAAACGATAAGGCGCACGACATCAGTCCATTACAAAAGACAAAAAACAAGGACAAAGTTTTCTTCAAAAACAGATCTTAGAAGAAAAATTAATCTATATATATAAAATCGTAACTAAGCTACCTACTCATAATCAACGCCCAGCCCAAACCACTGAACCTACAATCATGAAATTCGGCGAGTATATTCCCTCCATGACGTAAGCACCCACTAAGAACGGATTTTTCGAAACTCATCCTCTAAGTGGGTGAAAAGGGGGTTAAAAGAGGTAAAATGTGGCTTCACGGTTTCCTTAATATCTCTTAGGTCCAATAAGATATCGACTTGGTTTTGGCTTACAAAGATTACTCATGTAAATATTAAAAAACTTATTTCAGGATTTTGTTCTAAACGACCTCTAAAGGGGTGAATCTACAATCAGGGTGAATTATAGAACCCTTCGCATCTTCTATGTTTATTGTGTTATAACAGTCCTTTTTAGCATATAGGTGTCTTTTTAAAATATTTAGAAAGTGTTTTGACCGTTTTTTTAAATTCCACTCCTAAAGGGGTAAATTGGTATTTTTTATTCGATAGAATTTCGTCTAGACAAAGAAACATAAAATTCGGGGAGTATATCCCTTTTATGACTTAAGAACCCCCTAAGAAATAATTTTTTGAAATTCAACCCCTAAGGAGTGGAATGGGGTAAAATGTGTTTTGACGGATTCCTCAATATCTCACAGGTCCAATAATATATCGCCTTCATTTTTGCTTATAAATATTATCCATATAAATGTTGAAAAACTTATTTCAGGATTTTGTCCTATTCATCCCCTAATATGGTGAATCTACAATCAGGGAGAATTATAGAACCCGACGTATTTCCTGTGTTTGTTGAGTTATTAAATTCCTATTTAGCATATAGATTGTCTTTTTAAAATATGTCGAAATGGTTTTGATAGTTTTTCAAATTTTTTAGGTAAAAGGATATTTTTTATTTGATAGAACATCCCTTGGACATAGATGCATGATATTCGCAAAGTATATTCCCTCCATGAGGTAAGCATACCCTAAGGGGTGAAATGTAATTTCAAGGATTCCTAAATATCTCTACGGACCAATAAGATATTGTCTTGGTTTTTACTTACAAAGATTACCCATATAAATGTTGAAAAACATATTTCGGGATTTTGTTCTAATCCACCCCTAAAGTGTTGAATTTCTGAACAGGGTTAATTATACAACCCACCATATTCCCTGTGTTTGTTGAGTTATAAAATACCTTTTGGCATATAGGTGTCTTCAAAATATCTCGAATCAGTTTTTAAAATTTCACCCTTAAGGGGTAAATGGGAATTTTGTATTCGATTGAACATCCCTTGGACATAGGTAAATAAAATTCGTGAAGTATAGTCCCTCTATGACGTAAGCACCCACTAAGACGGAATTTTTCGAAATTCCACCCCTAAGAAGTGAAAAGGGGTGAAATATGACTTCAAGGATTCCTCAATACCTCTTAGGATCAATAAGATATCGTCTTGGATTTTGCTTACAAAGATTACCCATACAAATGCCGAAAAACTTATTTCAGGATGTTGTCCGAATAGGTTTTTGCTTATAAAAGTTACCCGTGCACATGTTTAGAAACAAACTACGAAATTTACACTAATGAGCTTCTAAACGGGGTGAATCTACACCTGAGGAGAGAGTTAGCAATGTGATCTATAAAGAACCATGACTTATAATAATTGCACGATGATGGCAAACCGTCAATAAACCGTAGCGAAACACGGGTACTCAGCTAGTTGTTTATATTTTTTTTCTTTTTCTTTATAACGTTTCCTTTGTTTCTTTGCCAGTAAGTACAATTTTTTTAATAAAATACTTTGGATTTATTCTGTCTATTTTTACCAGCATTTAATTGTTCAAAACTTCACATGAAAAAAGATCCCAGTTTCGAAATCAGTTGTTACCGTAAGTTACTCAAAATCAGTTATCAGATCTTAAACATATTTTAAAAGGTTTTAAAATGCAGGCCTGGGTTATTCAATACTTTCTGCAATTAAAAGCGCACAAAACCACAAGAAAATAATAAATGTACAAGAATCTGTTACTATTATCGATGATAAAATTAGGTACCGGACGGTTTTAATTGCTGTCCAAACAGTAGTTGAATCACTCCCACTCAATGGATATCGCCAGTTGCGGTATAGTATGTTCTGCTGTTCAAACATTCTGGCTGCGGTGAGTGCAGATTGGCTAGTTGCATTTTGGTGAAATCATGTCTGTTCTACTTTTAATGAAATTAAATAATTATAAAATATGATTTTAAGTTTCCTTTATTGCATTTAAAAGTGTAAAGTAAGATGCTGCTGAACTGAATACCTACAAAACAAATTTGATTTAGCTATTAACATGTACGTCCGTGGAGTGGAAGAGGTGGGGCATAGTATTTAAACTTTATGTTTAAAAAAATCAGCTTTAATTATTTGTCCTCAAGTTTTGATCCCCTCCCGGCAAATTTTCTGCGGACACCCATGGCTTGAGAATGGGTTTACAAAAACAGTTTGTCTGCCGACGTCGATTTGTTGACCGGCACTAAAATTCTATCAAATGAAATGCTAAATGATCCTTCTATGCAAACGATAATATATTTAAGCCGCATAGTTTATAACATACGACGTAATATAATAGGATACATGCATTCATTATAGCACGTACGATATGATTATACTGACTTTGTGTCGGCAATTGAGCAAGTCATAAAGCAACGATATCGCACTGATTGCAATTTTTGCAATATAAGCGAGATCGCACTTGTCAGCAGTCAAACGGTTAAATATTGCGTGCAAAAGTTTTAGTCCTTTTTAGGATTTCGTAGGGATTACCAAAACACCCTAATTCATTTTATTTATTTTTATTTTATACAATTTGGCCATTCCAACAGGACAACAAATCCCAATAACAGGAGTGGCACTAACAAACAGAAAGAAATCAAAGATAATAAAACATCAGGCAAAAAGAATACATATATACAAATATATCAATGTAGAACATACTGCATGTAAGCATACATACACATATAATACATATATAATACATATGATATATACACAGCATACAAAATACATACAATAAATTAAATTAAATTAGAGATCAGTTTTTTAAATTGTGTAAGCGATGTACTGAATATATCTGGAAAATCAGGCAAATCCGAATAATTATTATGAAGTGACGAAAATCTATTACTAATTGAATTAAGACAGTAATTTGTACGACTTGATGAAACTGATATTAACTCAAAATTTCTGATAGCGTAAGAGGGTACTCGTAAGGAGACCATTCTAACGAGATCAGGACAATCAATCAAGCCATTAATAATTTTGTATAGAAATGTCAGGTCAATTACTTTACGCCTTTTTTCCAGGTCAACTAAATTCACAGAAAACTTTGGAAATTTAATTTTCATATAATTAATAAACCTGTTTTGTATGGCTTGAATTCTGTTTATATATACAAAATACTGGGGCGACCAACAAACGCAGGCAAATTCAAGCTGGCTTCTAACCAGTGTTTTGTATAAGGTCATAACAGATAAGGGATTTTTAAAATTTTTACATGACCGGATAAGGAAACCAAGCATTTTATAAGCCTTTTTAACGATTTTATCAATGTGTATATCCATAATTAATTTGTTATCTAGAGTGATGCCGAGATCTTTAACATTATTCCCAGAACTAATAATAGAGTCATCAAATTTATAATTAAAATCAATAGTTTGCCTGACTCTTCCAAATGACATTTTCATACATTTCTTAACATTTAGGAATAATTTATTTTCAAAACAATATTGATAGAAATTGTTAAGATCAGATTGTATTTTCAAACAGTCGTTCAAGTTACTTACAGAGTGAAAAATTTTTACATCATCTGCATAGAGTAAACACTTGCAGAACTTAAAACATTTAACAATATCATTAATAAATATTAAGAACAATAAAGGTCCCAAGTGAGATCCTTGAGGCACACCGGATGTACAGTGAATCCACTCTGAATTATACCCATTTACTACTACTGATTGAAGCCTATTTGTCAAATACGAAAAAAACCATCTTAGAAGATTACCATGAACTCCACAGTTATAAAGTTTTTGCATAAGAATAATGTGGTCTATAGTATCAAAAGCCTTACTATAATCCGTATATATTACATCAACTTGCATAAGATTATCCATTGACTGTAAAATTGAATCAGTAAAAAATGCTAGATTTGTGTCCACAGATCTGCCGGGAAAAAAGCCATGCTGTTCCGGAATTATTAATTGTTTCACAACCGCAAATAAATTTTTATATATTATTTTTTCGAAGATTTTTTCTAAAATATTGAGCTTAGAAATAGGCCGATAATTTTCAACAAAATCTTTACTACCACTCTTGAAAACAGGAATAACTAAAGCCCTCTTCCAGACACTGGGACACTTACCCTCAGATAAGGACGTATTATAAATCAAACTCAATGGCAATGCTAAAGATGATGCACAGTTTTTTATAAATATGCTAGGTATCCCATCCGGCCCTGCTCCTTTCTTAGCATCAAGATTTTCCAACATATTTAGCACCTCGCCAGTGCTAACCGAGATATCAGAAATACAAGAACTACATTGTACACAAGAAATATCATCAAATTTCAGATCCGAGGCAGAAATGTTAGACTCACTAGTGTAAGCTAATTTAAAATAATTAGAAAAAAGATTACAGATATCCACACCACTATCAGCTACAGCATCATTATGTTTCATTATATTAGGCATATTTACTTTTTTAACAGAATTAATGAAACTCCAAAATTTCTTAGAATTTGTTGATATTTCAGACTCAATATTCTTAATATAAACGTCATAACAATTTTTTATTAACATTTTGACACGTTTTCGCAGTAGAGAAAACGTTATATAATAAAAATTGGTTTTAAAATTTTTGAATTTTTTATGTGCTTTATTCTTTTCTCTAATTACTTTAATCAAGCCAGCTGAATACCAGTTAGGGTAAGTTCTATTTTTTATTGGTTTAGTGCGAACATTGGTACTTATAATTGAATTAATGTAAACATAAAACTTATCAACCATATCATCAGTAGACAAACCATTAAATTCAGCATTCCAATTAACACGTGAGATCTTTTCGTTAATAACATTGTAATCAGCTGACTTGAACAAAAACATTTTCCTTGAAAGATCATCTAAGTTATTAATAAGAGATAAATCAACATAAAATTCAACTGCAGGGTGATGAACATCAAGTTTAGTTAAAGGATCTGTACAATTCATTACCGTTATAGAATTCAAATTCGACAATATTAAATCAAGTACTCTATTATTAATATTTTTAATATAATTGAATTGAGCCAATCCACAATAAGTTATACAATCTATGAAATCAGAAGACCATTTGTGATAAGTATTACAAGATGTCATAGTATTTGACTTATCATTATGTACCCAATTCAATAAGGGAAGATTAAAATCTCCACAAATTAAAAACTTATCATCAGGATTGGCATCAATCAAATTGTACAAGTTATCAATAAATAAAACCAGAGCATTATGATCTTCAGGTGGTAAATAAGCACAACATATATGCAATTTAATATTTAAATTATTTTCGGACTTAATATATACAGTTATCCAAACTTCTTCGATGCACGAACGCCACTCAGAATTAACAGAAAAAGAAATATTTTTTCTAATAGCAACTAATACACCACCGCCAGCTCTTTTTGAAGACGTTTGAGAAGACCTGTCACATCTAACTACACTATAATCACTTGAAAACACCTCTAAGTCACAAAATGTTGAGTCAAGGTTAGTCTCAGTAAAACAAATTAAATCGTAGTCATGAGACATAGAGTTCACGCGAACAACTTCAGTCTTCGATCTTAACCAACGAACATTTTGGTAATAAACCGATAAGCCCATAAAACAATTTAGCGTTTATAAATTGTATATCTAGATATTATTAACGAATCAATCTAGAGATGTCATCCACAGAAGTAACCATTTGGACCATAGATGTATCAGATTTTCTTACATATATCTTACAATTCCGCGTCCAAATATATTTAAATCCCTGCGGACGAAGTGACTCACGCGTTTTTCGAAATAGGGCACTGTTACTCGCAGTAAGGTGATCATTGACATAAATCGTTTGTTGAGGGCCATCTATGTTTAGTTCCTTAGTTGTCAAGTTTTTGTGATAACAATCATGTGATAACAATCCTAAAATTTTTCTAAAACAGAAGATTTCAAAAAAACCGTATCTCGAGGTAAACGGGTGTGAAGCGAATTCTTCAAGAGATGGAACTCCCCTTGCCATAAATCATAAATCTACTTATTTAATAATAAAGTCTTTTTTTCTTGCCGCAAATATCAAAATTTTAGACCGTAACTTAAAATTGATTATATATTTGTGATCTAAGGTTAAAAATGTATTAGCAAACCAATTTTCCAATAAATATTTATTGTCCTAAAATTTTAAAATTATAGCCCAAATATTGTTGATCTATGACCAAAAATATGGACACAAAATATTTTTTCTTAAAAATCACGATTTTTTTAAGTTACCTCTTATGATTTTTTTAATTTTTGGCCGTTTTCATGAGTTTTGGATTACTGCCCATTCAAAACTTAATAATTGGTTTATTTAAGCCATTTTTTTTAGACTAAACAATGTAAAATAATTTTAAAAATTCAAGCCGCAGATTTCTATCCCTAACCATTTTTTAGTTTTCAAAAAAAAGTAATAATAAATTAATGAAGAATTTTCAAAAAAAAAAAAATGTTTCAAAATATGCTTACAACTCAATTTTTTACTCAACTTCAAGATTTTAAAAATTTATACCGTTTTTGAGATACGTCCATGAGAAGATGAAAATTTCTATAAATGACGTCATATTAAAATTTGTCATAAATAATTTTAAAATGTGCAAAACGAATAAGGCCCCAAATTTCTTCTAGACTAAATAAACTTCGGTGAACCCAAAAATTCCAACCACAATTCGTTATCTCTAACCGTTTTTGAGTTGTGCTTTTTTTTAATTCTCAATTTTCACTGACAATGTGAATTATGCTATTAAAAAAAATGGCGTAATCTCAAAACGCGTTAAACGATTAAAGACCCAATTTTTTTATAGACTATATAAACCATGGAAAATCCCAAAAATCTAACCGGAAGTCGCTGTCTCTAACCGTTTTTGAGTTGTGCTTTTTTTAATTCACAATTTTCGAAAATAATGTAAATAAAAATCCTTTTGCTAAATAGAATGATCAAAAACCTCACTTAATCGTTAAAAGTTACTAGAATTCAAAATCCAGTTCCGCTTAAACCAAAGAAACAAGCTATAAAATATCACCGCTGTGCTTATATTTTTGAGCAGCGTACACATAAACAATAAACATAAACAATAAAAACAAAACGAAAACTAGAAAAGAAAAGCCTGAAACTTTTGCACGCATCTAGTTATTTATTAAGTTTTATTTTCTTTCTATAATTAGTAAGGAAAAACATTCATCAGGGCCTAACTGGTGTCTAGGTATACTAGCATTTAAATGTTTGATGTCCGTTATATCAATATAATTAATATAGAAAAAAAAAAAAAACAAAATATCAACATAGGTCTGATTCGAAAAATTATAGTTACGACTTATTGAACGAAAAATGCAAAATGTTAAACATTTATTGAAATTGTGCATCTGTCACAACATTTTAAGAAGAAGGTGTAGAGTAGATTCAAATAGAGAAGGATACACGACCGTTACAAAATTGCGCAAACAAGATAACGCCAGTGGCGGAGACAAATAAAATATTTTCAAACCAAATGGGACAATTAAATAATATTTTTATTGAATTAGTTAAGGAAGATTTAAAAGCTATATATTAAAATATAAAGGAAAAAATATAAATAAAATGCTGTTTAGTATAAATATGTCAGTCATAAATTACAGAAGGCAAATTGATTATGAATAAAAAAATAAATATGCCGATCAGACGGGGAAAAAATATATATTGCAGTAAAATTAATTTTATTATTAAATTTATATCGGTCATATGTACTCTTAAAGATGCCAGTTGCAGCAATCACTCGTTCCCGGAAATTTTGTTACAGGAATTTTGAAGTTTTTCAGATTAACTTCCTCCTTCATGAACTGCATAACATTATTAATAATTTCGCGGCTCTGGCTATGAACCACTTGTCCTTTACGTCCCACTAATTGCTTCTATATTTTGTATAACACTGTTTTTAAAATCAAAACATAAATTAATTTCATAACCTTATACCATATAACTTATCCTACTGTTCTATTACCAAATATGTATTTTTCTACTTACGTCCTCTTTCACTAACAAATAATTCGTATTAAAAAATACGATTTTAGATTGCAGATGTATTCTAATAATATAGATATTTTATATAAAGACATTGGAAGCTCCTAACTCATATAAGACTTCTTCGGCTATGAATAACAAACCTAACACCCCTATTATAAGAAAATTAGACCCGTCCAGACGAAAAATAGTTTCTGCACACTTTTATTGATGTACTCAAGTCTATTTGAATCGACTCTACAACCATTGAATAAAAATACTAACGGAAGGAGTATTACATGTAGTTGGAAAGACCAAGTTGGTCTTTCAAGATGGTGGACGATAGTTTCCGGCTGTACAGTGGCTTAAGGCCATTTATTAAAATAGTTGTTATCGATAAAAAAAAAAATGATGTGAAGTGTGAATTTTCACACATGGCGGCATGCTGAGTGTGTAGGACAAATTTTGCTTTGTAGTAAACACGGCAAAATGTACGGTATTTTGAAAATAATTTATCGTCTTTTAATCTAAGAGCTTTAAAAACAAATTTTATGTTAAAATATTTTTTTGTTAATTTTAATTCGAAAACTTAATACCATTATTTAGGTTTCTAAATATATGCAGTATTTTTTTTTTATATAGCAAGGTTCATTAAGATTTTGAAAATTGTTTTAAGTCATATGCTCCGCCCCTTTGGTTTCGTATACATGACACATAGAATGAAAATATAATTCTAACAATTCCAACTGGTTATTAAATTTACGCTCTTAAAAATTAAATGCAACATTTGCAACACTGCAAAAAACAATTATCTTCTCTGCCCGGGAGCGAACCCTAGTTTGCTGCGTTGCAAGCGAGCAAGCTAACCATTAGACCAGGATACGCCTTCTAGTATAGTGTGTTACATAACTATAACTTTTGTATTATCTGTCTCATTTTGTAATACGTAACTAAGAGCGAAATTTCATTTTTTATGTTGTATATTTAAAATATCATCTTAGGGTGGTAATTTTGAAGTGGCACCTTTCAAAATAATTGACATGACTTTCACAATTTTGACATGTCAATCCCAATTTTGACATGTCAATCCCAATTTTGACATGTCAATCCCAATTTTGACATGTCAATCCCAATTTTGACATGTCAATTTGTTATCTGACACACATAGTTTTTGAGTGAATATAACCTCGATATAATAAAACTTAACCAAATATTTAAAAGCCAGGTTTACAAGTTCACATGTTTCCATAAAAGTCTATTTACACCACAACAGTCATCAAAGTAACCAGATCTAGTTTCGTATTACAAAATGAGACAGATTATACATCGTTAACCAAAAAAACACAAAAAAAAAATATTTTCCAAAAAAAAAAAAAATCTGATCAAAAATTCCTGTTGTATTATTCCGGTTCACACCAATGTACATTACTTAGAATTTTTCAGATTTTTAGTTAAAACTATCTGGGCTACAGGGTATGGGACAACAATTTTTTTGCACATTTTTGGCAAAAATCGCATCAAAATAATATATTTTGCAAAAATAAAATTTGATTGTTAATCCACGTACTAAGGGCTTTCATTTGATACCCAACTCAGAATTTTAAAAAATATATATTTTTTTCGATGAGCACATATTTGTTTATATTTTTAGGAGGAAATGTTTTTTAGATGTTTTAGTATTTTTCCTATGTGCGGGTCAAAGAGTTGTATAAGCATGTCAAATTTCAACTCTCTAGGTTTAGCTGTTTGGCTACAATTTTTACCGAACAGACAGACAGACAGACGACAAAATAACGGTATCAGGGTTTTTTTGTCATACCGACAAAAACCTAAAAATACCAATCTTGATATTTTCAAAAGAAGCTAAAGATAGGAGGGAGTTATAAAACTAATGATACACAAAAGTAAATTACTCGTATATTACATACAGAACTTATAGCTGAAAATTGTCACAGAACGCCATTGTATGTTGAGATTTATCAAAATCTCATTAATTCAATTACCTAATAAGAATAGAAAATACTTACGAATGAAAAGTAATTCCTTTGGTCTTTGTATTTAGTGTTTTTGCTCGTACACAGACAGTACAGCTAACCATTTTGACAAGATACCTTTCAGGTTAAATGTGTATTTTTATATTGAATTATAAAATAACTATAAATTATTTTAGCTCATCTTTTATTTATGATTTATAAATTATGAATATACTTTAAATTATTAAAATAAAAGTTTTTTTTTAGTAAATAGCATTAATGTGACATTTTATAAGAAATATTATCATTCGGCAACACTTTGAAGTTAGGTCATACGAGGGTTACCTTTTTTGTCTTTACAAATGACCACTAGATGGCAATATTGAAATGTGTGTCATACTATATTCGTAAAATTTGATATTTGTTATTGTGAAACCAGTGGCCGCTTATAAATTGACTGAGTAGTTGGTTGACAGTGAGCGTTTAAAAAAAAAACAAGTTTGTGAAAAAGTGGATATTACTCGTGAAGGTTTTTGTTGGATGATTTTTTACGATTTTAGTAAAGGCCTAACTCAACAACAATGCATAGATTCGCTTCGTTCAACTTTTGGTACTGAAGCACCATCAGAAAAGACTGTTTACTATTAGTATGTAAAGTTTCATTGTAATCCTGCGTCCGTCAGTGATGAATCTCGTCAAGGTCGACCAAAATCGGTTGTGATTCAAAAAAACATCGATGCTGTGCGCAAAATGATTAAAGAAGATCCTTTGGCATATCGAAGACTGCAATATATTCGATTTTGCATGAATATTTAGCTGTGAAAAAGATCTGTTCCCAATGGATTCCGCATAATTTGACCGAAGCTCAAAAAAAGGCTCGTGTTGATTGGTGTAAGGGAATGCTAAAAAAAATTAATTTATTAAAAGGATTTATTCATATGAACCTGAAACTATGCAACAATCCACTGTTTGGGTCTTCCAAGATGAACCGAAACCCATAAAAGTTGTTCGTTCACGAAGCATCCAAGAAAATGATCGCTTATTTCTTCGGTTATACTGGACATGTCGCTACCATTCTCTTAGAGGATGGTAGAACAGTTAATGCTGAATGGTATACAACAATTTTTTGCCAGAGCCAACGTGGTGGTCGAGCGCACTTAGTCGTGCGGTTTGTACTGGTGGAAACCCAGTACGATTGTCCGGTCTGTGGTTCGAGCCTGCTTCGTTGGTGATATTATTCGGGCGAGAATAATATGTTTACATTACTCTCATTTTCACAATCATTCACCCTTCATCCAGGTGTAGGAGCTCGCCCCCTGGCATCGGCGATTAGCCTCGTTGCAGAAATAAAGGCCGATGTAAAATAAATAATATAATAATAATAATTTTTTGCCAGAAGTCATCGACAAAATCAGGAAAACAACCAAAAACGTCGCATCATTTTTCATCATGACAATGCAAGCTCCCACACAGCACGTCAAACAATTGATTATTTGAAGGAGAAAAACATCGAATTAATGTCTATTTAGGGGTGGCAAGAGGCGCCAGTAATGTATTTTTTTTGTGAACCACTTAAATTATTAGTGTCAGGGGGGCGCGAAGATTAAAGCGAAGAGTTTTTGTTTATGTCTTCACTTGAAATTGAGAAGTGAGGACCTTTTTTGTTTTTGCTCTTCACTGGAAATTTTGAAATAACGACCTTTTTTTTGCTCGAGAATTGGTTTAAACGCATGATAAAGTGTATAAATCTTAAAGGCGAATATTTTGAAAATCAATAAAACAGTTTGTTCAAAAAAAAAAAATGTTTTCTTTCTTAGTTTTTATAAAAACTTAAAAGATAGCCCTTGTAAATACTTTTTAATACGAAAATAATAAAATACTAGCAGGCATTGTGGTCGTTGGAGTGACATTTCCGTCACAAAAATTTGTATGTAAAAATTCTTAAAGCCTCCTTCCTTCAGTATTTTTATTCAATGGATACAACAAATTAATGGTGTTTTAATCTATTGCGCATTGATTTGACAAGTGCCGTAACTAGCTTTTTATGTGCCCGGTGCAATGTTTTATTTTTGGGCCCCTTATATAAGTTTTTCTGGGAGCAATAGTAATAAAATGAATATGATATAACAATTGTTTATAAATAGTTAAGTTCACAGACATCTAAACCGTACAGCAGAGGACGGCGGTGAAATTTTAAATCTGAAAATATTATTTTTGACACTTCCTTTGGTCAGTTCCATTTCAGGGCCCATTTCGTCCTGGACCTTATCTTGTGCACCTGTTGCGCCTGCCTAGTTATGGTACTGGATTAACTTATTTTCGACCTTATATTTCTGATGTGGTTAAATATCAATAATAAAAAAAAAAAAAAAAATCAAATGTGGCCACCACAGGACCGACCGCCATCACAAAGTACTTATTTAATTTATGCTGCTTTATCAAAAAATGTCTCAAATAAAAGTTGTTAGTTACTGCTTTTATAGCAACTTTTGTTAAATTAAATTTTTCGAAATATTTCTCTGTTGTTGCCAGAAATTATCAGCACGATATACGGTTTAAAAAATAAACCTGCAACTGGCGAACACAACTTCAGTACTAACCTACTCAAGGAAGTTAAGTAAGAAATTGCTTACCCTCGCAGCTATATTTTTAATAAATGTCTCGAAACCGGATATTTCCCACGCACTTTTAAAAATGTGAAAATTACCCCAATATTTAAAAATGGCTGCAAGAAAGATCCTAATAATTACAGACCTATTGCTGTAATAAGTAATTTATCGAAAATTCTGGAACGTTTAATAAAGAAAAGATTAAATTCATTTTTGGAATCTTTCGGTCTAATTTCTCAAAAGCAGTTTGGTTTTATGAGGAATAAAAACACTAACTGCGCAATTGCTGAACTTTCAAAAAGTATATACAATGCCTTAGATAAATCGCGCCCATGTATTGCCATCTTTCTTGACCTGGCTAAGGCGTTTGACACCGTAGAGCAAGGGTGTCAAACTCATTTCAGCCTCGGGCCATTTTTCTAACAAGTAAAATTTACGCGGGCTGCACGTTATGTACAGGCTATTCCAAACGTTTAGGCGGAACTAAATGGGAATTTCCTTCTTTAAGGTTGTCACGAGAAAGAACCTTGCTTGGATAATTTCAAGTTTAACGTTGGTATGTGAAAATTAAAAATTCCAACAGTGAAACCATAGAGACGATGACATTTATTAAAAATTTGAATACATTTTCACATATTTTGAAGACAAAAAAAAAAAAAATAATAATAATAAATAGGAAATTTTTATTAAGAATGACAAAAAATTAAAATTAAATGAAACGGACATTTTATAATAATAATCAATTTAATCTAGAATTTGCAATGTGAGTATGATTTACAAAGCTTAAACAAAATGACCAAAAGTCCAAATTAATAGATAAAAATTACTAGATTTCAAAATCTAGTTCCATCTCAACGTTTGGAATAGCCTATATTTATATTGTTACTTATTCTGTTTTTTATTCTCCTCCATTTTTCTGAATATTTATTTGAAGGAAGTAAGGAAATAACATTTAAATAATAACAATTAAATTTTGCCAAAATATTTGCTTTATCGAACAACAAAACAAAAACGGGTTGAAATCAGCGTAGTGGTACTGTATACAGCAGTTGCACCTATAGAAAAGTGGCATTTGAAAGCTCTGCTTACGAGAGTATTATTTGGAATCACGGGGAATCGCTGATCTACCGACTATCGCACGGCTAACTGCAATAGTTATTGCCTGACTATTGGGTTTCCGCCCTTCGCCGAAGTCTTGACGCCGCAGCCCGGACAGCTTCTGTCACTAGGCATTTTCGTTCAAATAAATGTTTATACTGTATATAGTATAAAAAATTATTATAGTATAAGAAGTCGTTACGGGCCGCTAAAATGCAAGTATTGGGCCGCATGCGGCCCGTGGGCCGCATGCGGCCCGTGGGCCGCGAGTTTGACACCCTTGCCGTAGAGCACTTGCTACTGTTAGAAAAGCTTGAAAACATCGGGATAAGGGGGACGGCATTAAATTTTTTCAAAACTTATCTTTCTGACAGATGCCAGGTGGTCACGGTGGATGGCTGCCAAAGCTCAAGAAGGATTGTATCCTGCGGAATTCCCCAAGGAACCGTGATCGGTCCTCTTCTGTTTTTAGTGTATATAAACAATTTATTAATTTAATTAAATTTACAAGGGCAAATTTATCTTTCGCCGACGACATGGTTCTTTTTATCGAGGGGCAAAACTGGGCAGATATTGAGGTAATTGCTACACGGGATCTACACAGTATTGTAAACTGGCTTAATACAAATAAACTGTCTATTAATTATAATAAAACTGTGTTTATACCCTTCACTATATATAAAAAAATTGATGTAAAGTATGAATATTCACACATTTCAGGGTTTCGCAGGTATATAATAAGTGAAGGCGGTATGCTGAGTGTGTAGGACAAATTTTACTTTGTAGTAATCACGGCAAAATGAACGATATTTTTAAAATAATTTATCGTTTGTTAATCATATAATAAGACTGGTTATTAAATTTACGCTCATAAAAATTAAATACAACATTTGTCAAAATATAACTAGAATTTTGACAAAATAATTTCAACATAATAAAAATGCAAAAAAAACAGAAAAAATAAAATTCACTCCGGTACTCGAACTCGAAACCCTTCGTTTTCTAACCAGTTTAAGAGTGCTCTAACGCATGTAGCCATCGCACGCCATGCATGTGAGTGTCTTACATTGGTATAACTTTTGTACTTTGTGAACCAAAAACCACAAAAAATGCGTTATTTTCCAAAAACATAATCTGATCAAAAATTCCTGTTGTACTATTTCGGTTCACATCAATATACATTACTTAGAATTTTTTTAGATTTTTAGTTTAAACCATCTGGGCTACAGGGTGTGGGACAAAATTTTTTTTGCACATTTTTGGCAAAAATCGCAATAAAATAATTTATTTTGCAAAAATAAAAATTTGATCGTTAATCCACGTACTAAGGGCTTTCATTTGATACCCTACTCAGAATTTAAAAAAAATATTTTTGTTTTCGATGAGTACATATTTGTTTATATTTTTAGGGGGTTATGTTTTTTAGATGTTTTAGTATTTTTCCTATGTGCGGGTCAAAGAGTTGGATAAGCATGCCAAATTTCAACTCTCTAGGTTTAGCCGTTTGGCTACAATTTTTACCGAACAGACAGACAGACAGACAGACAGACAGACAGACAGACGACAAAATGAGGGTATAAGGGTTTTTTGGTCATACCTACAAAACCCTAAAAAGGAGAAGATGGTGTAAAAACATTATTATTGCATTCCTGTTATGAAGGCAATTGCACCTGTGATACCTACATACAGGCAGTTGATTCCACAAAGTATCTAGGTGTTACTATAGATAAATATCTTGGATGGGATTGTCATATACTAATGCTATGTAAACGACTGCGGAAAACCCTCTTTTACTTTAGAAAATTACGTAAAATATTTAGTGTCAAATCACTCTTCACTTTTTACTCTGGCCTTGTCCAGTCCTTGGTCTCTTACGGAATTATAGGTTGGGGAGGGGCAGCGGAAACTTATATGCACAACCTCAAAGTTATTTTAAATTCTATTATTAAAACTATTTTAAATAAACCCGGTATCTACCCTACTGTGAAGTTGTATGAAGAGGCTGAGGTATTAAATACGTCTCAATTATATAACTATTCTATTCTGCAATACTTACACAGGAACTCAAATGTATTGACTATATCGACACATCACTATAGCACTAGAAATAACTCCGATGCGCAATCTTATAAAGCTAATAAGTCTATGGGACAACGATGTTTTATTTATTTTGCACCTAGTATTTATAACAAGTTTGTAAATTTTATTCATTGTAACAACTTAACTATCAACAAAATTGCGAAAAAGTACTGCTTTACTGTAAAATATTAATTAAAAAAAAAAAAAAAAATTTCATGTACACAAATAACAATAATAATAATTTCTTCGTAACTTATACCATAATTCTATGCTAAAAATATCTTATTAACTAACCGACGAACGTAATTATGATTCTTTACAAGCCACACACAGACAGTATGCTGTCTAAGTGGTGTATTCCTTATTTTAATTGTACAAATGTAATACCTACATGTAATATAAAAAAGATTTGTGTAATATGGTACAATAAATAAAAATTGAAATTGAAAATTTAAATTGTGGAATATTCGCAAAAATCTTAAAACCGACACGAATAAACTCCCATTTCTAGTTAACCGATGTTTACCAAAAGTTGATCAACTCGTCCCATTGATGTCAAAAGCTTAAATATAAAGTTTCATAAAAATCTTTTTAGCCGAATTTGCTCTGTACGTGTACACGGACCGACAGACATCATTCTAAAAATAGTCAAAACGTTATGTAGGGACCTCAATTCGTGAAGATCCATCGAAATCTCGAAATGTTAAAATCAGTATGATCACGATATCTCCCTTATATATGTTGGCTGTCGGTAAATGTATATATATATATATGTTCTACAAAATGTTTTTTAATGTATCTTTTTCCATACGATAAATGCCGTAATTGCCCGTGCTCAATTGTGTCTTTAAGTCTCAGGTAGTCATTTGAACAATTAATGTGATTAAAGTAATAACTAAATAAGTTATTACTTTGTGATAAGAAAAAAAAACGTTATTTATGAAATATATTGCATTGTTATTTCAATAAGTCGTAACTCTGAAACTTTTTAAAGACGATACATACACCTTTGAACTTAAGCAGAATCCTCCTAGGGTTCCCTGAATTATATATTCTGTGATAACATCTTATTACGCTAATAAATGTAATAAAGTAATAAATAAATCAGTCTTACTACTGACTTTTTTATCGATTTCTCATTAATAATAATAAGGAGCCCGAAAAATAGTAAAAGTACTTACATAAGTTAGACCCTGACATTCATGATTTATTTTCTTACCGTGACTACGAATTCTAGGGACAATACTGTAAATTTTAAAGCAGTCAGTTTACAAGGATTCTGAGCTCTGTGCATTACCATTAGGACTGAACTTTTATAATCCTGATCTGGGATGCTGTACCACTCCGAGTAAAAACAACCATCCGACACACGACTGCTCTGAAAAATACACTTACATGTTTATATTTTGTACTGAGTTAAAGTATTCTCTCGCTCATGAAAGTTTGGACACTTGATCCAGTTAAAAATTTGATTTACAAGCACTATTAATTTTTACCAAAGAAGACTATTAATATTACTTTACGTGTTTTATAAAGGTTATAGTTATAACATAAATATTAACACTGAAAACTTAATCCTTAAGCTTTTCTAGCTTGCGGTGTAAGGTTGTAGTAACATGTGATTCAAACAAAAGAAGATTAAATATAGTAGGCCGAGAAAAACGATGTATAAGCTGTTCACTTTTGTAAGGACGAACTAGATCTGGTTATTTTGGTTACTTTTATAGTGTATTACTGACTTATTCATGACATTTAAAAAAATTCCTTGCACTGTAAATCAGACTCCACATTTGTTTGGTTATGATCATTACAATTAAGATATCATTTTTTATTGACATATGTCAAATTGACATTTTTTACCATTTTTTAATACCAACATGACATAAAATTTCAAAGATGCAAACTATTGAAATCAAAATTTCCTCTTAGTTTGTTCTTACAAAAGTGAACCGGCTTATATGTCTTAAATAATAAATTTAGAACGTTAGAACTACTCACATAGTCTTTGAAACCACAGAGCTATTGAGCAAATTTAAATTTAGCTTTAAACAGCTAGTTTTCCTTAAAAATAAATCTTGTTTATTTATTATTTTATTTATCTTTTTTTTTTTCATAAAACAGCCAGTAAAAATGGACACAAACATTTAAATAAACAACAACTATCCAAAATGACAGAAATAAATAGTTTTTATTTTTGTTGTTGTTTGATTGTCTCCAACATGCCTTATATTGTTGTATTTATCTTTCACGGCATACTCTGACGTATCATTTTTTTTGGAACTATTCGTTATTTTCTGGCTTTGTTCCCTATATTTCTTTCTTTCGTGTTTTGCCTTTTATGTATTTCCTTACCTCTTTCAATTTTTCTTAGATATCTCATTTCAATGCTTCTTATTTTGGATTTGTGCTTTTCTGTGGTGTTAGGCTTCAGTGGCGCATGTCAAAATCGGTACTATCACTTTTTTGATGATCTCTACTTTGATGTTTGTTGGTATTTCTTTTTTAGTTAGGAACGATGTTTTGACGCTGTAGACCAATGTTCCAACTATGCCTCTTTTCATAATTTCTTCATCCATTTTTTCATCTTCCGAAAAATCTGTGACTAGGTATTTGAATTTATCTACCTGTACTATTGTCATCTATTTTTGAGTTATACTTTTATCCTGCTTATTATCATGTTTTTTTTTTTTTTTTTTTTTCTTGTGTGGTATTCTTCATATTAATTTTTTTCAATTCTTTGCTGTACTGGTTTAATTTGTTTTGCAGTCCGTCTTCAATTATTGCATAAGCATATGTGATATTATTCATTATAACATGAACATATCATCCGCATAGAAAAGTTCTGCTACTTTCAGGTTTTCCATTTTCCAGTAGTCCACAGAGTATTGTTTTATGTTTTGTCTTGCTTCTTTTAGGGCGTCATCCTAGTACCAGCGAGAACAGTAGTGGACAGAGTATGCATCCTTGTCTAAGTTCGTATTCATTTGTAAAAGTATTACTTCATGTCCGGGAGGGATCCATTTCGAAAAAATATCCGTAAAATAATATACATTTATTACTGAATTTTACGGAGAGGATTGGGCTTATACCGTGTGTGCAAGGAAAAGTGGAACATAGCAGATTAACATGGGATTTTTAAGTGCGGAAATTGGCTCTTCTGTACATTTTAGAACAAAAATATAAAAATACAAAGTTATTTAAAATTAGTTTTTATGTGTAAAAAGTCTAAATTTGATGCCATAGAATGTTTGTAACACTAGATATTTGAAAAATAAAATAAGATGTTTTCGTCATAATTCAGATAACCGTGGAAATAAAACATAAAATAAAATTTTAATGCCTACAAACTGTTTTTTGTAGGGGTAGCAGGGAAAAGCATTCAATGCATCGAAAATGGTCCGATGCAGAAACTAAGAAGCAGAAATAAATTCTTTGGATAGATGGGTCGTAATTGTAATTTATAGGTTTTTACTTAATTTTACCTTGTGTCTGAACTTCCATGAGTGGGAGTGGTTACCTATATTGAAACTTACTGTAATTATTAATTGACTTCCTACAAACCCGTACACGAATAATTCGATCAACAGAACAATTTCAGCTAAAACGTATTTTAAGGTATTCCATAGATCGTTGTTATTCTGTAACAGACATATGTACATTATCAATACTAGTTCTGAAATAATTTGATAAAAATAATTTGAAGTTTCAATTAGTGAAAGTTCGCGGGGTTTGTTAGAGATGATGCGCCAAACTATAATTACTTTTTATAAAATAAATTAATTCCTTTTTTCCTTGAGATTTGTAAAAATGTCTATTATAATTTAAAAAAACCATCTTTAGATAATTTTGTCAATAAATCTTAATAAATCAGAACCGCGTATCCGGAACCAGGTACCCGTAACCGGGTTACTCGAAAACTACTTATCCGGTTTTACTTGAATCTCAGACTGGGTACCCGAAAAATCGGTTTCGATAATTATAAAAGAATATCACTACTGGCGATTATTGCAATGGCGTATACTCAATATGTGCAAGCTGTTCTCAAGGTAAACACATGAAAATTGCATAATGATTTATATATGAGTAGATCAATGGCAGGTACAGCTAAATTCAAAAATTAAAACATATAACAGAAAAAAAAATAGATATTGGTAACTTCGGATGTCTTGGGAACTGGGCTGGAAATTGAACGTTTAAAACATGTTTAAAACATATCAGTTATTTGGGTTCCGTCCCATATCGGCATCCATGGTAATGAAAAAGCAGACGCCGCCACAAAAGACGCTGTGACACAACCAGCTCTCCCAATGCCATGCCTAATACAGGACCTTAAAAATCTGGTAAAAAAGAAAATAAAAAAACACAGCAACCTCTAATAGCTGGAAATCCAAAACAACAAGTTAAGAACAGTAAAACACACTACTCCAGAAAAGAGGAAATACTAAGACTACGAAGGGATCACACAAAGTTAAGACATCAATATTTGCTCCACAATCTGGGATACAACATACGAGTGAAGGATGCAATGCACAAATCACCGTACAACATATAACTATTGACTGCCCAAAATATTCAATGCAGAGAAGAAACAACAACTTAATCTTTGGCGAATCTCAGGATACAACCATGCTAAACGACACACTGAAATTTCTACAAGACACAAACATTATACAAAACATATAAAATAAAATGTACATTGTATTCCATATTTAATTGTACCCGACGCTAATAGCCTATGCAGCTGAAGTGTACTTAAACATTTAGATAAAAAAAAAGAACGTGTGTAGAATCTTTTATAAACTATATATAATTAAGGTAGAAACTTACTACTAGCTGTAAAAGAAGTCGAATCATATTAACCGAAATTGCAGATCAAACTTAAAGTTACAAATAGCTACATCATTTTCTATATGACACTCATGGAACTTTTATTAATTTCATATACTTCTTACTAACGACCTTTTGCTCTTTTAAGGACTGAACGTATGAACACTTGACAAATGTACCTATGTGCTGGAAACTATCCAATCCTAATAAAAATGTACAGTTTCATACAAACCGCTCCCTCTCTTCCACCAGGCTTAAAGATAAGTATATAATCCAGCGACTATTTCATAGATTACTTACTATGCTCATCATTAATAGGTATCCAACAAAACACGATACAGCTGCATGCAAGACAACATGTATAAATATCATTGGACCGTACACTTCCTCTTCTTTCACACATAAGCTGCAAAATATTAACATGTAAGAAAACAAAAATTGTATTGTGTTCACCGGCAAGACACGATAGAGAAAGAAGAAATATCGAAAAATGAGCTATCACCTCTCAATCGATCCATTCGTGTAATATATTAAGGCGACCATACGTCCCGAATTTTCAACCCATGTCCCGAATTTTTTGCAGACAATGTCCCAAATTCAATTATTTGGTCCCGATTTGTGCTGAATTTGAGAAAAATAATTAACTGAAAAGTAAAATATATATACGGACACCGTTATTTTGGATGTTTGCCATTTCTGACAGTACTAGGCTAGAATACAATATAATTAGTATTAGCATCAAAAAGATATAATACTTCATGAGGTATATAAAATTATTTCGGACGTTTCGGAAACTGCTCAACAATCTGTTTCCGTCTTCAGTCGTGAATGATGGTGATGACTAGTATTATTTTCAATTCTTACTGGCTTTACTTTAACCATATTTCAACTCATAAAACTGTTCGCAATATCTTTGAAATTATTTTGCAATGGTCCAATATTAATGCTTTATTTACACACCTTTATTTTGGACGTTTGCCATTGCTGATAGTACTAGGCTAGACAATACAATATAATGAGTATTAGTATCAAAAAGATATAATACTTCAAGAGTAATATAAAAAATAAATTCGGACGTTTCGGAAACTACTCAACAATCTATTTCCGTCTTCAGCGATCACGAAACTGTTCGCATCAACAAAATAATATAAAACATTTGGAGCCGTTTACCATGGATATTTGTGTTGTCCAAAAATTGTGTTGGTCAAAAATTAAAAAAAAAAGTAGCAGCTAAGTCCAAAAAAAAAAACTCTTGGAAAAAACCAAAACCATAAATCCGTAGCCATTTTAATTAAGAAATTTTGAGTTCAATTAAAATAAAAATTGATGTGAGATGTGGATTTTTATTTCAGTGGTATTTAACTTAGTGATAACAAATTGTGAGTATATATTAAAAATAATAATTTTCGATACATTTTAAAAGAATAAACCACGTGCCCCCATTTCGAGCAGGGGTGAGCAATCTTTTCACGTCGCAGGCCGCATGCAGTAACAAAATTGGTGGTGGTCCATATTTCCTTTTGCATTTTTCTTAGATCCTATGTTCTACTGAAGAGCATCTTTATACAGGTTTACATGTATTTACGTTGTCGTAAATACTCCTAGTTTGCAAAAAACCTTAAGCGGCGCGGTGGTTATATGTGGGCTACACTGGTTAAGAAAAGTAAATATTATTTTTTTCTTAGTGGTGAGTCGCATAAATCACTCAGCGGGTCACAGACGTCCCACGGGTTACAGTTTGCTCACCTTTGTTCTATAGACTTACAGCCGTACTTGAGATGCACTCGCATCAAGACCCAGCTATTAAGAAGTGACACGCTCGAATACGCCTTGGTGCCCAAATTATTGTACTAAGTACAGCAGTATACTGTTTGTGGTTATTACGTGTATTTTACTATTTAAAAATGTGAAAAAATTCTAAGTAATGTATATTGGTGTGAACCGGAATAGTACAACAGGAATTTTTGATCAGATTATATTTTCGGAAAAAAATGCATTTTTTGTGTTTTTAACCAAAATATGTTAAATATTTAATTCGCTATGTAACCAAGTTCATACGTCAGCGCTCATAGCGATGTGCGTTTAGTCATTGGTTTTCTAATTTGCTAAACAGTTAACTTGGAAACTAGAGTTCGAATCCTCTCAATTTTAATTTTTTGTTTTTTTTTGCAGTTTTCTTTTATTTAAATTATTTTGTAAAAATTCTAGTTATATTTTGGTAAATGTTGCATTTAATTTTTAAAAGCGTAAATTTAATAACCAGTGGGAAGTGTTGAAATTATAATTTAATTCTGTTCGATGTATACGAAATCAGAGGGCGGGGATAATGATTTAAGCAACCAATAGAAGCCATAGGCGCAATTTTCAAAATCTTAATGAACCTTGCTATGTAAAAAAAATACTGCACATATTTAGAAACTTAAATAATGGTATTAGGAATTCGAATTAAAATTCATAAAAAAATATTTTGACATAAAATTTGTTTTGGCATCCCAAATAATCATCATTCAGTTATTAAATACCTGCAAAACCCTGAAATGTGTGAAAATTCACACTTCACATCAATTTTTACTTACACACTGCATTCTTAATAGGCATCAACTATAATGTACTTACTCGTTTAAAGCATAATGATGTTTAATGTTTTCCTTTAACAAATACTTTGCTTCTTTATATAACAATCTTTGATATTCCTCGCTATTTCTATTTTCGTCCAAATGCTGATTAGCATATATCTTCCTTAATTTATTTCGAGCATCTTCGAAAACATTTTCAAAATTCTCACACAAAATTTCATATTGACCAAATGTATAAAACAAAATTAGAGTAAACAATCCATCATTACCAGAAATAATATTTAAAATTCCAATTCCACGAAAAAATTCTAACGTGAAAGATATTGCATAATTTGGATTTTTGTTTGTATCATAAGGATACCAAGAATGATAAGGTAAAGGACGACGAACTGTTACATTTACACCTAAATTTGCGTAAGGAGTATCAGACCAGAATGGTATTGTCATAAAAACTATGGTGGCTAAACCTGTAAACATCCATAAAGAAAAGGTAATCATTTTAACTTTTCTAGAATATTCTATAACCATTCTGCAACCATTTTTGCGATCAAATTTGGAGTAGATGATGGACTGTAGCATGTCTATGACATATTTGATTTCGTCGCGTCGGAGATAAAAATTGTAGGTGACTGCTGTGTAAAATAAATTAATGGCGAATGATGCCATGGATTCTAAAATTTCGAACATGTTGTTTGCTAATAGTGTAATATACATTAGTTCTGTTACGAAGGATATGCTGTTGTATACTATTGTTATGGAGCGAATTACCTGAAAAGAAGAAGAACGACGACATTATTTATGTAATGTTTTGGAAGAATAACTCTGATGACACCACAAGAATTAAAAACAGGCTGGCGTAAGTCACTACCCATTCATTGATACAACTTTTTCATTTATTCAAATTACAGACACTAGTGTTTTATAGCTACTTTTTATGTACAAATTGTCTTCAGAAGTCACTTATACCAGCGGAGTCAATTATACCATATACATAATACCAAATCATAATCAATTTACCAAACTGATGTCTTTACCAAACCGAGTCAATTCAAACAATAACAAATCATAGCCCAGAAAAATTGTGGAAGCCAGGCCAAGAAATATAATGCATCTGATATATTTATGGAAGAAGGCAAGTAATATAATCGAATCCCAGCTACTAGCCAGTCGTTGTCTTTTTTAAATGTTTTTAATTGCAAAAGACCTCGAAACTCCCAGCAAATATTATAAACTTTGGCGTCTAAAACCTAACCCACAAAAAACTGAAGTAATACTCTTCCATCTGAGCAAAATATACGCAAGCGAAGAATTGTGTGTTCAATGGCACTTAAGTGAAACATAAGCACACCCCATGCTCCAATGGAATTACTGTAAATCGCTCATAGTCATTTAAACAATACATAGAAAAAGTAGGTCTAAAATTTAAAACTAGTAATAATTTAATGCACAATCTGGCAGGTATATCGTGAGGTTGAGATGCCCATACCCAAAAAAAATCTGCAGTTGCTCTCGACAGTACATTACTGTTCCCGAATGTGGAAGAACGGTGCTCATACAAGCAAAACTGGCGTTCAACTAAATTCGTCTATGCGGACTATTACTGGTTGACACCCTCAGAATGGCTCCCTGTACTGTCGGGCATATGCCCTCCACCCGTTCGGAGAAAAAAAGCAGCCGTCAAAACTTGGCATAAATTTGGAAGCAACCATAGTCTACACGAAGACCTACTAAGCCCTCCAAATCGTAGGCTTAAATCTCTAAATCCTATTTGGAACAATCCCATCCTAACGCTAAAGACGAATGGGACAATTTCTCTCATCCAAAATAAAATTTAATCTCAGATCTCAATGTTCAACAAAAGGTTATTTGCTATCCCGTATGACTTGGTTGAGATTAAACAGATTTGTCACCGACCAGACGGCAGACGCAACTACATGCCCCATAAATGGGGCCATAAATGTAACCGTAACCAAGGCTTAGCCGACTTTCTGTCCAGTGACTGAGGCGCGCCTATACAGACGATGTAACACATCGTAGAAGGATGTCCTTATCGTACTTTCCCAGGTGGCCTCCAATCTGTCGTACAACTGACCAATGAAGCAATTCAATGTAACAACAGTAATTACTAATGATGTGCCGGATCACATAAAAGCCAGATCTGCGGATACAGATACGAATACGGATTATTTGCGTCATGATCCGCGGATACGGATTATTTGCGTTCTGATCTGCGGATACGGATACGGATCTTACATTCAAGTAGAAAAACGATCTTGAAGCGATAGTGTGATGCATCACGCGGTTCCCTCAAACAAAAACATGTTAACTAACATACTACTTAGTTGAGGTCAAAATCATTTACTAATTGCCTTTAATTAAATTAATTTTACTTTAATATTTAATGTAGGTATACTAAACCAGCAGGTCCCAATCGATGGTTCACGAACCCCCGGTGATTCACGTTGTTTTAGAGGGTTCAAATTAAAAATCTTGTAATGACGTTAGTTCACGCTATTTGCATTTTGTGTACTAAATCCATTGTTACAGTAGGTATACTTTATGGTACATTATTAGGCTTATTATTGTAGAACTGAAAATAAACAAATGCAAAACTGTTATATAGATGTCCCAAATAACTTGTTCAGCATGGGGATCTCGAGAACGGTAGAGATACGAGGTCGGTTAAACTAGACCAAAGTTGCCGCATTAAGGGACCATTTAAACGATGTCTTTGTTCTCCTAAAAAATACATAGATATAAACGAAAATGTAAATTGTCCGGTTTTTAATTTTTGCTCATAATTTCTAAAATTAAAATAGTTTTGGTGTGCACTTTCTTCAGGTACTTTTTCATGGTGAATTTACAGAGGTTCTCAAAATCCGGATGCGGATACGGATATCTGACATATCACTAATAATTACTAATATCGTAGTTTTAATATTTTGTATTTAGTGATCTTTTTTTCTATAGCATTTAATAATTTTATATAGCATTTATATTTCTTTTTATAGCATTTGATTTAAATATATAACAAATGCATATATTATACGTAAATTCTTTTCCCCACGACCACTATACAATTTACCAATTCTAAAACCGATTTTGACTACAGAATGTTAACACAAGAGTTGGAATGTTATTCTAAAGCACTTATCTTCTTATGCATTTTGCGTGTATTTCATTTCATCACTAGTGACGGAATATCTATTTCATGCTTGTTGTCACTTGTTTTAGTAGGGTTACATTAAAATATATGCAATGTTTACATTAAATAAATGCAACATAACTTCCTAAAAAGTACTAAAATAGAGGCTGATGTGCGGCAAATTAAATTAAAATTAAACAAATAATAAATCAAAAATAAGTTTTATTAATTAATTAATTTGATATGTAATATAAATTATTTATTAAGATAAAATGTTTGTTAAAATAATTATTTGTTATTTTTTTTTTCCTTTCTAGTGGAGAAAGTAGGGTTTGTGGCTCGGTTGGAAGAGAATATACTATTATAGTTTATACTATATAATATACTTATATAGCATTGGTATTGTTATACAGCATTTATAAATATTCCAAAATTATATACCCATAATACGTTATCCTTTGCAGTTATTCTATCCTTTTTCTCTTTTATGTCATAGGGCCACAAACCGAAAGTATTTAATAATACTCTTTGCACATTTATTGTACTTTCAAAAGCTTTTTTAGCTTCTTCTTTTTCTGAAAAGTCACACATTTTGAAATGAGGATCGTGATATTTTTTCTAGTTATATAACACAATACAGCAAAATGCAATCTGTAATTCTGTATTACCCGTGAATAAATTACATATTATTATGTTTAAAGTACTGTATTACATATTCATTCATCACAAAGCTCAGATGTAGAAAAAAATCAAAAGATTAAACATGTGGTAAAGTTCACAGGTTTTGTTTTTTTTATAGAAATTATAGGACAAACTTTGTCGTTCAATTTTTAGCTTTGTAATCTATCTTCTATATAAACAGTGGCGTAACTTCATATATTGACCCCACCTAAGAATTTTCTATAGACCCCCTAGTATATTTGTCAACTTTATTTAGGGAGTAAAGGGATAAAAAAATATCGAGTGGTATGGTGAAAACCAAGATTTGAACATTGGCTCTTTTTGAGGTTTCGGGAGAACGTTAGCTAAAAAACATGAAATTTTTCACTTATTATTTACTTAAAAGCAAATACAAATATGACAAAAATTGTTTAAAATAAGCAGGGCCGTAGTGAGAATAGGCCGGAGCAGCGACGTAGCCAGGGGGGCATAGGGGGCATTTGCCCCCCCCAGGATAGTTTACCCTATATAAAATATAATTTAGGTTGTTAGAAGTTTTCTCCACCGGAGGTGAAGAAAATTTATAAATTTACTGGACTTTTATTATTTAATATACTACAAAAGACCTAGAACAGGGCTTGGCAACCTGCGGTTCTTTTAGAAAATTTTGTGGCTCTTTGAAAATTGGCTGGTTTTTATTTTAATATAATCTATTTTTTTATTTTCAACTTTCTGCCTGTACTATACAGGTTTTGTATTTTTCAGAATGTTTTACGGTTCAATTTACGCCCGGTAATTCCCGAGTTACTGCATATTCCCTTTTAGAAGAAGTTATTTGTTTCGAAAAAAAGTTATCTGTATTTGTGAATGATAAACGTGCAAAAACATTTTTACATTTTATTAATTTACAAAAACATGTTATTAATGCATTTTTTTTTTTTTTTTTGCACAATCTATTGTTTACATGCAAGAAGCTTTTCGAGATAGATTTAAAGAGTTTAGAAAATATAAAGCTACACTAGCTTTGTTGACAAAACCAATTGAAGTAGATATGTAGCAATTACATTTATCACCTTCAATTAGTGGATTTGAAATCAAAAGGTTTATGGAATTATATATTCTTAAAACTTAATTCTGAACTGGAAAATTTAGAAAGAAAAAAGTGAATTTTATCTTGCCAGCATAAGTGGACCGAAATTCGCAATCTTTAAAATGTAGATAAAGTTCTTTTCGAATCTTGGAACCGTCTTCCAGAATCGTTCAATCTTTTAAAAAATTATGCTTTTGGGCTACTGACAATTTTCGGATCCACATATTACTGTAAGTAAATCTTTTCACATACGAAATTAATAAAGAGTCAGTTAAGAAGTAATCTTACTGACCTGAAACTTGAGTGCTGCCTTAAGTTAAAGATTACTGAATATTCACCAAATATTAAAGTTTTATAGAACATAACAGGAGCAATCGTTCCATTAAAAAAATTATTATATTGTAATATACTGGCAACTACAATAGGTATCACAAACTAAATGTTTAAGTAAATATTAATTTATTGTAATAACGGGTGTTTTTTTTAGAGGTATAGAACTTTAAGTTGGCATTACTGTTCAAGATGGCGACCGATTTAACAGCTGTCAAGTGATTTATTCTCAGTTTGGTTTGGCAATTCATCATGAATAGACTCACGCCTGAACAACGCTTGCAAATAGTGCAATTTTATTTCGAAAATAATGGTTCTGTGCGGAATACGTATCGCGCACTACGTCCATTTTATCGTCGACAAAATCGTCCATCAGAGCAGTTAATTCGATTAACCATGGAACGTTTTCGCACCACGTTTACTCTTATTGATAACTCGCATCCCCAGAGACGCCGTACGGTGCGTACAGAAGAAGCTATTGGTACTGCAGAGCGTAGCATTGAGGAAGACCCGAATGAGTCCATCCGCCATCGAGCACAGGAATTGGATCTGTGTCCATCCACTTTATGGACAGCCATGATGTCCAGGAGCTGTGGTTCCAACAAGACGGCGCAACATGTCACACAGCTCGTGCCACAATCGATTTATTGAAAGACACGTTTGGTGACCGCCTAATTTCACGTTTTGGACCTGTGAATTGGCCTCCAAGATCTTGTGATTTAACACCGCTGGACTACTTTCTGTGGGGCTATGTAAAGTCATTGCATTGTCTATGCGGATAAGCCACAAACGCTTGACCATTTGGAAGACAACATTCGCCGTGTTATTGCCGATATACGGCCACAAATGTTGGAAAAAGTCATCGAAAATTGGACGTCCAGATTGGACTACATCCGAGCCAGCCGTGGCGGTCATATGCCAGAAATCATATTTAAAATGTAATGCCACAAGAACCTCTTTCGAATAAAAAAAAATTCATGTCAATCGAATAATCCATCGTTGTTTTATTGCAATTTAAAGTTCTATACCTCTAAAAAAAACACCCTTTACTTGATTATTTTAGAGCAAATAAACAATTTTTACGTTTTTTTCTTAAATATAGCATATATTTTTTTAGCGGCTCTTCCATATTATTGTGTTTTTTTTTCAATATAGATTTGGCTCTTTGTCACTGAAAGGTTGCCGACCCCTGTCCTAGAACGCTGTTATTTTCTACCCAAGCCATGTAATTAAGGTCGTACCGACCAATTTAGAATATTTTGTTATTTTTGCCCCCGCCCTCCAAGCTGAAATCCTGGCTACGTCCTTGGGCCGGAGGAAGCGACAGCCTCAGGCATACTATGCAGAAATGTTAGTATTTTGTAGCATGTATTTTTTGTTTTCTTATTGGAGGCAAATTAGAATTTTGACTCCAGGCCCAATTTGACTGCCCTAAAAATAAGAATACAAATATTTTTTATGCACTTTTTCAGTTGGATGAATATGTGGGGAGTTACGAGGGGAGCAACTAAAAATTTGAAATATATCACTTATTATTTACTTTAAAGTAAAAACATATGTAATATATGGCAAAATAAATAAGATATGTGAACATAAAATTTAAAATTTCATTTAATTTTTATTTTAATTTGTATTTGCAGAGCCGGCCTTAGCAAGTCTGGCGCCCCGGGCGATTTTTTTGCCGCCCCCATAAAAAAAAATTAATTACTCTATATAATACAAGTGATGTCCTAAAAAAAAGGTCCTCACTTCTCAAATATAAGTGATGTCTTAAAAAAAAGGTCCTTACTTCTAAAATACAAGTGACGTCCTAAAAACAAAAAAAAAGGTCTTCACTTCCTAATAAAAGTGATGACCTAAAAATGACCGTCGGGCGCCCTTCCTGGCCTGGCGCACTGGACATTCGCCGAACCTCGCCCCCCTTAAAGCCGCTACTGTGCATTTGGTTTTATTTTATTTATTTATTTTCATATGTAGCATTAGTTATATTTTTATCATTTAGTTCAAATGTAGAAGTACAGGGATAATATTTCTTTTTCATCCTCTCTAATGGGTTCTCCCAATATCACTATCATTTTCTTCCTTGACGAGGTTGCCAGCTAT
This sequence comes from Liopterus haemorrhoidalis, assembly GCA_963971575.1. Classification (NCBI taxonomy): domain Eukaryota; kingdom Metazoa; phylum Arthropoda; class Insecta; order Coleoptera; family Dytiscidae; genus Liopterus; species Liopterus haemorrhoidalis. Next base: position 179,330,120 of record OZ020611.1, read on the forward strand.
AAAACACGCTGATCGTTGAAAACGTGGTAGAAATGGTTATTCATTTTTTCCTGATGCTTTTTCCATTTAATTTGAATAAATTATCAATAAAAATATATAAAATTACGCATAATATTTGACATATTTGACACTTTTACAACATTTTGCAACATCGTTCCCATTTCCCATAAGAGCAATACTGCATTCTGACGTTTGAACGGACTATAGCCTGATATCAATAATTATGTAAATTTTTCTTCATAATTAATTTTCGAAATTGTAACGTAAAATAAATCTATGTAATTTTTTCAGATCAAATGAAGCTTTAAAATATTAATCGAAACGGTTTTTAAATGATGCACTTGGTAAAGTTTCATGAAATGTTTTATGAAACATGCTGACTGCAGTTTCGGTATGTACTACCATAAGGCCTGACAAGAGGGGGGGTAGCCGGGGAAAATTCCCGGGGTCCCGGTGTCGTGGGCAGAGCCGTAGGAACGGCCTGGCATCGGGGCAAGTGCGTATTTTGGAAGTGAGGAGCAAATTATTTAATTTAGTTTCATTTAATTTTAGTTTACTTAAATGAAAGCTCTTAGTACTCTAATAAAGAATAAAAATGATTATCAAAATACTACTGATTTTGATGTGATTATAGAAAGAATATTGTTCTACACTTCTAGCTGTTAGCTTCTTACACTTATTACATACCTACAAAACCCTGAAATGTGTGAAAATTTATACTTCACATCAATTTTTTGAATGAATCAAAAAATATTTTGTTTATTTCATGTCAGATATTAAATGTAAGCTGTAAGCTCTTGATACTTTTAACTAACAAACGCAATTATTAGATTTTTCAAAAAGTTGATTTTGATGAGATTTCATTTAAAAATGTTTCCAAAAGATGACCTATATAAAAAGTGGTGTAACTTCATTTGTTGCCCCCTTTGCTCAACTTTGTAAAATAAGGACATTCCGAGAGAACAAGCTAAAAATAAGTCATTCAGGAATCCAATGAGCCCATGAATAGCATTATAAAGATTATATTTGTCCTGTTTTGGCGTCTTCAAAATTTTGTTACTTTAGATTATTATTATTATAACAAATAAGGAATTGAAGCTTTAAGACAAACATATTTGAAACTTTTATTGTATATATCTGACACTTTTCAGTTATCAAAAAATATTTAACAGTGGTCTTCAAACAATTATATCTAGAATCATTATAAGTATATTGTCAGTTTTCTATAAAAAATATATTTCATCCATAATTTTTTTTTAAATAAAAACCAGTTTTCATAATGCAAAATGATTAAATAATAAATTTCCATTCAAAATACTTATATTGCTAATTCAAAAAGTTCCGCCATATTAAAAGGTTTGAAAACACTGTTCTAGAATATTCTTCAAACATTTTGTGTAATTAATCGTTATCATATTACAAAATTATTCATAAATATGATATATATCGATAGTCTGGAAATTAATATAGTCATACAATTAAAAATAAGTTGCAAAATCTATTTGATATTATAATAAATCTAAAAAATATTGTCATATCAATGTGTGAAAATTTGAAAATGCACGCTATGACGTCACAGATTAGTACCGGTTTATGCCGCGTATAGTGCGGATGAATTTTTGTTGTTGGGTAGTGGGGTTATTGGAGATGTATTTCTGAAATTGTACGAATTTTAAACATTAAAACAAAATTTTATCATGGAGGAAGCAGCGTTAATTAAGATATGTCGAGCGTGTTTAACAGAAGAAGGTGAAATGCAGTCCGTGTTTGTACCTGATGAGAAAACGGGTTCACACATACATTTGGCTGAAATGATTATGGCATACGCCTCTGTACAGGTAACTGTTTACGATATATCAACTTATAAACATTGTGCTTCTTCACTTATTTTAGTCATTTGTCTTTATGTATATTGTTTTTGATCAATTACTTGTGGTTTTTGAGGTTAATACTGTTTACTCTTTGTTCTGTAGATAACACTGGGAGATGGTTTACCAGAACAAATTTGTTTATCTTGTGCAGCAAAAGTAACCACTACATATATGTTTAAACAGCTTTGTGAAGAATCTGACACAATGCTTCGAGCGAGATTTGGAAAATCTCCACTCCAACATAATTCTCCAACTGTTAAATTGGAGACCCAAGCTATCATAGTTGCTGATCAAGGTAGTATTAATTTAGATCCGGATACCATAAACATAGTGATAAAACCAGAGTTTGATATAGAAAATGATCAGTGCGATATGTTTTATGACAATGATAATGAATTAAATACTGTGGAAGATGATTTTTTGCAAGACGATGATACTGATGACTCGGATTACGACCCAAAAAGATCAGCTTACAAATGTGACGTATGTAAAAAATCATTTGGAAAAATGACTCATTTAAATAAACATCGAGCGCAACATGGTACTATTAAACCATACACATGTGATGTCTGCAATAAAAGTTTTACACGAAGTGATTTGTTGCAACGACATCGATTATCCCATTCAGATGAATTGAAAAAAGAAGATGAAATTGATGAAATAAAACAAGAAAAGGAAGATGATGACGAGGAGGAGGAGGAGGAGGAAGAGGATGATGATGTTGATCCAGAATCTAAATCTTTCAACTGCGCTATATGTCCAAAGATGTTTAGTCGAAAAGAAAATTTAACAGCACATATGCGTACACATCTACGTTCAACAAACTCCACATCAAAATCATCATCAAATAGTCACGATAAAGTGTTAGTGTGTCATGTATGTTCGAAAAAGTTCATGAAACCGAGTCACCTTACGCGCCATCTAAAAATACACGCAGCAGTTAAAGCTCACGTTTGTCAGTTATGTAACAAAGGTTTCGCAAGAAGTGAACAGTTAATAAACCACATGAATGTGCATTCTGGTATAAAACCGCATGTGTGCAGTATTTGTTCGAAGGGTTTTAATCAGATTAGTAACTTGAAAGATCATTTACGTACACATAATGGTGAGAAACCTTTTTTATGTTCAATTTGCGGTAAGGGATTTAATCAGCTCGGTAACTTACGTCAACATACAATTCGCCATAGTGGTATTAAAGCACATTTATGTAGTATCTGCGGGAACGGGTTTGCGAGTAAAGGTGAATTGGGTGCTCATTTACGTAAACATACGGGTGCCAGACCGTTCGTTTGTTCGATTTGCAACCATGGTTTCACAACATCAAGTTCATTAACCAAACACAAACGTATACACTCGGGAGAAAAACCATATGAATGCGAAGTATGTAAAATGAAATTTTCACGTAGCGGTATTCTTGCACGACACAAACGTACACATACGGGTGAAAAACCATATGTTTGTAAATTCTGTACGAAAGCATTCTCACAGAGTAACGATTTGAGTTCGCATCTTAGAATTCATACGGGAGAGAAACCATTTATTTGTGACTGCTGTGGTCAAGCATTTAGACAGAGTTCCGCCTTGAAAACGCATAAAAAGACCCACATGGACAGAAATGCCATCGCAATGATTCAATCTACTTTATTAAACACCATTCAATGATAAATATTGAAATAGTTTTTAATTATAAGATATAGAAGGATGCATGTGTGTCTAATTTTAATCAGTTATTTCAAAAACCATATAAGTCACGTATTTAGAAATATTGTAATTAAATATGTTTTTGTAGATTATTTTTCTATGAGGGTTATTGATGGTTAGTGGGTAAAAGATGCGATTTTAAACAACCCATCAATTTGGAAGTACCACCACCAAAACTCATTTTTAATTAAGTTTAATTTGATTTTCTCGAAACCTAAAAACTAGGACTTACACTGTTTTTGAAATGACTGAATCAATTAAATACTAATGTAAAAAGACGTAAGCTAAAATGACATTGCCCTTTAATATTGCATTAATATATTGCTTAGGTCTTTTTACTACATTTGACAGATTTCAGATTCATTTCATAAATATCGCAATGAACCTTACAAATATACATTTTGTCTGTCATTGAGTCTCGATATAGATTTGGTTAAGACAGAGACAGTATACAGTAGCACTCGGATTTTTCGTCGTTCCGCTTATTTGACGGTTTTAAATTATAATACTAATAATAATAAATTTATTTTTCAAAAATATTCATAATCATTATGTTTAGAGTTTGTTCTGCATTTTCAGCTTGAGACGCTGAACAATTAAGTGAAAAATGGGCGTTTGGGCCACTTTACTGTCGATTCTTAAGGAAAAAATAAGTTACGGATTTATAACTATTCCGTTATTTATAGATTCTTTGAGAGATGAGGGAAATTAAACAAGTACTGTAAGAACACTATTCCCATAAATGTTGCGCTTTCAAACGACTCGCCAAATTTGATAACAAATTAAGTTTCAATTGATTTTCTCGAAACTTACAAACTATGAGTTATGCTGTTTTTGATGAGCAAATTGTTTTGTTTGGGTTTTATCGTACTCTTTTGTAGAGGATGCAGACATATCAGACTTTTGCATGTACAAGTCAACAAAATAAATTTTCTACTTTTGAGGGTTTTTCAATTTTCGGTGAGGCTCGGGAATAACACTGTTTAACACAGTTGTAACTTTTTTCAGTACTAATTTAATGGCAGTGTAATAGATTTGTTTTGCAAATTAATATCAGCTCTTATTGTTTTCACTATTTTTTATGTAATTTAGAACAATTTTTTATTCAGTCTGTTAATAACTACCACTATTAGAGATTTGACTCCGTAGACCCCTTGTCCAGGGAGTACAGCAATGCTGGCTTAATTCTTTGACACCGGAATTAATTTCCCCTTGCATTTAAATAATAAAACAAATTATAGAATTACTGTGACATATAATTCTGAAATGTGAATATGCATGTAATATATTTTCAGACTTCAGAACGTGTCCTCGTTCTGGAGATACCAGACAAATGTCAAAATAAAACATAATAAAATTTCTTAATTTTGATTTATTCAGTATCAAGATGAAAAAATCTATCTAGAGCGAAATGAAGCAAAAGCAAAAGTTTTTTTGTCACTGAGGCATAGACCTAAGTCGCATGTAGAACTACTAGCAAACAGTTCACGAACATAAGCGCTTTGAGGAAAGCGCATGTGAATTTACGTTAATCTGTTGCTGGTTGAACGAATTAGCATGAAAGCACGCGTTAGTGAAAAAATACACATTTGCGAATCTACATAGGCATGTGAGTTCAACGTAGACTCACCCGGCGTATGAGCAAAAATTATTTGCTGTGTGTCCCCAATGCGCGAACAGTAGGACATAAAGGGTTAAGTTCTGCCTGCTCCTCTTCGGAATATTTAGGCATTAATTGAAAGGTTCTAAATACTTGGATTAACAGACAATTCATTTTCAAAAAATTGTTATTTTTGCCTCGATTTCAGCAAGAAATGTCTCAGTCTTCCAGCATTCGGGCACTCTGTGCACCTCCTTCATTTACTAGAGATACTTAAACCCAGGAATGTAAAAATTCACTTTACAAATCAATTTTTAGTAATGTTCCACACTGCTCCACATATCATTCCGTTAACATATATGTTGGTTATACGTAACACTGTATATTGTCAAACTCCAGAAGCGTAAAATCATTGCGTTGTTAAATAATGCATCGTTTGATTTGTCAGGTTAATGTGTAATTATAAAAAATGACAAATTTTATGAATAAGTCTGAAATCATATTTTCATAAATATAGAACGAATGTCTGTAAGTAACTAAGTTGTGTAGCTACTAGTCATTAATGTTACTTTGGTTTACGTTAAGGACATTAATTAGTTTAAGATCAGGGTATGAAGCGGATGTTCTAAAATGCAAATAGCTTAGCGTTTTATTCAATATGTATACTATGTTAAATGCTCACAGCAAATGCGTAATCATATCCAACTGTTTAATATTTTTACCATTTATTTGATAAATTTATCTTGTAAGACATTAATATTATTGATAAGTTGTAAATTATTATCAGATTTTATAGGATGAATCAACCAAACAAGTTTCTAATTTAAAAAAAAATTATATAACAGTGTTTTTCAACCGTTTTCAATTGACAGTACACCGAATGGGGTGTCGAATAGTTGAGGCACGAATTGAAATGTATTAATTTTGTCAGTTTTAGTAATTTTTTAATTAGAAAGGATTTATTTTTGATTTTTATGCTACATTTACGTACTCTGATCGTACGAGTCTGCCGACTGAAGACTGACGATATCCCAGTGGTTCTTTGACGGCATAACAATATGCCGCGATCACCGGTTGAAAATCACTGATCTACCACAATGTATATGGGAAGCAATTACAGTTTTAGTGGGTCGACTATTATGTATGGGAAACGAAAAATTGAATGAAGTGAAATATAGTATTGCATCTCTCCCAAAAGAGTTGTTACATTTGTAAAAAAATTGGAATGCAAATAAAACCTTAATCAAAAGAAAAAACTTCCCTTTATTCACGGTTTTTATTAGTGTTGTCGGAAAGCAATATTGACGGCACCAGTTCGCAAAAAAAAAAAAACGAGACTGGGTTTACTCGGTTACAGATACCCAACCCTAGAACAGGACATTGGGATCTGGGTATTCGGAACCAGGTATCCAAAACCGGGATACTCGAAGATTACACACTCGATTTTCCCGAAAACCGGAACTGGGTTCCAGAAAAAACCACTTCGGTTCCCAACACTATTTATTACGTTTACGTAAAGAAGCAGTAAATTTAAACAATGATTAGACATTTTCATTAATATTTAACCAGTTTTTGGCAGCCAAATTTGCTTTACAATTGCATATTATGTTATTTAGAAGACTTTACAATTTTTATGTACTCATGTATAATTTTGTAAGTATTACTTCCAGCTGATATTTCACTTTCCATGCATGTTTGCAATATTAAGAAAATATCCAATTTTTAATGGCCGTTAGTCTTTCTGCCATATTAGCCAGTTTGGTCATTTTATTTATTATTTGATAAAGTTTAAAACTACAATTACAAAGACAAACATCCATGCCATTACCGGGATTCGAACCAGACTCACCCTGATCTAGCAGTCAGCGCCCCATCTACACTGACCGTTTCACCATCGTAACCGGCATCATCTATCTTTGTCATCGTTATTTTGTTGATAGCCATTTTAATTGCCTCAATTATTTCATCTACGTTTGATAATGATAACTTATGTTGTAACAATAGAGTAGCATTGATAAATCCAATATATTTTTAAAATTTAAATAACGATTCAAACAAAAATTATCGCTTTTCACGAAAAAAAAAAAAAAAAAACTTACAAAAGTAACAATTATTTTGGGTCAAACATATACTTCCGATATGTTTTAGTATCTGGGAGTATATGTAGTATCGGGGACTCTCCATAAGTCTCCTAAAAGTGCTACATAAAGTACTGTATATTGAAATAATTTTATTTCTTAAATTTGTTGAACTATGAATACTTGATCAGTGGCTTCTTGCTAAGACGGTTGCATACGAAGTACAAGCACGCGGGTTCGTCAGACACCACGGACGTCCTGGATTTTTTTTATTTTCCGTACTATGCTATCAAATCGGGGGTAGACTTGACCTAAAGTATTTAATGCTTAAAATTAGTACCTGTTTATATTATAATAGTTCGAAATGCCACGCGCTTATCACGTGAATTTCATATAATGTCTGAGTACTTACCTGCGTTGCCATATGTGATGGAACTCATTATTATTATTCTTAAGTGTATGATCTGCAGTGGTTCTGTTGGAAGACGAAGTACGCGTAACAAATATCGCACTTAATTTCGTTATGTTCTTCATATATTAAATGGTCAGCTTAAGGGTTGATTCTTTGTCGATACCTAAAATTGAGTACTGTATTTTTCGGCCCATAAGACGCACCTTTTTACGTAGAAATATGTACTTAAAATTGAGATGCGTCTTATAGGGAAAAATTGCTAAGCGATATGACATCTGGTGGGATTTTAGCAACTACAGAAATAGACATTCTATCGCGCTTTTTTTTATAAAAAATGTTTGCATAAAAATATAGTTGCATAAAAACAAGTATTAATATTGTAGCAAAATAACAAAAACCACCAGTAAACATTCAAATTCACGTTGTTTATATGTAACGAATGTCTATTTTGAAGGTTCCAAGTATGCCGAAATAGCGCTGCGATCTTAAAATACTTCCCCTATGATTGGAAAGTAGTAATACGAGTTACGTCAGGGATTCCCTCGTTTACGATACGAGCCAAACACATGACTCGTTACATATGTGGGAATCCCCGGTTATTACTTAATTTTGTGTGCGTCAATAGTACCTAATTAGGTAAAGCCAGCGTATGCGTAGTTAGGGTTCATTTGAACTATTTTTATAATTCGTTAAATTTTTCACGCTGACCACATGGCTTTTATATGGTGCTGGAGGTCTAGAAATAGAGAACTTATAAGGATAAGTTCTCTCGACTACAATAAAGGTATTGTAGTCTTAACATACTTTCAAAGTAAAACAGTCACATTGTATGTAGATACCAGTCGCTCCATATTACCCGTAATGCATCCGGAGTAGTAAAATACGGCTAAAAATAATACCCGAAGACCTCGAAAAACGTTGTTTCCGTTACTTGCATAAAACGCGTTTATTAGAACCTGTATACAATGTGTGAAGATTTATTTGTCATTTTATTGTTGTGTTTTTTATGATGTCTTTTATGTTGGCTTATCTTATAAAAATACTGATAATTTTTGATTTTAAGAATGTTTGTAAAATATCACAATTATGAGAATTTAGACATTATGTTTATTCGAAGAATAATTAAACAAAAGTGTAGAATAAACCGTTTATAATATTTGAAGGAATATTTTATTTGTTTTATGTATTAGCACAGTGAAATATTTTTACAATACATTTATAAGGATAATCAATAATGTGAACTGTTATCAAGATTTTTAATTTAATGGATTGTTTCATATGAAATGCCGATTTAAGGAGATATTAGATTATTAACATTAAACGTAAGTTGTTTGACAACCAGAGTGGCTCAGCTCAGTTAGATTACCTACAAGTATGTTTTGTTATTTATATTTTCCAAGTTAGGTCACTTTTATTACAGTTCAAAATGTGACATACAGACAGAGCAAAGACTCAAAATAAGTTTAAGGTTTAATATACCTAGTTTTATCATAAATGATATTTTAAATTTCTTTAGTACATAATACATATAGGCATCTTAAACCAAAAATACCAAGCAGTTTTAAAAAGGACCACCTCTGGCCTTTATACAGGTCTTAAACTATCTGCGGCTACCTGTCAATATAATTGCGAAGGGTTTACACCAGGAATGAAATAACGTTTCAAATTGTTACGTTATTGTACAACGTTATTTATTTTTTGTTTTCGTTACATATCATTATAAATAACGTTAAAAAATAAATTGTTTTGTTATATAACTTTACGTAAATAATGTTATATAACGTTATAAAAATAATTTTTATTTGTAACTCTGAAATTACCTATATTTCGGATCTGTATTGGTGGTAAATATCAAATTATACCTACTTGTTTTAGGAAATATAAAAGTGTCTACGAATATGGAAACTTTCTTGGAATCGCAATACATTTATTCAATACTAATGAAACATTTAAAAAATATTTTTATAAAGTTATATAACGTTACAAAATAACTTTTTATGAATAGTTATAGATTATTATAACGTTATGAAAATATCGTTACGTTATTTTATTAGAAATTGTAGTTGATTTGTTATTATAACGTTATCGGGTATCGTTACGTTACGTTATCCATCCCTGGTTTATACTGGAATACTCTCCGCTAACTTCATCAGGGATCACTTCTGTGTAGCGATATTAGGGTATTTCATCTCGCAGGCCAAGTCCTGAAGCACAGATCACAATTTGTAGTCCAGAAGGTTGAGGTCAGAGCTGCTAGACGGCCAATCAGCAGGAGAAATAAAGACCGGTAAATTGCTGTCAAGCCGCTGCTGTGTAATCTTCGCCCTATGGGCTGGCGATGAATATTGTTGGAAGCTCCAGTGGTGCCCTGCGAAGAGGGAGTTGTTCAATTCTTTAACAATGGATTTCAACACGGCTTCCTAGTAGACTCTGGTCGACGTTTTTACCCCTTTCTCGTAAAAATGGAGCTTAGTTGTAACGTCCCACCAATCAAACCAAATACTTAAACAGGGAATGGCCCCTCTAGATTGTCGGCGAGTTCAGACGAGCCTTCGTGAACCCTGTTTTTAGGCAGTTGAAAACCTCCTCAATATTGAAAACCTTCAAGAAACCTTTCGTAATTCTATTGACGAGTGTCCGTAAAGACTTAAGAGCTGTGTAATGGTCAGATGTGGTCATTTTAAAACCTAATTGGTTTCTTGTTTAAGATGTATCTATGAATTATGTATAATACGAAAATTAATATAACTATAACCATGTTGTGGAATTTCATTGAAAACTTAGTGGCAGTATTTATGGTACAGAGTATGGTAAGACTAGGTCTTAACCTATGGTAAAGAGTGGGCTAAAAGTCACTTTACCAACAATTTTAATTGAATTTCTTTCTTTTACAGTTTCAAATTTTGACGCAATAGTTACTTTGTACAATTTTACGAATTGGTATACATAAAACATCATATCACAAATCACAATTGAGTAGCTGTAATAACTTAACCAACCTGATGTATCAGTATATGGTGGTATTTCTAGTTTAGCATACTAGAACTGTACTTTTGATAGTTAAAGGTACACTAACATGCGCTACTTAGCTAGAACTGCTTCAGAATTACGTCATTCCTGATTTGAAAACAAATTACGACGATTTTAATGAAATTCTTTTTCAACATGATGGTGCTCCATCTCATTATCCAACTAATGTGCGGCAAAATCTCGATAATGCTTTCCGCAGAAAAGTAATTGATAGACATGCATGTATTGATTTGCCCCCTATGGTCGCCAGATTGCATACCTATGAATTTTTTCTTGTACGGAATGATAAAAGATAACTGCAAAAAAATTAACTACTTAAGAAGTTTTCATCAAAGAAGCTTTCGCAAACACTGATAGAAATATTATCCTCTACGATACAATGGATTAATTCAAAAGGAAGACAATTCGTCAAGTATAAAAATAAATAATAAGTTAAATTAAAATTGTTTAGTGTCAAATAACTTTTAGCCCACCTGTATATACTAGATATAGTAATGTTTTTAATTAGCATTAATTTGTTCTGATTTTAAACATAACTTAACTAAATAGAACCATAATGCAACAAACAATAAAAATTCTGCATTTCATATGGACCAATACAATATTCATTGCTGTTTTCATAATGTCAGAAATAATTAGCTGTTTGTAATTAAGAAATAATTAAGAAAGCGATTAGTGTATGGATCAGTATTTTCCTAGGTAAATTAATTTATTACGGGTATAAATTTGTTTTAAAACATCTGGTATTTAAATCTGTTATTTATTCTGTGACATATGGGTTAATTTTCAAATCGTGGTACCAGATTATCTAATTCAAAGATCGGTAATCAGTATGTAGAGCCCTGCGCGGATACTTTTTTCTGTATCCGCATCTGCATATTCAGGATCCGCATCCGATTTGTATCCGCAACTTTTGTAAATTAAAATATGCGCATCCGCAAAAATATCAGGATTTGCTGTCAGTTTGGAAATAACTAATATGTTTCGCCTTTTTTGACATATAGCTGCTCTAAAACACTACTGAAATTTTTTGGTTTTTTTCACAGTATATATTAATGGGTCCAGAAATATGTTTTTTTGTTTTTAATGCCTTATTGAGGTTATATGTATAAAGATGTAAATTACAATTATATGACTCTCTTTAAACCAAGTTTTTATAAAATGTAAAACAGCAATATCCCAGAAACTTAGCTTTTTAAAATATTTCTATTGTTTTGGAGTAGCCATATTTAGAAATAATTAAACAAATACATTTATCACATTCATGACCAATAAATAACGAGGAAAGAACCAAAAGATCAACAAATTCTCAATAATAAAACTATATTGTTAAAATAATGCTATTATTAAATGATCATTTGTTTTTAAATGTGGCAAATTCCATAGTTAATTTTTATCAATATTTCAAAAAATGCCAAATAAGACGAAACTTTAAATAATTATTTTTAAATTATTAGACTGGCAATTAATAATAAAAAAAAAAAGTTTTCCCTTCGACTATTCTATAAACTATATTACATTTAACTATTTAAGAACGTGTAAAGTAGGTTTTTATGGGAAGAGTAAAAAATGGTAAAATCGTGAAAAAAGGTGCTGTAACGTGTTAATATTTCGCTTTTGCCATAAACACGCAAGTGATACATTTTTTGGGTTTTAAACTACTCTTTCGCGGGAAGAGGCGTCCTAACCGAAGTTTTTATGTTCACGTGGAAATTGCGGATAAGCGGATGTTATTTTATCCGCATCCGCATGATTTAGACTTGATTCCCATGATTAATCATGCGGATGCGGATTTAGAGCTCTAAATTTTAGAGCGTCCGTAAAACAATGGCGGATCTCCGCGGATGTGCAGGGCGGTAATTATATGTATATATCAGTCCATTTTATTATTGGTACTCAAAAAAACACTTTGACGCAGTGATGTACTGCCAAATTTTTAACAATCGGCTCTTAAAATAAAAATGTTACGTTAATTTATTTAGACCAATGTGTCTCAAAGTGGTCCGCGGACCAGTGTCGGTTTCACTTATGTCTCTAGCGACATATTGTTATTAAGCATTTTAAGTGTCGTTGTTTTAGGTTATTTTAATTAATCCTGACTTTCGTTAAATCAGACAACCTATGTATCCCATTATCTGGTTTAACGAGGTTCTACCGTACTATTATCATCTTTAAAGCCTAAATGCGTTCATCTGTTGCCATTGATATTGATACCTTTATTTGATCACTCAAAATTCTTAAAGATGTTTTCTAATATAATGTTACCAATTCTCTTGGAAAATTATGCCAATTTCAATGTGATTTTAACAGATTAAAAAAATCACAAAAGCCGAGTCACGGTGCGCTTGATTAGAGAATAATGAATTACAATTTTATGGTATATATTTTTGTACTTGAAAACTGCAATAATCCCAATAAAATTATATATGCTACTATTATTATCGGCCGGAAGAAGCATATTCTAAAGAAATATTGCTGATTAATATATGTTTTTATTTTTCAAAGCTCTTATTTTTGCGGCAAATTTGTAAATTTGGGGTATGATATAGTAAATTAAAATATCTATCCAAGTCGTACAAACAGCTTTTTATTTGACATTGTAACATAAAATATATTGAGTTGTATAAAGCATTGTTAATAATCCTATCACCATTTTTTATTTGATGTGTGTAATATAAATTTAATTAAACCAAATAAAATATAACAACGCTTTAGACAACCCTTGAATTGAGCTATATAGCATTCAATAATACCAGGACTATGAAAGGTCATAATTTTATACAGAACAGCTAGACTTGTAATAGCTTGACTAAAGTTGCTAATTTCATATTTTAATAGCACAACTTCTCTATTGTAAATAATAACTTAGATTTTTCACAATTAGATCTATTTTCTATTGCTATCTATGAATATTTGTGCAACAATTATAAATGATAATCTCAGGTGCGGAGATTTGACCAGGTTTAGTGCCATTAGGTATTTGATGTACATATTTTCATACACAACAAACGACTTTTTATTCATTTTCTGGCCTAATGGTAACTGAAAATATGTAGCTATGCAGAACATATTTACTCAATGCAGAGATATTTTAATGAATCTTGTAGGTGATCTACGTCTACTCCTAGTGTCGTGGTTTCTATTCGCGAAGTTTTATTGTCCCCCTATTTCAGCTAATGTAGCAACATGTCCGACCCATATCCATTTCAAGTTTTCCACTCGCTTTATTATGTCATACACCGGACTATATTAAAGAATTGCTGGAAATTGGATATTATTAGCCCAAGAAAAGAAGGTTTGGAGAAGTAATGGGGATAATGACGACGATGATGTAAAATTCATTTAAAAGTAAAGTTAAAAATATTATATATTAGCTTCGTTTGCGGATGCAATTTATAAAAAGATTTCGGCAGATACGGGATAACTTAATGAACTGATTTAATGCGCATGCTCGATCCAAGCACTGTAAGGTAACCATATTTCGCAGTTCGAAATGCCGGACGGGACATCAAAGTTGGGATCATTTTTTTTTATAAATAAATTAATTCAGATATAACTGCAAAAACACAAATTTTGTATTATAAATAAACATTTTTTAAAACAGGCATTCATAATTTATATACTTTAGTAATCGTCTCAGTAGAAAACCATTCATTTTTTTCTGAACTATGAATTTTTTTCGGTAAGTCTTCTGCGCAAGTTTTCATCATAATTTAGTTATAAGCATTTTAGTAATATTCGTTTGTATTATTTTGTTGATACGAACTATTTTTGAGTTGAAATATAGTATAATAAAGGCAGAATTGCAGCAAAAGTAGTGAAAATGTTTGCAAAAATTTTAATTTTCATTTAATTATTTTCTGAACATCAGTAGGTACAAATCAAGACAAAATAATTGAATTCTGGAAAAATATTGTCTGCAAACAAATTCGGGACAAATATGTCTTCGAGAAAATTCGGGATGTAATTTATTCTTGTTACCGCGAATGCTAAATATATCTGGTGGAATTTGTAACAGGTTGTAAAAAAGATTATAGCATAGAAACATTTATTTGACTGCAACGAGTTTTCAAGCCAAAAATCACCATATAGCTAGTCTTTACTAAAAAAAAAAAAAAAAACTATTTCTTTGATTAAAGTACAAAAATAAAGTCTGTCTTAGTTAAAAATCTACAAAAATCATTCGGATCCAAAACTAGACGTAATCGACGTGAAATAGGTAAACCAACAAGGTTACTGGAACAAGCGGTGCGCATGTGCGTGAATAGGAGTTCTTTTTCTATTCCTCGAACAACGTTTGCCTTGTTATGAATCGGTTACGTACTAGTCCGAAAACTGCCGCCAACAACATCCAGTCAGAATGAGGGACTATTGGTACCGCGGACACTAAAAGGAGAAATGAGTGCGCGCGTGCTGTTGTAACTTGTTTGGGGTTGCTACTAGAGATGGGAATTTCGGCTCAGTTTGTGGAACCGGATCAGTGGAGGTCGTTCAGTTTGTTGAGCCGGTTCATTGATCCGGCTCAGTGATCCGGTTAAGTAAACATGTTTTCGAGACACAGGTCGGTCGTTAGTTTGTAGGTAGAACGTCGCTTAGAGCCGGTTCTTGCAATATATGAACCGTAAACATGATCCCGAGACACAGGTCGGTCAGTCGTTCGGTCGTAGGTAGAATGTCGCTTAGAGCCGGCTCTTGCTTAGACCCGGTCAGTTGTCGGTCGTTCGTTCGTAGGTAGACGTCGCTTAGAGCCGGCTCTTTCTTAGACCCGGTCAGTTGTCGGTCGTTCGCTCGTAGGTAGAACGTCGCTTAGACCCGGTCAGTTGTCGGTCGTTCGCTCGTAGGTAGAACGTCGCTTAGCCCCGGTTCTTATCTAACATTTTTGAAACAAACAATTCACTTTATGTAGCTACTGTATTTTAAACCAGATGTGTTAAGTTTATGGCGATGTTTATTGCCCTTATAAATCGGACATCTGGGATTTGGGCAATATTTTTAATATTTTTATATAGTATGGTTGTAAGAAAATACACACTAAGCCTATTAGTTTCAAATAAACTGCCCTACAAATTGATGACAATAAATAATACACTTTATCATCCCGGATCCGGATCACTCCAGTCACTGCTCACTAATCGCCCGACCAATCGTATCCTTGAAATTTGAAACTATACAGTGAGCCGTGAGCCGGCTCATTTCAATTTGGTGAACCGTGTCACTTCGGTCAGTGTACTGAGTCGGCTCAGTGAGCCGGTTCGTTCATGAACGACCCATCTCTAGTTGCTACCGTGAACGAATCTATTTTCTGAATTTAAGAGAATAATATCTCATCTATTTGAAAATATTAATTTAAGTGTATAGTTGAGGCGAAAAGGAAA
Source organism: Liopterus haemorrhoidalis (assembly GCA_963971575.1). NCBI lineage: Eukaryota > Metazoa > Arthropoda > Insecta > Coleoptera > Dytiscidae > Liopterus > Liopterus haemorrhoidalis. The sequence goes on from OZ020611.1 coordinate 179,346,187, forward strand.
CATTATATATACAACGGTCACAGTTGTTCAGCAGAACGCAATTTAGGAACCGGTGCTCTAGTGCAATCAACTTTTTTTAGGTGATGGGACCTTAAAATAAAATATGAAATATTCAAGGCACCTACCGTTATGTAATTTAAGAATGTGTTATGTATATATTTTTTGGTAGACTTAATTTTTAATAAACAAGTTAATTCCGAACGGTTGATAAGAGGGAGGAAGTAATCCTTTAAAAACGGTTAATGACGGAAAGAGAGTGATAATCCATCGAAAGGGGTTTTAGATCGGAGGGGGGGGGGGGTAATAGTTAATGCTGAAAGATTCTGTGAGCGGGGGATATATTCTAGGGAGTTCGTGGAACCTCGATTGGGAACCACGGTTATTTAATATGATTCAGATTAGTTGAAATTGCAATATGGAAAATCGTCATGCGATAGTAATAAACATTTCAACATATATGCAATAATGTAGTTACATTTAAAACTTGTTGAAATGTACCAAGTGTATCTGGAAAGAATCCTACATTGTGATATAGCAGGAGAAAGATTTAATTTTGGTTAATAGTGATGAAGTCCCCTTTAAAGTACTTCCGTTTGGAAGTCGCAACCTTCTTTTAGCGATCCACTCACTTTTGATCCACTCCTTAAAGTCAGTTTTCGGAACAGTCAACAGCTGCTTCGTCGCATTCTGTTTTATGTTATTTGAATCTACAAACTATAATCATACATCCATGACTCGTCGCCGGTAATAATCTTTTTGAATATATCAGGGTTGTTTCTAATCGATTCCAAGTTGTCCTAGGCAAGTTCCACTCGGTTATCTTTTTGATCATCTGTCAGCAGCTGTGGAATGAATTTTGCAAGTACGCGATTCATCCCCAAATCCTTGATTAAAATTTGGGAAACCATAATATTTGGAATTCAGAGCAGCGTTTTAAAATTCGTACACGTTCCTAATTTATTTCATGGTCTAGTCCAGTGATTCTCAAACTTATTTGGCCTACCGCCCACTTTTCAGAAAAAAAAAAAAAATACTCAGCGCCCCCTGGAAATCTACATTCTTTAAGCGAACAAACAGAAAGATATATGTATCTATATTTCTACCTACGTTCTAAAATATAGTAAAGAAAGATGTTGTAAATAAGACACGTTGAAGCTTGAAATTAAAAATTATTAAAATTATATTATCATCTAATGAGAAGGATGAATCTGGTGCGTTGCTATCAATGTATCAATCCTCGGCTCTATTTTTGTCAGCAGTATTCTTAAATCACTGCGATTAGCTATTTGCAGTCAGTTTCTTTTTTTTTTTTTTGTTAATAGATTTGTGTCCGCACTGAACCCACGTTCCACTAAATATGACGAAGGAAATGCAATTAACAACTCTTGCCCATAACCCAGGATAAGCTCTAGGAATCTGCTTATTTATGCCCCCTTATTTTTATTCAACGCCCCCCAAATGCACCCGAGGCTACTATCGCCCCTTGGATCGTTCCAGGGCCCCCCAGGGGGCGGTATCACTCACTTTGAGAATCACTGGTCTAGTCGTTTCAGACCTGCCAGAACGAGGATCACTTTCTACTGAAGTTCGACCACTTTCGAATCGTGTAAACCACTCTTTAATTTGTGTATTACTTATAGATTCATCAATATACATTTTACAAACCGTATCAATGGTTTCAGAACAAGAAAGGCTCAATTTTTAACAAAATTTTATGACGTGGTAGCCTGATATCCAACAGACATGTGGTCTGTTGGATATCAGATGCGCCAATTTTACATGTAGCCTATAGTCTCGACACAGAACTACTTATATCAGCGAGTGGTCACTATAGTGACTTAGAGTCGCAGCAAAAATTTTCGATATGTTCTGCATAACTACTTGTTTTTTTGAAATACCAATATTATTTCGTTTTTAAAGCTACTGATTTGTAAATTATGCAAATTAATTTTAAGTATAAAAATACTGTAAAAAGTTAAGTACCTACAAGTACATTTTTAATTTAATTTTGATACTTATTTAAGTGAATACTATAGTATGCATGAATATACTAATTTAACGAATTAGTAAATTATTTTAATATCCATGTATTTGAGGAACTATCGTATTTGAATTTGCACGGTACAATTTCCCTGTATTTTACACAATTTATTTAAGTGTTAATGATATTTTAAAATTTCGATTTTTAGAATAACTCCCTTAGGATAATTTTAATGTAAAATTTCTATTATTTGTAATTGTATATGAGTTTGTATTATTTGTAATTGTATTCCACTATTTTCATTATGTAAAATTTATAACTGTACAAAATACAACTATGTTAATTTCATTAAAGAAATGTAATTAAGAATTACAGAATTTTCATTAATGTATTTCTTCATAAACTAATGAAAAAATTCAACAATAAAATCGCTGATGCGCGTGTGAAGGGAATGTCTGAAAATGTGCTTTTGTGTTTAAGTGCATATATCATGTTCAAATATATGTTTCTTTAATTGTACAAAAGGATTTAGCTATACTTTTCTCCCTTTGCATAAAATTCAATTGTGCCAGAAGATACAACATTAGATTTTATAGTGAGTGAGGAAATATGTAGACATATTAGCAGTGATGGCATCCTAAATTTTCAGGAAGGGGTTTCTATAAAGTCATGTGATATCTAGGAACCTATTCTGTATTTTTAAGAGTGAAAACAAATCACTTACTTCCATTTATTAATTATAAGGAAAAAAGTTTAAGATCGTATTATTAATAACCTATAAAATAAAAATTACATTTGCAACACTGCAGGACACGGCGCACGATTCAAAACTGAAGTCAGAGTAATTCATTTATTTTAAATAATTCTAACAACCGGTTCCCTAAGGTTTCAATAATTTTAAGAAACAGTTCGCGCGAACTTGTCCGAACTGGTAGGATGTCATCACTGCATATTAGTATTATCATAACTTTTAAATTGTGCAAAAATGATTAAGAATACTTATATCCCATGACACTAAAATAAAAATTATATTCATTACTTGTACCTCTTTTCGCAAAATTATGATAGAATGTCCATCAGAGGTACAACCTGTTTCGGAAAACAAAGCCATTGTAAATAAATGAAATGACTAGAAGAGATTTTTTTAATTTTTTCCTCATAGTACAAAAATATATTCATATCAAAATCTGTAAATAGCAAAAATGAAAAATTTATTTGACAAGATATATATTGAAGAACAATTTTGGAATACTGCAATATAAAACGACACTGAATGAAAATGATGAATTTAAAACTCTCAACTTACGTAGAAGAGGTCGTTTTTGTTCTATTAGTAAAGAAAAGAAGAAGGATTTGTTAAGTTTATTACTATATATTAGTGACGTATTTAAAGACTTTTATATAAAATTGCCTACTAACGACGAACCAGATACGTACGCAACTGATGAAGAAACTTCCGATACTGATAATTAAATTATAAAACAACAATATTTGATTGTAAAATATCTAATTAAATTGTGATTAGAGATATATGTTTGACCTTAATTTGTGTTATGGGAGATATGTAACCTTTTTTTGAGCATAATTCTATTTTTTTGTATCCATTCATTTTCCATCATATTCTTCTGGTAATAACATGATATATATGTTTTAATTAAAACAACTACAATTTTGTGGGATTTATGACTTATCGTACATATATAATTAGCAAGCGTGTGTATGTGATCTGGGTAACATTGTGACGTCATTTTTTCCTAAGGTTCTCGTGATTGGCTAACCGGGGACACTTCAGGTCTCTTGATTGACAGGTATTTTGCAGGTTTATTCTCTAAGAATCTGCGAATATAATTACATATAGAAAAGTGTGGGATTTCGTAGGCATACACCAGACACTATAGATACTCCCATATGATTTGACCGATATGAACAATATTTTGCAGATTTATTCTCTAAGAAACTGCGAATAAAATAACATATATAGTCCGTTCAAAGGTGAGAATGCAGTATTGCTCTTATGGCAAATGGGAGTGGTGTTGCCAAATGTTGTAAAAGTGTCAAATGTGTCAATTATAATACTTAATATGAAAAACTCGTATGATTTACAAACATCAACTCTTATAAAACTCAAAATAACACTCAACAAACACAAATGACCATTTGTAGAATACTGCGTCTTCACAGATCAGCGCGTTTTAGAGCTGCCAACGTTGATACGCAAGAAAAGGATAGCGTCATTGTGTAAACCTATTAGAGAGTATGAAAAAGAACTACTCCATATGTCCTGTACTGCATACTCACCTTTGAACGGACTATAGAAATGTCTAGGATTTCGTAGGCATAAACAAGAAACTCTAGACACTCCTATATCCTATGATCGATATGAAAAATATTTTGCTGATTTATTTTCTAAGAATCTGCGGATTAAATAACGTATAGAATTGTCTAGGGTGTCGTAGGCATAAATAAGGAACTCTAGACACTCCTATATCCTATGATCGGTATGAAAAATATTTTGCTGATTTATTTTCTAAGAATCTGCGGATTAAATAACGTATAGAATTGTCTAGGGTGTCGTAGGCATAAATAAGGAACTCTAGACACTCCTATATCCTATGATCGATATGAAAAATATTTTGCAGATTTATTTTCTAAGAATCTGCGGATAAAATAACATAGAAATGTCTAGGGTTTCGTAGGCATAAACAAGAAACTCTAGACACTCCTACATTCTTTGACTGATATGAACAATATTTTGCAGATTTATTTTCTAAGAATCTGCGGATTAAATAACGTATAGAATTGTCTAGGGTGTCGTAGGCATAAATAAGGAACTCTAGACACTCCTATATCCTATGATCGATATGAAAAATATTTTGCAGATTTATTTTCTAAGAATCTGCGGATAAAATAACATAGAAATGTCTAGGGTTTCGTAGGCATAAACAAGAAACTCTAGACACTCCTACATTCTTTGACTGATATGAACAATATTTTGCAGATTTATTTTCTAAGAATCTACAAATATAATTATTTACAGAAATGTCTAGGGCTTCGTAGGCATAAACAAGATACTGTAGACACTCCCATATCATATGATCGATATGAAAAATATTTTGCAGATTTATTCTCTAAGAAACTGCGGATAAAATTACATATAAAAATGTAAAGGGTTTCGTAGGCATATAAGAGAAACTCTAGACACGCCTATATCCTTTAACCGATATGAACAATATTTTGCATATTTATTCTCTAAGAATCTACGAATATAATTATATGTAGAAATATCTAAGATTTCATAGGCATAAAAAAGAAACTTTAGACACTCTTATATCTTTTGACCGATATGAACAATATTTTGCAGATTTATTCTCTACGAATATAATTACATATATAAATGTCTAGTGTTTCGTAGGCATAAATTAAAGTCTCAAAGTATTTTTAGTTTTAACAATATAAATGTAATGTACTGAGTAAAAATGAATCGTTTTCCCATCTTAAAAAGTTCATGAATAAATAATCTAATTATATAATTCGCAAGTGTCTGAATGTAGTGTCGGTAACATTATGACGTCAATTTTTCCTAAGGTTTCGCTGACCGGTGATAAAATTAAGATACGTTAAAAAATAAAACCAAATACACATACAAACAATTCAAATTTTTATATTATAAATCCGTCATTGTTGACGGGTAATAACCTAGTTAAAATATATTTGCAAATTAATATCTCAAAACATGATTTTTATACTTATACCCCTTCACACGCGCATTAGCGAATTAAACTTTATATTTTCCAGTTCTTTAAATTCTGTATTTAAAGACGTTTGATGTTTGACTGGAAATATCAAGAGGTTACCACAAGCCATGGTTCGTAGACTATAAGGTTGTCTCACTTCAGGTGAGGGTGACGTACTTCAGTATGCCCAATAACAAGTAGGGGAAGGCGGGGCTAGTTGTTACGGGGGCACGTTGTTACATCATCGAAAAATTCCATATCGCATCTCATTTTGGCGAATGCATCACAGAACTTATGCTGTTTTGTCAACCGTAGTACCTTGCAAAACGATAGCTTTGACGGACCAGTGCCGTAAATATTATTCATGTTTTGAGTGTTGCCACTTTTCAAATGTAGTTCACCCGGACATTTAGCGAGCAAAAAAAAAGTGAAATTAATCACTCCATTGTAATAAAGTAATATCATAAATTAATGAAACATATATAAGTTTATTAATCTATATATAATACATACATTTTTGATATAATATTAATATTCATATAAACATCATATATATTAAACATTTATTTGTTCTCTTTAAAACTGTATTTCATATTGCCTCGTGTAGCTTCTAAAAGCTTTTTATTGCCTATTACTATACTACGAAATTCATCACATTTAATTTTTAAATTATTACAAATTTAGGAGCTCTAATGAACACTCGAAACTCACTCAAGTTACTACTTATTACACAATTGGTTCAATATTAACATATGGGATTGCCCTATCTGCCATCTCATTCCTGCCAAGAAATAAAATTTCAAAAATCAATAATGTATTTTAAAAAGTAAATAATTATTGACGTTTTGCTAAATTCCCGGACATTTTTTGGCTTCACCCGGACACGTAGCGCAAAACCCGGACAGGTGGCAACACTGCTGTGAAGTCATATTGTCAGCTAGCGTTGCCAGATTACTGGGAGTAAATTATTGTGTAGCGGTACACGTAATGTGGTAAAAACGCTAAAAAGAACGTTAAAAAGAACGCTAAAAAGTACGTTAAAACAACGTCAAAAAGAAGGCTAAAAATAACGTTAAAAAGAACGCTGAAAAGAACGTAAAAAGGAACGAAAAAAGAACGTAAAAAAGAACGAAAAAAGAACGTTAAAAGTACGTTAAAGAGAACGTTAAATAACGTTCAAAAGCGATTTAAAAAAACGCTAAAATGTACCTAAAAAGAACGCTAAAAAGAACGTTAAAAAGAACGATAATAAGAACGTTAAAAAGAACGATAAGAAGAACGTTAAAAAGAACGCTAAAAAGAACGTTAAAAAAACGATAAGAAGTACGTTAAAAAGAACGCTAAAAATACGTTAAAAAGAACGATAATAAGAACGTTAAAAAGAACGAAAGAAGAACGTTAAAAAGAACGATATTAAGTACGTTAAAAAGAACGCTAAAAAGAACGATAAAAAGAACGCTAAAAAGAATGTTAAAAAGAACTATAAAAAGAACGATAAGAAGCACGTTAAAAAGAACGTTAAAAAGAACAATAAGAAGAACTTTAAAAAGAACGATAAGAAGAACGTTAAAAAGAACGATAAGAAGAACGTTTAAAAGAACGATAAGAAGTACGTTAAAAAGAACGTTAAAAACAACGATAAGAAGACCGTTAAAAAGAACGATAAGAAGTACGTTAAAAAGAACGCTAAAAAGAACGCTAAAAAGAATGTTAAAAAGAACGCTAAAAAGAACGTTAAAAAGAACGATAAGAAGTACGTTAAAAAGAACGCTAAAAAGAACGATAAGAAGAACGTTAAAATAAACGATAAGAAGTACGTTAAAAAGAACGATAGAAAGAACGCTAAAAAGAATGTTAAAAAGAACGCTAAAAAGAACGTTAAAAAGAACGATAAGAAGTACGTTAAAAAAAACGTTAGAAAGAACGATAATAAGAACGTTAAAAAGAACGATACGAAGAACGTTAAAAAGAACGATAAGAAGTACGTTAAAAAGAACGATAAGAAGTACGTTAAAAAGAACCATAAGAAGTACGTTAAAAAGAACGATAAGAAGTACGTTAAAAAGAACGATAAAAAAAACGATAAGAAGTACGTTAAAAAGAACGCTAAAAAGAACGTTAAAAAGAACGATAATAAGAACGTTAAAATAAACGAAAGAAGAACTTTAAAAAGAACGATATTAAGTACGTTAAAAAGAACGTTAAAAACAACGATAAGAAGAACGTTAAAAAGAACGATAAGAAGTACGCTAAACAGAACGTTACAAAGAACGATAATAAGAACGTTAAAAATAACGATAAGAAGAACGTTAAAAAGAACGATAAGAAGTACGTTAAAAAGAACGATAAGAAGTACGTTAAAAAGAACGATAAAAAGAACGCTAAAAAGAATGTTAAAAAGAACGCTAAAAAGAACGCTAAAAAGAACGTTAAAAAGAACGATAATAAGAACGTTAAAAAGAACAATAAGAAGAACGTTAAAAAGAACGATAAAAAGAACGCTAAAAAGAATGTTAAAAACAACGCTAAAAAGAACGTTAAAAAAACGATAAGAAGTACGTTAAAAAGAACGCTAAAAAGAACGTTAAAAAGAACTATAATAAGAACGTTAAAAAGAACGATAAGAAGAACGTTAAAAAGAACGATAAGAAGTACGTTAAAAAGAACGCTAAAAAGAACGATAAAAAGAACGCTAAAAAGAATGTTGAAAAGAACTATAAAAAGAACGATAAGAAGTACGTTAAAAAGAACGTTAAAAACAACGATAAGAAGAACGTTAAAAAGAACGATAAGAAGTACGCTAAACAGAACGTTACAAAGAACGATAATAAGAACTTTAAAAATAACGATAAGAAGAACGTTAAAAAGAACGATAAGAAGTACGTTAAAAAGAACGATAAGAAGTACGTTAAAAAGAACGTTAAAAAGAACGATAAAAAGAACGCTAAAAAGAATGTTAAAAAGAACGCTAAAAAGAACGCTAAAAAGAACGTTAAAAAGAACGATAATAAGAACGTTAAAAAGAACAATAAGAAGAACGTTAAAAAGAACGATAAAAAGAACGCTAAAAAGAATGTTAAAAACAACGCTAAAAAGAACGTTAAAAAAACGATAAGAAGTACGTTAAAAAGAACGCTAAAAAGAACGTTAAAAAGAACTATAATAAGAACGTTAAAAAGAACGATAAGAAGAACGTTAAAAAGAACGATAAGAAGTACGTTAAAAAGAACGCTAAAAAGAATGTTAAACGGAACGCTAAAAAGAACGTTAAAAAGAACGATAAGAAGTTCGTTAAAACGAACGCTAAAAAGAACGATAGTAAGAACGTTAAAAAGAACGCTAAAAAGAAACATAAAAAGAACGCTAAAAAGAATGTTAAAAAGAACGCTAAAAAGAACGTTAAAAAAAAACGATAAGAAGTACGTTAAAAAGAACGCTAAAAAGATCGTTAAAAAGAACGATAATAAGAACGTTAAAAAGAACGAAAAGAAGAACGTTAAAAAGAACGTTAAGAAGTACGTTAAAAAGAACGATAAAAAGAACGCTAAAAAGAATGTTAAAAAGCACGCTAAAAAGAACGTTAAAAAAACGATAAGAAGTACGTTAAAAAGAACGTTAAAAAGAACAATAAGAAGAACGTTAAAAAGAACGATAAGAAGAACGTTAAAAAGAACGATAAGAAGTACGTTAAAAAGAACGCTAAAAAGAATGTTAAACGGAACGCTAAAAAGAACGTTAAAAAGAACGATACGAAGTTCGTTAAAAAGAACGATAGTAAGAACGTTAAAAAGAACGCTAAAAAGAAAGATAAAAAGAACGCTAAAAAGAATGTTAAAAAGAACGCTAAAAAGTACGTTAAAATGAACGCTAAAAAGTACGTTAAAAAGAACGCTAAAAAGAACGTTAAAAAGTTCGATAAAAAGAACGATAAAAAGAACGCTAAAAAGAACGATAAAAAGAACGCTAAAAAGAATGTTAAAAAGTACGCTAAAAAGAACGATAAGAAGTACGTTAAAAAGAACGATAAGAAGAACGTTAAAAAGAACGATAAGAAGTACGTTAAAAGTTCGATAAGAGTACGATAAAAAGAACGCTAAAAAGAATGTTAAACGGAACGTTAAAAAGAACGATAAAAAGAACGTTAAAAAGAACGATAATAAGAACGTTAAAAAGAACGAAAGAAGAACGTTAAAAAGAAAGATAAAAAGTACGTTAAAAGAACGCTAAAAAGAACGATAAAAAGAACGCTAAAAAGAATGTTAAAAAGAACTCTAAGAAGAACTACAAAAAGAACGATAAGAAGTACGTTAAAAAGAACTTAAAGAAGAACGTTAAAAATAACGATAAGAAGTACGTTAAAAAGAACGATAAGAAGTACGTTAAAAAGAACGATAAAAAGAACGCTAAAAAGAATGTTAAAAAGAACGTTAAAAAGAACGTTAAAAAGAACAATAAGAAGTACGTTAAAAAGAACGCTAAAAAGATCGTTAAAAAAAACGATAATAAGAACGTTAAAAAGAACGAAAAGAAGAACGTTAAAAAGAAAGTTAAGAAGTACGTTAAAAAGAACGATAAAAAGAATGTTAAAAAGAACGCTAAAAAGAACGTTAAAAAAACGATAAGAAGTACGTTAAAAAGATCGTTAAAAAGAACAATAAGAAGAACGTTAAAAAGAACGATAAGAAGAACGTTAAAAAGAACGATAAGAAGTACGTTAAAAAGAACGCTAAAAAGAATGTTAAACGGAACGCTAAAAAGAACGTTAAAAAGAACGATAAGAAGTTCGTTAAAAAGAACGATAGTAAGAACGTTAAAAAGAACGCTAAAAAGAACGCTAAAAAGAACGCTAAAAAGAATGTTAAAAAGAACGCTAAAAAGTACGTTAAAATGAACGCTAAAAAGTACGTTAAAAAGAACGCTAAAAAGAACGTTAAAAAGTTCGATAAAAAGAACGATAAAAAGAACGCTAAAAAGAACGATAAAAAGAACGCTAAAAAGAATGTTAAAAAGTACGCTAAAAAGAACGATAAGAAGTACGTTAAAAAGAACGATAAGAAGAACGTTAAAAAGAACGATAAGAAGTACGTTAAAAGTTCGATAAGAGTACGATAAAAAGAACGCTAAAAAGAATGTTAAACGGAACGTTAAAAAGAACGATAAAAAGAACGTTAAAAAGAACGATAATAAGAACGTTAAAAAGAACGAAAGAAGAACGTTAAAAAGAAAGATAAAGAACTCTAAGAAGAACTACAAAAAGAACGATAAGAAGTACGTTAAAAAGAACGATAAGAAGTACGTTAAAAAGAACGATAAGAAGTACGTTAAAAAGAACGATAAGAAGTACGTTAAAAAGAACGATAAAAAGAACGCTAAAAAGAATGTTAAAAAGAACATTAAAAATAACGTTAAAAAGAACAATAAGAAGTACGTTAAATAGAACGCTAAAAAGAACGTTAAAAAAAACGATAATAAGAACCTTAAAAAGAACGCCAAAAAGAACGTTAAAAAGAACGATAAGAAGAACGTTTAAAAGAACGATAAGAAGTACGTTAAAAAGAACGATAAGAAGACCGTTAAAAAGAACGATAAGAAGTACGTTAAAAAGAACGATAAAAAGAACGCTAAAAAGAATGTTAAAAAGAACGCTAGAAAGAACGTTAAAAAGAACGATAAGAAGTACGTTAAAAAGAACGATAAAAAGAACGCTAAAAAGAATGTTAAAAAGAACGCTAAAAAGAACGTTAAAAAGAACGATAAGAAGTACGTTAAAAAAAACGATAAAAAGAACGATAATAGGAACGTTAAAAGGAACGATAAGAAGAACGTTAAAAAGAACGATAAGAAGTACGTTAAAAAGAACGATAAGAAGTACGTTAAAAAGAACGATAAGAAGTACGTTAAAAAGAACGCTAAAAATAACGTTAAAAAGAACGATAAGAAATACGTTAAAAGGATGCTAAAAAGAACGTTAAAAGAACGATAATAAGAACGTTAAAAAGAACGAAAGAAGAACGTTAAAAAGAACGATATTAAGTAGGTTAAAAAGAACGTTAAAAAGAATGTTAAAAAGAACGCTAAAAAGAACTATAAAAAGAACGATAAGAAGAACGTTAAAAAGAACGATAAAAAGAACGCTAAAAATAATGTTCAAAAGAACGCTAAAAAGAACGTTAAAAAGAACAATAAGAAGTACGTTAAGAAGAACGCTTAAAAGAATGTTAAAAAGAACGATAATAAGAACGTTAAAAAGAACGATAAGAAGAACGTTAAAAAGAACGATAAGAAGTACGTTAAAAAGGACGATAAAAAGAACGCTAAAAAGAATGTTAAACGGAACGCTAAAAAGAACGTTAAGAAGTACGTTAAAAAGAACGCTAAAAAGAACGATAAGAAGTACGTTAAAAAGAACGCTAAAAAGAACATTAAAAAGAACGATAAGAAGTACGTTAAAAAGAACTTTAAAAAGTACGTTAAAAAAAATGCTAAAAAGTACGTTAAAAAGAACGGTAAAAAGAATGTTAAACGGAACGTTAAAAAGAACGTTAAGAAGTACGTGAAAAAGAACGCTAAAAAGAACCATAATAAGAACGCTAAAAAGAACGATAAGAAGTACGTTAAAAAGAACGCTAAAAAGAACGTTAAAAAGAACGATAAGAAGTACGTTAAAAAGAACGCTAAAAAGAACGTTAAAAAGAACGATAATAAGAATGTTAAAAAGTACGCTAAAAAGAACGTTAAATAGAACGATTAGAAGTACGTTAAAAAGAACGTTAAAAAGAACGATAAGAAGAACGTTAAAAAGAGCGATAAGAAGTACGTTAAAAAGAACGATAAAAAGAACGATAAGAAGTTCGATAAAAAGAACGCTAAAAAGAATGTTAAACGGAATGCTAAAAAGAACGATAATAAGAACGCTAAAAAGAACGATAAGAAGTACGTTAAAAAGAACGCTAAAAAGAACATTAAAAAGAACGATAAGAAGTACGTTAACAAGAACGCTAAAAAGTACGTTAAAAAAAAACGCGAAAAAGTACGTTAAAAAGAACGCTAAAAAGAACGGTAAAAAGAATGTTAAACGGAACGATAAAAAGAACGTTAAGAAGTACGTGAAAAAGAACGCTAAAAAGAACGATAATAATAATGCTAAAAAGAACGATAAGAAGTACGTTAAAAAGAACGCTAAAAAGAACGTTAAAAAGAACGATAAGAAGTACGTTAAAAAGAACGCTAAAAAGAACGTTAAAAAGAACGATAATAAGAATGTTAAAAAGTACGCTAAAAAGAACGTTAAATAGAACGATAAGAAGTACGTTAAAAAGAACGATAAAAAGAACGATAAGAAGTACGATAAAAAGAACGCTAAAAAGAATGTTAAACGGAATGCTAAAAAGAACGTTAAAAATAACGATAAGAAGTACGTTAAAAAGAACGCTAAAAAGAACGTTAAAAAGAACGATAATAAGAACGTTAAAAAGAACGATAAGAAGAACGTTAAAAAGAACGATATTAAGTACGTTAAAAAGAACACTAAAAAGAATGTTAAAAAGAACGCTAAAAAGAACTATAAAAAGAACGCTAAAAAGTACGTTAAAAAGAACGCTAAAAAGTACGTTAAAAAGAACGCTAAAAAGAACGTTAAAAAGTTCCATAAAAATTACGTTAAAAAGAACGTTAAAAGGAACGCTAGAAAGAACGTTAAAAAGAATGTTAAAAATAACGTTAAAAAGATCGCTTAAAAGTACGTTGAAAAGAACGTTAAAAAGAAGACTAAAAAGAATGCTATAAACACGTTAAAAGAACAATAAAAAGTACATTATAAAGAACGATAAGAAGTACGTTAAAAAGAGCGTTAAAAAGAACGCTAAAAAGAACGTTTAAAAGAACACTAAAAAGAACGTTAAAAAGAACGCCAAAAAAACGTTAAATTGAACGTTAAAAAGAATGCTAAAAAGAACGTTAAAAACAACACTAAAAAGAACGTTAAAAAGAACGCTAAAAAGGACGTTAAAAAGAACGTAACAAAGAACGCTAAAAGAACGCTAAAAAAACGTTCAAAAGGACGCTAAAAAGAACGACAGAAAGAACGCTAAAAGGAACGCTTAAAAGAATGTTAAAAAGAACGCTAAAAAGAACACTGAAAAGAACGTAAAAAAGAACGCTTAGAAGAACGCTAAAAAGATAGTTAAAAAGAATGATAAAAAGTACTTTAAAAAGAATGTTAAAATGAACGCTAAAAAGTACGTTAAAAAGAATGTTAAAAAGAACGTTAAAAAGAACACTAAAAAGAACGTTAAAAAGAACGCATAAAAGAACGCTAAAATGAAAGCTAAGAAGAACGCTAAAAAGTCTTAAAAGAAATGTGTCATATTACATGTATAATTAATACTACTATGTAAAAGTGAATATTTTGTTCCTATAGTTAAATGGTTGCCTGATATATGGTATTATTCATTTTTGTAACAACAAACCCCGCCTACCCCTATAAATTACATACCTAGCTAGTTCCACAAATGGTGTATATTGGGAATATTGAAGTACGTCACCTGAACTGAGGTCACCGAATAGTCTACGGACCGTGACCATAAGCTACATATGTGATGTTTGATAGAAAAGTACGCAGACTGTGTACGTTGCTCAATAATACAGTTTCGTGCGTTAGTCAATAAGACACTAGGCTTGGAATTTTTTGATCAAACCTCCTAATAAAAAAAAAAAAAAATACATATTTTTTTTTTTTATATTTAAAAAAAAGATTTAGGTAAATCTTCAAAAATACATCAAATTATGTCCAATACAATTTTTTTTTTTTGCTCTTCACTTGGATTTTGGGAGGTGAGGACCTTTTTTTTGCTCATCATCTACATTTTGGGCAGTGAGAATCTTGTTTTTGCTTATCACTATTTGCCAAGGGCGCCAAAACGGAGTTTTGCTCCTAGCGCAAGTTTTCCTTACTGCGGCTCTGCGTATAAAGTAGTAAATTTCGTGTTTAATAAAAATTCCGAACAATTATTTTCTATTGTACAGTGGAATGTTTAAACTTTCTATCTCAACTCTTTTGAACATCAAAAACATTAATGATTATGTTATGTTTACTTCTTTTAACATGAAAAATATTACTGTCCCCATAGTTCCAGGTATAATTTCACTTAACACCGATCATACTAAAAAACTCAACTGAAATATTTTAGTACTAACACCACCTCTGCAGACAGTTCAAAGTAAACTTAATCCTGTTCTGTATCTGTCTGCGAAGGAAGATAACCTTGGCCTTAAAAGAATCGATGTTCCAAATTCAGTTCCGGAAAATCTAAAGATACCCTTTACAGTCTATATTGAGCTGCATAGTTACACATTTAGATCCAATTCTATTTAATATTCCACCCCCGGATTCGCACAAGTTTTCAATCCTTGGTAAAAAAAAATGTACTATTGAGAAGTGACATTACCGGTGGCGGCTCTGTGATCGAATGAAATATGACGGATGAAAATTGTATTTTTCTACGAAACTTTGCATAAAATGAGTTACATTGTGTATTGAGAATACCCTTTAAGAGTGCACACAACCGTATATAGTGCGTTCAAAGGTGAGTTTGCACTATAGCTCTTATGGAAAATGCGGTGTTGCCAAATGTTGTAAAAGTGTTAAATGTGTCAATTATAATAATATGAAAAACTCGTATGATTTACAAAAATCAACTCTTATAAAACTCAAAATAACACTCAACAAAAACAAATGGCAATTTGTAGAATACTGCGTCTTCACAGATCAGCCCGTTTTAGAGCTGGCAACGTCGACAAGCAAGAAAAGGATAGCGTCATTGTGTAAACCCATTAGAGAATATGAAAAAGAACTACTCCATATGTCCTGTACTGCATACTCACCTTTGAACGCACTATAGTTTCTTATACAAAACTAACAATATGAAATAAAATTAGTAACAATCTATACATCAAAATTTGTAGCGAATTTTTATCTATCTAATAGGATATTTTTAATTGTAAAAAGAACTGTCGGGTAATTGTAAATAAACAAATTGCATTATAGACGCCATCTTGTAAACCATTTGACACATATTTGTATACCGTGCGGTACATTGTAGTTAAAGACAGGGCCGGCGGAAGCGGGCATGCAAGGCATGCGGTGCATGCGGGCGCCGTTGCGAGGGGGTCGCTGACGTGTGACTTAAAAGGGCACCAAATATCAAATGAATGTAAAAGTAATTTTAGAAGTGAGGACTTTTTTTGTAGGTCTTCACTTGAAATGTAGAAGTGAGGACTTTTTTTAAATTTTAGATCTTCACTTGAAATTTAGAAGTGAGGACCTTTTTTTTAGGTCTTCATTTGAAATTTAGAAGGGAAGACCTTTTTTTTAGATCTTAATTTGACATGCTCGAATACAGCTAGTTACGCCCTGCCTAGGGGCGCTCAATTAAATCTTGCCTATGAGTGCCACAGACCCTCGCCGGCTCTGGTTAAAGATTCATTCTGCAAATATGTTTCTTGATCTACTACGATATTTTGATCTACTGTGAAAACGACTTGTAGTTATTGTACCTGGTAATCTACTTTTGCCGCCATCTCGAATCCGCCCTGGTTTGCAATACCGGTGCTGCTGGTAGAAATGTTTCATTTTTTGTAAAGAAAACGTGTACCAAGTGGTATTTCATTATAATCAAGTATAATATTTTTTCGACGAAGGTTCCAAATTTTAAACAATCATGTTGAAAAAAATGTTGACGCATTATTTGAACATTGCTACACAAAACAATATAAATATAAAAGTTATTTGAAACCCACAAATATATTTAAAAAATTACCGAACATTGTTGTGTGATACCTAATATTAAGTTATTGAGCGATAACATTTTTACAATAACTTTTTCTACAATCAAAAGTATCCTATTAGATAGATAAAAATTCGGTGCAAAATTTGATGTATAGATTGTCACTAATTTTATTTCAGATTGTTAGTTTTGTATAAAAAACTAATAACCTCTGGTGGTTGTGAAATTTTAATATTTTGGTTAAGTTCGTAGCATGATAGACTCTCGAACTGTTTACAGGAAGTTTGCAATTGAGTGACATTTTCGGTCGCGGAGCTGTGAAATATGATTGACGACAGTAGTACTTAGCCTGTCAATTTGCACATAGCGAACAGGTTAATTTAAGCACAATACGTTTTTATGTTACTATGAGAGTAAATATTTGCGTTATTTTTGAATTTGTAAGCGCTACACATGTATCGATGTGTATAATAGAATCATGTTGGGAAAATTTGGACTTAATATTAACTTTTCCTCCATTCATCTTAGGAAAAGTAAAAAAAAGACTAAGATTCGTATTTTTGTCCTTTCTTAAATAACAGCCAGAAAAATTACAATTTGTGCTGATTTTATAGTTTTTCACAACTTCAGTCCACATTGTAACAAAAATTCAACACTAAAATAGACGCAATAAGTTCAAACTGTACTACATTTAGTATAATAATTTAGCAACCAGTTAGCGTATTCAATCGTGTCACCCAATAGAGATGTCGATTCGTTTTGTTTTGCGAATTATTTTACTTAATGAAAAAAATTGAATTGTCTTTAGTGGCTGTTTGAAACATTCCCTCTTCTTCTGCTTCTTCTTGTTCCTATCGGTTCCGGATATTGGCTATCCATTGAACAATTAAAACTTTATTAGCTGCTGCTCTGAACAGCTGTTTTTGTGGCAGAGAACCACTGTTTTAGATTTTTTAGCAATTATGCGGCCAACTGGTCCTCTTGCCGTGCTCTTTGAAGCCTTGAAGCAACAACTGGAGTGCTTTGTTTCTCATTATATGACCAAAATATTGTAATTTGCTCTTTTTTACTGTGCAAATTATTTTTGGTTCTTTATCTATTTTTTTCAGGATTCTTGTCTTTGATACGTGGTCCATGTATGAGATCCGAAGTATGCGTCGATAACAAAACATTTTGAAAGATTCTAATTTTTTACAGAAAGCGTCAGTTATTGCCCAAGTTACAACTCATAAAATAGCACAAAGAACACATATCATCGCAGTATTCTTAGTTTTGTCAGTAAACTCAAATTATGGCACCAAAATACCTTCCTCATTCAAATGAACCGATGCATGTTCAACCTGACATCTAATTTCAAGTGAATGGTCCCAGTTTTCATCAACGGTAAAACCAAGATATTTTATCTTCTTAACTCTCCACAGGTTTGTTTTTTATTTTAAGAGTAAGGGAGACCTGGGAGACTGTGGACACTTTTTGTACTTATAGCCCTAAAATCCATAAAAAAGCAAATTGAATCGCGGTTTGTATCTCGTTAGTAACTTTAGCTTTCAGATTTCTTTTAACCATTGACTCATTACAATAATATGATTGCAACCAAATCTATGGTATTTAAAAGACAACCGTGTACCCTGTCCATTGTCTCCTTATCCCAAGGAGACAGTGGACTGAGCTTAGGGAGAAAATGGACAGCGTACATATATTCAAAAAACTTTATTTTTCTACAAAAATGACAATACAATTATCCTCGTGGTAACTGAAACTGGTAACCTGAACATATTTCCTACAAATATACTTAAAAAGTTATTGCAAGCTGTACTCTGACAAGTCAATATTAAAATATACCATCCCTTCAAACCTGGGCGTACTATCATTAATTGGCTTCGGTAGTACCGCCACAACATCCTAACAACTAATTGTGGCATTTTCCTCGAGATTCTAGTAACGTATTCATATGTCAAACGCCTCAAAATTTAGGTGTGAGCCCATAAAACATTGCTGCAGATTTAAGTAAATATTCATCCAATGCTGTCTCCATTTCAGGTGTGAGGATTAGGCTTTTACAAAAATTTGGTTTGAATACCATATTGTCAATTCCGACATCTTTTGCCTTTTTTACATAGATAGCAAGTCTGTTTTTTTTTTACTTCGTGACAGGCAGCACTTCTCCTGATGCTTAGATGACGGCTCGTTCCATAGCCGCTGGATCGAAATCCCTCTTACTTTCTTTTTTTTTGTAAATATTCGGCATTTTGTAATTCTTAAATTTGGAAAATAAAATAAATTAAAACTCTGCTTAGGAGACATTGGACAGTCCATTCTCTCCTGTCCATTGTCTCCTCAGTATGTATACATACAATTTCAACAACAAATAAACAAAGATGGTGATATTAAAGTCGTTTTCATCCTAAAACCTCAAATTATAAACATCCAAGAAGTACCTGGCAAAATATGAGTTGAAATAAATCATTCATTGTTAAAATATATCTTACGATAGGTTTTCACATTTTTTCAATTTGTTGCACAGTCGACTGATGCACTTATCACAATTGAATAGCTACTGGACGACTTTACAAAACCACTAGAAATAACGTGTTGTTTACATAAACAACAACCACAACCAACAGACCCAACCACATGGTTGGAGATATGGACTTCTCCATTCTCTCTTCGCGTCCAATGTCTCCCAGGTCTCCCCTACTGTTGTTGGGTCTTTACTAATTATCATGTGTTTTGTTTTCTTTATATTTAAGGAGAGACCATTATCGTTACTGGATGTAACTACAACATCCGTTAAACGTTGTAGACTATCTGAACCATTTGCAAAGGTGATGGTGTCATCAGCATAGCGGATGTTATTTAACAACACACTATTAACCAGAAATATTTCGTCTATGTCTAGCGCTTCTTGAAATATATCCTCAGAATAGATAGTTAAATAATGATGGCAATAAAACGCATCCTTGTCGTACTTCATGCTGGATTTGTAGCTACTCTGTGTTATGATCGTCAGTTTTAAATAACGATGTCTGACGCCAGTACTGATTGTTACCAACCGTATGTATTCCAACCATATGTTTTGCAAGATAATTTTGCATGTCGAACTCTGTAAAATGCTTACTAAAGCCTAGTGTATATAGGTTCAAAACTAAATGCATAGCATATTAATACAAAGAGGTATACTGTTCTGAACATCTGTTTATAATAAACTGATATGTCATGGATCTATTATAAACAAGGCTTAATTGTCCGAAAAACATGCATGTATGTCACACTTGATATCTCGACACTTTTGTAAGAGTACTTGAATGGAAATAGAGCCTCACGTATGCCTGGCGCATTACGGAAGCGAAACCGGATTCAGATTTACTGAATTACGACCGTTAGGACCTTAAATTTACCACTACAGGTGGGATCTTGCTCCGCCTATGCTGAAGCCGACTGAAGCAACTTTCCCAAAACTCCCATTTCTAGTTAACCAATTTGTACCAAAAGATGATCAACTCGTGCCATCGATGTGAAAAGCTTAAATATGAAGTTTCATAAAAATCCTTTTAGCCGAATTTGCTCTGCACGTGTATACAGACCGACAGACATCATGCGAAAAATAGTCAAAACGTTATGTAGGGACCTCAATTCGTGGAGATCCATCGAAATGTCAAAATCGGTATGATCACAATACCTTCCTTATATCATATATATTAGGTGTTCTTCACTGAATTTGCCCTATTCATCAACCAAGGTTCTCATTACATGTTGTTTTCAATTATTCCTGCAGTTTCATTAATCTACTTATGTAAGTTAAATCACTGAATTGGAATATTTGAATACTAAAATTAACCCCGTTTCCGCGAATCTGGGAATTAAGTAATCTTTTTGTCTTTACGCAAGAGTATTGCATAAATAATGAAGTGTTGTATCAATATTATGGTATAACGTAGAAGTTTCACTGTTTCATTTGTAATTTTTTAATTTCTCATTGAAGATAATTGGGAATAAATACAGTAGTGTCGTAATTTTACCAGCAATTTTTTAAAGTATTGAAAATTCTAGAAGAAACATTCAATACTGCTTAGTCCGTATTATTATACGTTCATTACTGTATAACGCTTCGTTATATTAAAACGGGTCGTTAAAATCAAAATTTTCTATAGAATATTTTCATGGAAATTTGATATAATGAAGCATTTTGATATAATAATGCACGTTTATGAATACGGGCATAAGTCTCTACAGCAGGGGGCGGCAACCTTTTTTACTAAGTGGGCATATTTCAAAAATGCAGGAGTTCGGGGGGCACCGTGGGACAAAGGGGTAGGGGGGTAAAATTAAAATTTATTCCGTGCAACCTCAAGCGGCCACCAAGGGAACTACTATGAAAGAGAGGCGGAGGGGTGAAGGGGGCCTTTTTTATCTCCGCGAGATAACTGGAACAATAATATTAACATTATTGCTTTCTTTCATATTGGGTCTATATTGGGAATAGTTTTAAAATTTAGTTTTACAATTAAATTTAATGAATATTAAATGATATTTATTTATAAAACTATAACACTTCTAGTCTTCTTGACAGTACTTTTATAGGGGAAACTTTTTAAGATCGGGAAAGCTGGAACACTCGAAAGTGACATTAAACTGTTACTCGTGTATTTGTTTACGTGGTAAAAACGAACACGAGTTGTATTTTTCCTGTTTTCCGAGCTTTTTTTTAATTTAAAGGTAATTTACGAATTACAAGATATGTAATAATATACAATTCTAAGGAAATTTCAAGGAAATTTTTAGTTTTTCATTGTATTTTTAATTCTTTTTGAGTGTCTATCAATAAAATAACAATAAAAATATGGTAAATATATTAGTAAAAATTAATATCTCCTAAAGGGCCTTTTAATATATCAACTGATGATTTAGGCAATTTTTGGGTGCTATAAATGCTTTTTTCAGTCTTTTTTTGGACGTGAAAAATCACTTTCCATAAAATGCAACGAGCAAACATGCATGTATGGGCTTGAAGTTTTGCTCATTTTTAGTTTTTGAGTCCACCAAAAAAAACCTACGATCCACTTTCTCTCTGCCTCCAAACGTCGTTTCAATTGATATTTTTTTTGATTTAGGTAAATTATGGAATGTTTAAGAAGGATTCTTTCTTATTCACGATTTACATTGCGGCACACAACAAAATTGATTGTTTTTTTTCCATGATACACAAAAATAAAACACAAACAACAAAAAAACACGTAATTCTCCATTGAACAAAACAAAACAATGTGACTTTCGTATCTTTCGCAAATTGCTACCAGATGTCAGGGCGCTTAGGAAGTTTCCCCTATTACTAAAAGCGGCTCGGAAATAGAATTTCACATGGTTAGGTGGGCACTTAGAAATTGCTTCGCGGGCACCCTGGTGCCCGCGGGCACCCTGGTGCCCGCGGGCACTGCGTTGCCGACCCCTGCTCTACAGGGTAAGGCAACACTTTTGTTTATCTCGATTATTTCCTTAATAAAAAGATTTATAAAAATATTGTTTAAATAAAATTTATTTGGGGTAATGGGGGTGAGACGATAACGGTATCAAACATATTTTGGCATTTGTTTTGCAAAAAGTATTACAGTAAATACCTTTTCTTCAAATTACACTACACATATTATTTTACATATTATTATAGAACTTTTTTTTTCTCTATTCAACGATGTAAAAGTTTTATATCCTTACATAACAAAAATTTTGAGAAATAGCATTTAAAAGGCAAACTCTATAATATTGTGTTAAATAATATGTGCACTGTAATTTGAAAAATACTGCCTCTTGTAAAATAAATGAAAAAATGTTTGATACCACTATAGTCTGACCCCCATTAGCCCGAATAAATTTTATTTGAACAATATTTTATAACTCTTTTTACTAAGGAAATAATCAAGATGAACATATGTGTTGCCTCACCCTGTATATTCAATTCTTAGTAGGGTTGCTATACGTCCCGGTTCAACCGGAACAGTCTCGGTTTAACCGGGAAAGTCCCGCTATTGTGTCCTTGTTCCGTTGTCCCAGTCGGTTTACCATTTTATCCCAGGTTTTCTGAAAATACTCCAAATAAAATTAAGGACTAATGTTTGTACAAAGGAAGAAATTGTTTGCTAAGAAGTAACGTGAATGCTATATAGGACTTGCAAGATTATTCTGGCGTAAAAAGGTATCCATATTCTGTTGACTTATGAAATACCTACAAAACACTGTGAAATATGTGAAAATTCAGTTCACGTTCACAAATATTTTAATTTACTTAATTAAGAAACCGTTTGCGTTTTGGGTTTCGATGTAAGTGAACACGACTCTTTTGGTACAGTATTATATCGTTTTTCAATTTTTGCACAACATTACAACCGCAAAAGCCATTTGAGAACCGCTTTTAGGTGCCCTTCTAAAACAAATGCGCACGTGAATGGCACTCGTTTGCCTTTCGCCATGACCGGCCCTGTATGCATCCCAGTTTTGAACTCTTTAAATCCAGCCGTGTGTCCACAATGTCTACCGTACACCAATGGTGGACTGGCTCGCCGAGAAATCGGGCAATTTGCTGGTATGTCGGTCCCAATAGAATCGATTGTTGGATCAATGGGTCCGGTCCTTGGATCCAATGTGGCCGCTTCTTGACTCTATGGGTCCGATTGATTCTAATTTTCCAGGGTCGAATATGTTTGCCCGTCCGCTACTGCCTTACAGACAGACTGACACATGAGATGACGTTATAACTCGCTTATGAAACTCTAAAAATCAGAGGACAGAGCGGCGACATAATTAAACTAATGACGAAACTATTAAAACTTTAATGTTAATACCGGACAATTACAGTAGTGGACTGACAAATTTTTCCGGCCGGGGAAAATTGGAATTAAACGGCCCTATAGAGTCAAGCAGTGGCTTATACAGGACTCATGGTTAGGGGAGACATAATTTTTTGTGGCCTCTGAAGCATTAATGAAAAAAGAACTTATTTAGGATACAAATGTATTTAAAAATGTAAAATATACTCTCTTCTTCCCAGTGGCGACGCTAGCTCTTCAAACTTGTAGGGGCCAGGAAATATTTGAGTAAAATCTGGGGGTGCCAGGAAATATTTGAGCAGGGCATCATTTTTCGTTTCGTTTATCGTTATTAATGGACAGGTCAAAATACAAGTGATGACCTAAAAAGAAAAGGTCCTCACTTCTAAAATAAAATAAGTGATGACTTCCTTAATAAACCTTCCTTGTTGCGCACACATTTTCTCACACATTTCTGGGGAGCCCAACTGGGGGCCAGAGCAAACCACCGGCTAGTGCTGTTCATAAAAAAGAATTCAAGAAGATCTTCGAGATATTTGAAGTTCCGTCGCTGCTTAACATTTTGTATGAAAAATAGACTGCGACTCAAATGATTTTTATTTATTTAAATTTAACGTGCTACACCTATTTAGGTATTAGCACTTTACAAGTCTATTGCGTACAATTCATATTGTATTACAGTATCAGATTATACAAAAGTAACAAATATAATATACATACATATAACATGGCAGTACAGTTAAATTTTATTTAATAATTCAGTGTCTAAAAGAAATGATAATATTTTTTGGGGATTGACGTCATTCAATATTCCTCTAAGTTGTGTTGGTAGTTGATGTTAATTAGGATGTGCTCTACACTTAATACTGTATTGCATTCTTCGCAGATAGTTGGATCGTTTCTTTTAAATAGGTAGTCGTGTGTTATTCTCGTGTGGCCAATCTTCAGTCTTGTTAATACTATTTGAGTCTCTTCTTCTTCCAGTTACTGGCTGCCATTTTGAAATTGTATCCTGGATTGTTCGGAGCTTACTTGATGCTATCTGCTTCCATCTCAGTGTCCATTTTTCACTTACTGCAGATTTTATCTGGGCTTTGAGGTCGTATGCCTGGATTGGTACTTTGGTCACTGCTAGGGTAGTAGCGTCTTTGGCTGCAGCATCAGCCTGTTCATTTCCAGGTATACCGGTATGTGATGGGATCCAAATGAAAACGATTTCCAAGTTTTTTTGGGAGAGTCGGAAATATTGTTGATATGGTCCGAAGAGAACTGAGAGAGTCGGAGCATATTACGTACCTGGTATTATTTGTGTTTAGCTCATCTATATGTTTTAAACTAAAGCATATGCTAGTCATTTCTGCGGTATATATGCTAACTTCGTCTGAAATGGTGTTTATGAGTTTCGTTTTCCATAATTATAGCCGATCTTACTTTATCGTCAATTTTAGATGCATCAGTATATATAAAATGGCTCTTCTCGTATTTTTGTTTGATGATGTGGAATTTATTTTTAATGATATTTTGATAGTGCGATATTCGTAGTGCAAGAGGTTTAGATTAATTCTTGGTATTTATACAAGCCATGGAGGGATTTTAGAGGTCTCGTTTTTTTGCATATGTGATATGGTGATATTTATAGAGTTCAATAATTGATTTATACTTATTTGGAGGGTGTATACTTTTTAATGCTTGTTACCGTAGATGTAGGGTCGAAATTATATTGGAATACCGGGTGATTTGATTGGGTTGCTAGGTTGCACACATATGATAACATTAATACTTCTCTTCGCTCGATTCACAGTACAGGCTTTCTATAGGGCTGGATCTGTATGCTCCGGTTATAAGTCTTAGTGCAGCATGGTGAATTGAGTCCAAGGGTCGGAGAGTAGTTTTCTTTGCAGCCGAGTAAAGTATTGACCCGTAGTCAAGTATACTTTTTATTAGTGTCTTGTAAATTAGATGTAAAGTCCTAGATTAGATGCCCTATCTGCTCCCCAGTCATGGTGGGATAAAATTTTAAGTATATTTAATTTTCTACAGCAATCAGAAGCAAAGTCCAATATATGTTTTTTCCACGTAAGCTTTCTATCTATTGTTAGTCCCAAGAATTTAATTTCATCCACATAACATATATTTGTGCTATTAAGTGTAAGTGTTGGGTTAATTAGCATTTTTCTTCGTTTCGTAAAATGTATGGCTTTAGTTTTGGATAGAGAGAATTTGAATCCTGTTTTCTTTGACGACTCTTCTATTTTTATAATTGTGTTTTGTAGCTGCTGTTGAATTGCTGCCACATTTTTATTCTTGTGAAAAATAACCAGATCCTCTGCATATAGAAGAAATTTCACTGGGCTTTTAATAGCTTGTGAAATACTGTTTATTGCTATAAGGAACAACGTCACACTTAAAGTTGATCCTTGGGGTATGCTATTATCCTGATTCATTTTATCCGAATATACATTATTTGAACGGACTTCGAATTTTCTATCTGTTAAGAAATTGTATAC
Organism: Liopterus haemorrhoidalis; assembly: GCA_963971575.1. Classification (NCBI taxonomy): domain Eukaryota; kingdom Metazoa; phylum Arthropoda; class Insecta; order Coleoptera; family Dytiscidae; genus Liopterus; species Liopterus haemorrhoidalis. The sequence goes on from OZ020611.1 coordinate 179,372,011, forward strand.
AAAATATAATATATTTTCTTCAACGTGTTTTAACGGTTTTAATTATGTTAAGTTTCCATGTTGTATCATAGGCTTTTTCCAGGTCAAAAAATAGTGCAATTATATGTTGTTTATTTTTAAATGCTTGTTGGATTTCTGCAGTTAAAATAACCAGGTTGTCTACTGTTGAATGTCCAGCTCGAAACTCTGCTTGAGTTTTTGTCAAAATGTTATTATATTCGAGATACCAGTTTAATCTTCTGGTTATCATTTTTTCTATAATTTTGCAAAGGCAATTTGTTAAAGATATAGGACGGTAGTTCGATGGATTAGTTTTATTCTTACGACTTTTGGGGATAGGTACTATAATAGATTCTCGCCATACATCTGGGAAGGTGTGAGAGGACCATATGTGATTGTAGATTTCTAGGAGGTATTCTTTAGCTTGGACGGGCAGTTGTTTTATTAATAGTGGGGATATGTTATCAGGACCTGGGCTGGAGTTCTTTTTCATTCCTTCAATGACTGTGTTAAGTTCCCACATAGAGAACTCACAGTTAAGTGGATTTGTATTATCATGTTCAATTGATATCCCTTCCTCTTCAGTTTCGTCTTTAAGCCGTTTAAATTCTTGGCCATAGAATTTATCAGTGGATATTTCCTTGTAGTTATTAGCAAGTGCATTAGCAATTTCTTTTGGTGATGTAATAGATTGCCCATCCACTACCAGATTAGTGATTTCACGAGGTGTATTGTTTCCTTTTATCCTGTTGATTTTATTCCATACTGAATTTGTAGGGGTGTCTTTATTGATAGTGAACACGAATTGTTGTCATGACTCTTTCTTGCTTCTTTTGATCGTCAGTATACAGATCGCTTTTGATTGTACGATGAAATTTGTATCTTCCATTATATTTTGTTTTTTTAATATTCTTCATTATTTCCTTAGACTGATTCCAGTCAGCATTTCTGAAATTCCAGTTTTTACGTTCGTTTTCATCTAGCTGGTTTGACGCGTCTTGAGTAGTTAACGTAATTTTGATTGGTAGGTGGCCATCCCCAAAGAGTAGTGAAAGTGTTTCCCAGGTCATACTTGCCGCCAGCCTAGCATCTGTGAGGTCTATGATGCTAAAAGCACCTGCCCGATCCGATATACATATATGTTTCAGATCCATCATTTAACATTGTAAATTTGTCAAATAAAGTGTTTTCTATTACATTACCTCTTTGATTATTATGCTGTGAACCCCATAGAACATTATGAGCATTGAAATCTCCAAGGATAATAACCGGCTGTGGAAGCTGACAAATTATATCTAGTATGTCATTTGTATTAATAATTTTATCTGGCGGTATGTAGATATTACAAATAGTCAAAGGAGTTGGAAAATTAGTTCTGACTCTATTACTTCTAGATTCGAGTTAAGATTGATTTGATCCACTTGTATTGAGTTTTTACACAGAATTGAAACACCACCACTTGCTATTCGATCGTATTGTCTATCGTTTCTGAATATATCATATTGGTTCATTTTAAAATCTTTATTTTCTTGAAGCCGATTTTCTTGAATACATATAAAGTGTGGTTGATGTTCTCGTATGATAATTTCAAGTTCTGGTAGATGAGATATTAAGCCGTTATTATTCCATTGAATTACAATCATGTTTAGGTGCTAGATTTAGGTTGTTTCTGTTGTTGCTTGTATTTGCTTTTGTTCTTCATGTTCTTGTGTTCTTAACTTTGTTGTGATCCGTGTTATTCTGCTTTTCATAATTCTGTTCAGTAGCAGAGGTTTTATGACATTTAATATTTCAATTAGTTTATTTATGTCGGTTGTATATTCTCTTGCAATATAAATTTGTTCGTTGGATCCTTGAACATTTTGTAGAAAGTCTTTTATTTCATCAAATGTTAACACATATTTATGTGAATTGTTCGTTATTTCATCGTGTACAGGAGCCATTTGTTCATCAATTGTTACTTGACTAATAGGGCTTTGGGATCTTGATCTGCTTTCTGTATTTGATTTTTTTGTTCTTTTACTTTGCTGTTTAACTGATTTTTCTGTCTGAGATGTAATTATTTTATTATTAGTATGTGATTCTTTATTTTCTTGGCTTAAATTTGTTTTTGATTCCATATTGTTTTCAATGTTAGTTTCTAACATATTTTCATTGTTGTCGTGGTCACTGGTTGTTTCAGTGGGATTAATCTCTGGTTCTGAGTCTATGGGTGCTGATCTCTTATTTGTACCTTTTCCAGATATTTGTGTATTTTCAGTAGATTTTTTTTAGGTAGGCTTCGCATTTTGAGGGTATATGTCCTGTTTTGTTGCACATAAGACATAACACAATATCGCCGCTCAAAAAGATCCTATACTCAGTTTCTTCATAGGTAAACAGAATACTGTCTTGTACTTTTTTACTCTGAGGTGATGCATATATTTGCCTTCTAAAACTACATATATGGGAGTAGATATCTTCTTGCAAGTCAGCCCTTTGAAAGTGCATAGGTGATACGAGTATTATGCCATATTGTATTAATACTTGTTCGATAAATGTATGTGGAATGGATGGACAGACGTTAGTGTATAGTCTCGTTTTATTTGCCTTTTGGGCATATGTTTGTTGATCTGAATTCATTTTAAATTTGGTTACCCCTGTGTTCAGAAGTAATCCAAAAAATCAGGTGTTTGTTTTATGTCGATTACAACTTGTTAAATTATATTTCACTTAGGCAACCTGCAATACATGGATAAATTGCCAAAATGTAGACAGCATTGTCACTGCTACCTGCTGTTATCAGAACCGCACTATTGCGCAATAGATGTTTTAATGATGGCCAATTAGAAATGGCCGGTCACCGTGGCGCAGTGGTTAGCGTGGCAGTCTACTAACTTCTGGGCCATGGGGGGCTCGGGTTCAAATCCCGGTTATGGCATGGATATTTTGTGTTGTCCAAAAAATGTACATTGTAATTTTCTGTAATATTTTCAAAATAAAATTGCTTCTACTGGATAATGGCCTTAGTAGCCAAGTCCAAACATATTTAAAAAAAAAAAAAAAAAAATTAGAAATGATTTTGATAAGCTGTAGTAATTAATAATTAGATAATAGATAATTCACGGGAGCGTTCGTAAACACGTCTGCTGCGTTCAGTGGCGCAGCAAGGATTTTGTCTTGGGGAGGGCCGAATCAAATTTGGAGGGCACGCGGGCCGCATACGGCCCTTAACCTAATTTTTTGTAGCCCCTGAAGCGGTAATCAAAATCACTTGAGCTAATAAGCTCAAGTGATTGGGGAAAAATATATTTAAAAATGTAAAATATACTCTCTTCCCCTTTTCTGTTTATAAAAAAATGTTAAGAAACCCTTCCGGATATTTAAAGTTCCGTCACCGCTTATCATTTTGTATGTAAAATAGACTGCGACCCATATCAGTTCGACATCCCTGCTGTTGGATATTGATGTTTATATCAAATAATAATTCCATTATTTGTTGATGAAAAAATGTAATTGTTAATCCATGTATCAAAAACTTTCACTTGATTTTTTCTTCCATAAATACATATTTATTTATATTTTTCGCGGGATATATTTTCTTAGTCTCAATATTTCTCTTACTTATGTTCAGTTCTCTAAATCTGCCGCTTGGCCACAATTTGTACCGAACGAACAGACTCATATGACGAAATAAGGATTTCTTCATTATACCTACGAATACCTAAAAACAACATGTTAATATGCATTTTCTGTTAATTTCAACACTAATCATAATAAAATATAGCTTATTATTATTGTAAAATACATAAATTATTTTGCTGTACGATTATGATAAATTTGTTAAATTTTCATTTCATTAGACCTTCAGAGGGGGCTTGTGCCCCCCCCCTCCTCAGAATACGCCACTGTTGTTCAATACAACTTATGCCAGTCCTTTTTGTGTGTAAAACATCATAATTTCAAAAATACCTAAGAAGATATTGATATTCACATTTATCTACAAAATAAAACCAAATACCGATTTTAAGAGGGCGATTGTCTCCAAAGCTACTCTATTATATTTCTACTATTTCTACTCTATTTCAACGCTCCCCTTCATATAATTCGTTGGAGCATATTTGGAAAGGGATGTATTTTCACTTGAACAATAATTATGTCACTTTATTAAGAGTAGGCAATTTTAAAAAAATGATTATTTACACGAAAAAAAAAGAAATCCCAATATTGTTAACAGTGAAGTAATTTAAAAATTAACTACTGTTGTGGTTAACAAATTTTATAACAGGCCCGTTGCCCCCCCCCGCTATTAATTTCAATACTAATCATAATTAAATATAGCAATTAGTTATTTTGCAATACGATTATCATAAATTTGTTAAATTTTTACTTCATTAGACCTTAATGGGGGGCGCGTGCCCCCCCTGAATACGCCACAAGAGCCCTCATTGGATCGATGACTGACCCTATTGATCCAAGAATCGGTCCCAATTGTACTGACCCACCCAGGGCCGGATTAACTTATTTTGGTGCCCTAGACATATTTTCCCTGCCGGGCCCCCACAAGAAATAGACCCAAAAAAAATATTCTCCAAAAAATTAGAAAACAAATTAAATTCAATAAATAAATAAATAAATAAATAAATAATGTTCCTGGGGTAGTTAAAAAACTAATGCATGTGTTAATTTTTTATTAAAAAAAAGAATTGTCAATTTTCAAACAAAATAAATAAATTTTAGTTTTTATTCCAATGGAATCAATAGGGAAAAACGACAATTCAAAAATCCTTCTTTCTCGCTTTTAATTCTGCAAAATTATCAATTATTTCATCATAATTGATATTGTCCAAAGCATTTTGTTCGATATATAGCTAAAGAAGTTAATTTTGATTGGCTCAATGAGTTTCGAAAATAATTTTTTACACGTTTTAATACTGAAAACGACCTTTCACCAGATGTACATATTTGATACAGCCAAAGTTAAATATATGTGCAATAAGATTTCTATATTCGGAAATGTGGATACAAATTTTGTGGTCTTTATAAATTGTAGGATATCAGATGGCAACTTTAAATTTTGGCTTTTACAAATTAACATAAATTGCAACAGTTCCTCGTCCAATTCTTCAGTGTCAATGTCTTCATTGTACCATTTTTTTTTAGCCTTGCGGTATGTTCAGATCTAATTGATACGTCGCCATGTAAGTCTGTATGAAATATTTTAAAAATCTCGTCAGTGCTTTGTAACTTTTGTTACGTAGTTTTAGTTCAAAAGATATATTGTCACAAATCACATAAAAACAATTTCGTTTAAAGGCTTCTTGACCCTAACTACAAGAACTTACGTTTTCCTCATCACGATGAACTTCTTCAAAAAATCCTTTTTCGGGACCTTTTTTTTTGAATCGGAATAAGTTTTTATTTCTGACGCATTAAACTCCGCTTCTATTTCGGGAAATAAACTTCTTAAACTATTAACGTAATTAAATAAATTGTCAAAAATATTTACCGCAAACGAGATTGGCATAGTAGGATCTTGTAAGGATTTATTCTGGAATTTTTTTTATCCCAAATAACTGTTAATAAAATGAATTCTAAATTATTAATTTTATTTGCTATTTCTTCGGATTCCACTTTTACAGAACATTTTTGAGATTCATTTAGAGATATATCAAGTAAAGCATTTTTTATTTGGTTAAACCCAAAGCGAATTGCCTTAACTGCATCAGCTCTACAAAACCATCTAGTAGTACATATTTTTTTTACTGTAAAATGTTTATTATTTTACGCCTTTTGTGAAATAAAAGGAAACTTTTTTTTTACATTTTTTTTTTTTCAAAGTGGACGGTTTGTCCGGGCCCCTCAAAAAACCGGGCCTTAGACATTTGTCTCATTTGCCTATGGTCCGGCCTTGGGCCCACCGGAAAATTGCCCGGTGTCCCAGTGGCTAGTCCGCCATTGGACAATAATACTGTTTTAAAAATTTCCTGCATCTAATACGTGTATAATCTTGCTTTTAATCAGTAATAATTTATAAATAAAACAGTACTGCCACTAATGATCCTAAAATAGACTCTTAAATCATATTTTCCGGAGTGAAAATCAAGAAAAGCGTCTTTCCCTTGCCGGCTTATATCCGATGTTCCGATAGCAGCGCCCGTAACACACAGGCAAACATACACGAACAGACATTCACTGGATTCACGTGGCACAGTGCGTGACAGATATTCAGCGATACAGGCGGGCAGCCACTGTTTCCCCACTCGCTCGTATTGTCCACAGACAACCAGTGTGTAAAGACGTGATATTCTAAGTGATTGTTACATATCATTGTTGATTAATGTGGTTTGCAGTAGTTACAAATTCATATTGTTACATTAGGATTCATTTGCAGTTGGTAAGTGAATTTTTATATTTTTTAAAAAATTTTGTTTACATGTGTTTATTTTTATGATTAAGTAAAGACGTACAAAGATCAAAGATCTTGTTGTTTGTATTCTTGACTTAATTTTGAAACATGTTTTTGAATTTAGTCCTAATTATGTTTCGGATTAAGGCGCTCATTTTAATTTTTTTTGACAGTGATGCTCGTTTACCGGTGCACACCGGTAGGAGGGGGCTCACACACTTGACCCTCCCCAAATAAAAAACACGTTTTTAAGAGAGAATTTTTCGTGTAATTAAACGGTTCTATGCGTAAGCTTCTACAAGAAAAAATTCTGATTTTTGATCTCTCCCCTTTTCAGAAGTTTACAATTTAAAAATCGAGTTTTACGGTTTATTTTCGACCTCTCCCCAAGAAAAATTTAGGAGTGCGTGCCTTTCGCGCAATTACTTGCACGTAACTCTATTTTTGAGAAGTTTAGAATTAAATAATCTCTAGTATTTTACTGGAATTTATTAATTTTTTAATGGATAATTACTTTGAAACAGGCGCGCACCCTTGCAGTATCCCCCCCCCCTCCCCCCTGTAAAGCACCCCTGCAGAAACAGCACTAGAAAGCACGCTTTTAAGGGACACATTTGTCTTGTAATTGAAGGTGAGTCCGCCACTAGAAAAAATGCTGGATATGAGCCCTCAAGAAAAATTTAGTATGCGCAAGAATTGCACTTGCATTCCTTGCAACTCTATTTTTGAGAAATTTAATAAAATTAATAAACGATATTTTGTGAGGATCGCACCTTGGGAGGATCTCAAGGGTTTGAGATCCCCCCCCCCCCGCACTAAAAATACGTTTTTAAGGTACAAATTTGTCTTGTAGTTGATGGTTAGTCCGCCACAAGAAAAATTTTTAGCTTCTGAACACTTCTAAAAAAATTTAGGGTGCGAGCCTACTAGTGTAATTCATTGCCCGTCACTCTGTTTTTGAGAAGTTTGGAATTGAAAAATCTCTTTTATTTTGCAGTTATTAATAATTTAATGAATAATTAATTTGAATCAAGCGTGCGCCAAGGGGGGTCTCCCGGGAATGCTCAAAGTTTAGGTTTAGAGAGATTTATTTTTTTCGGCCGTCTAATCATTTTTTCTCACAAATATTATTACAGGTGATTGATATAAATCACACGTAGATGAAACGAAATGATACCTTGCGGTACGTGCTATCCAGTCGCGGTCCCGATTTGTACTAATTTTATTGCGCGCGCCGATTGTCGATTTGGCCACAAAATAACGGACGCGTTCGCAGCTCACTATTGTGTGATCTGACTTTGAACGCTGTTTCGGCAGACTCTGGACTTTCCTCTCTTCAACTCAATTATTATATTGTTGCTATTTTTATAGCTTTGAAATTATTGAAGTAAGTTTGGTATACATATTTTTGGGACATTTCGGATTTTTACCGAAGGATCCAGTACTAGAACGAAACGAAAATGAAGAAAAATCAATGTAATAAAATCATTTTACGAGTCCCAAAAGAATACAAATCCTAGTTACCTGGGTCAAAGACCGCTCCTGGGTATTTCCCTTTATCATTTATTTGGATGAGGCCAAAAATTTAGTTTAGTGGGCAAAGACTGTTTGAGGATCCAGAGAAAAATAAATTATAAATGAAAAAAATACTACTATGCTACTATTCAACCCTGCCATAGACTTTGCCACAAAACGATTCAGATGCCAACCCCGTGGGCTATAATATACGTTGATATAGTACTAATAGATTAAACAACCGAAGAACTGAACTAGGAGTTGAAGAGGTGGCCGAAGACCAAGATGAGTTTATTCGAGGTACCTTTAGATTTGCTTCAATATAGGATAAATAAACTCCAAGTAAACCGATTACGATGATATGGGCATATAAAGCGAAGGGAAATTGATCACATTTGATAATTCACGGCCACATGATGCCCGCTTAACCTAAGAGATGCAGGATAAATTACGATGGGAAGTATTGGCTCCATCCACTTTATAGTTCCGACTTATTGAACCTCTTAAGGAGTACTTGGGAGGCAAGAAATTCAAGTCAAATGAGGAGGTAATTGAACTGGTATAAATATGGCTTCGCAGCCAATAAAAATAAAATACTGTTTCTAGGTCGGTATTCGCAAGTTGCCCGAACGCTGGGATGAGTTTATAGTAAAGCAAGGGCTTTATTTTTAAAAATAAAATTGGTTCATTAACTTTGTATTTTAATCGGCCTCGGTAGTGCAGAGGAGCAATCCTGCATCTCGTGCCGAAGGTCCCGGATTCAAATCCCGGGCAAGCAATGCCGATCCTGGGTACTTAGCTGCTCGCGTGCGAACTCACTTTTTGCTGCCTTTGAGCAAAACAGACAGTGGCCAGTTTTTCTTTCGAATTTGTCCAAATTGTAATCAGTCAATTATAATTTTTAAAAAGGGAATCTAGCCATAGATTCGCTTTAATTATTTCATTTAAATAAATTGAAAAGGTATTTCATCATTTTTTTAATTATTTTGATACAGTATTATTGTTTTTCAATTTCTGTACAACATTACAACCGCAAAAGCTGCCTGAAATTCGCTTTTGGCCGCCCATGTACGTGGCACGCGTAAGCAGCAGTGGGAAAGGCAGGGGCAAGAGAGGCACAGGCTCAGGGCGACATGCTTATAGGGGCGCCAAAACGAACGCTCAAATACACACATCTTCAGTAACGTAGCTAGATTTTTATGAAGGTAGGTTGCAAAAAATATGATTTCATTAATTTGTGTGGAAAAAATATAAATTATTATTTCTATATCAAGATATGCAGGTACTTACTAAGTGCCGCGCCCAGGTGCTTCGCTCCGGGATAGTTCTTCATTATTTTCCTACATTTTTTGGAACTTACAGCATACCTACTCATAATTAGGCAATTAGATGACAGGACAGAAGACAATATTATAGACATGCGAAAGGCCAGGATTAAAATGAACAGGATTACTTATCTGAGAGCCTCTACATAAACAATGATTTTAGTTTTGTTATTAGGCGCTAGCAGGTAAAAGTTGTTGCTAGAACTGACCTGCGACCACAATACATAAAATTACACATGCGCGAAACACTCTGCAAAACAATGCTAGATATCTTCAGGGTTTGACCCTGCGACTTCTGCTTAGTATATAAATCGTGTACCTACATTGCCGTTGACGAAACATATGTTGTCGCTGATAATTTGAAGAAAATGCGTTAAATATGAACGGAAAATTTGAATTTCGTTTAAACCGAACGCATAAATTTCCTTATAACTTTGGAACTACTGAACCGATTTTAATAAAATACAGCTGAAAACCTGACAGTTGATGTAGCTACATTCAGAGGAAAAAAAGGATGAATATCAGATTGGAAGTTCTCGAGTGACATTATTAAAATAATATTTATTTCTGTTGATATTGTTGTTCTTGCACAATCTGGAGGGTTTACGTGACCAACCCACCACTTCGGTACGCCACAGCACATTTTAATAAAAGGGCGCAGTTTGACTGGTTTTGTCCTGTTGCCAAAGAAACTAGTTCCGGCTCTGCGCGTATTGCCTCCACCAGGACCGGTCCTATGGTCAGGGCATGTATATTCGTAATTGTTCTTATTATCTCATCCTCTTTAAAATTAAAAACATAATCTTGTATCAAAATTTGATAACAAATGGATAACTCTAAAGTCAAATCACAAAAACAAAACTTGTTGTTATTGTTGTTATTAACCCTTTCGCTGCTCCAACCGTATATACTCGTAAATAAAAGTGTGGCCCGATACGCTCCGAGCGAGTTAATTCGCGCCGTGTTTTAAATTGTTCCCTGCTCAACACGACTATTCTCACTGGGTACCCCAACCAGTTCAAGTACCTGCGAGCCAGTGGCGGTGCTAGCTCTTAAAATCAGGGGGGGCAAATAAAATTTGAGTAAAATTTGGGGGGACTAGGAAATATTTTTTTATCGTTTATATATGAAAATACAAGTAATGACCTAAAAAAAAAGATCCTCACTTCTAAAATATATTTTTTCCCAAGCAATTCTAGGGGGGCCAACTGGAGGTCAGAGCAACTTTTAGGGAAGACCGCCCCCCGGGACCCCAGCTAGCGCCACCACTGCTGCGAGCACGTTGCGTTGGTATACGTTGCTGTGCCGTTCAATTCAGTTAGATAGGGTCTTACATTCAGTATATGTAAACAAATATTTTTTTAAATAAAATCTTTTTGATTGTATTCATTCACTCACATTACATTTTTTCCTAACATTACTCATATCGTCACCATCATTCATCCTTACATGTCATGAAAACTTACACAAAAAGTTCACGCCAACTGCTCTACACGAATAAACTCGCAATCACCGAAATATGTGCGCACAGCGAGCACGAAATCTCAATGCGTATTGCGCAGTGAAAGGGTTAATTAAACTCGAGGCGCGATTCAAAACAATTTATGGGGGCCTTGATCCTTCTTAAAATTATACATGTTTTTTGCTATAATTTTTTGATCCCTAGAAATGATATTTCAATAGTAAATATCCTTATATATTATAATATTTCATTATATATATTTAAAAGAAAAACACACATTAAAAATATAGATATTCACAAAAGTTTTTTAATTAAGAATGGTAATATAATTACAAAAATATGAATGATTCATTAAAATATCTATCAATAATTAAAAAATAACAATCAACAAATAACATTAAATATCTCAACCATAAAGACATTTCGCGAACTTTCTTCAAAATTATTAATAATATCTTTAGATTTAAATTTCTTGCTTCCTCTGATCCAATAGATACGACGTTCCCAATCTGTAGTACGTGTACCGGTATGTCACGCGAATATCGAGCTACCGGTGCGCGATAAGTGAATGAAATAATAATGAAAACAATATTTTGCGTAAAATAATGTGATTTTTTCATACAATACATCGCCAACCTTATTTACCTAAAAAAAAGGTCATCAGTTGAGAATTAAGGAAAGTTTAATTGCACAAAATTTTTGAGAGAGACAAGCGTTAAAAAATTGATGTGAAGTGTGAATTTTCACACATTTCAGGGTTTCGCAGGTATTTAGTAACTGTATGATGATTATTTGGGATGCCAAAAAAATTTTGTCAAAATATTTTTTTATGAATTTTAATTCGAATGCCCAATACCATTATTTAAGTTTCTAAATATGTGCAGTATTTTTTTTATATAGCAAGCTTCATTAAGGTTTTGAAAATTGTGCCTTTGGTTTCCATTGGTTGCTTAAATCATTAGCCCCGCCCTCTGATTTCGTATACATTCAAACAGAATTAAATTATAATTTCAACACTTCCCACTGGTTATTAAATTTACGCTTTCAAAAATTAAATGCAACATTTACGAAAATATAACTAGAATTTTAACAAAATAATTTAAATTAAATAAAAATGCAAAAAAAACAAAAAAAAAAAATAAAATTGATGGGATTCGAACACTAGTTTCTTCGGTAGTTACAGCTCACTAAGCAAGAACGCTACCACTGTACTACAAAGGTTCACTCGTTTACTATGTTAAATAGCGGATTAAATATATTACATATTTTAGTTAAAAACACAAAAAATGCGTTATTTTCCGAAAACATAATCTGAACAAAAATTCCTGTTGTACTATTCCGGTTCACACCAATGTGCATTACTGAGAATTTTTTCATATTTTTAGTTTAAACCATCTGGGCTACAGGGTGTGGGACAAAATTTTTTTTGCACAATTTTGGCAAAAATCGCCTTAAAATAATTTATTTTGCAAAAATAAGATTTGGATCATTAATCCACGTACCAAGGGCTTTCATTTGATACCCTACACAGAATGTAAAATTGTAAAAAAATATTTTTTTTTTTCGATGAGCCATATATTTGTTTATATTTTTAGGGGGATATGTTTCTTAGATGTTTTAGTATTTTTCCTATGTGCGGGTCAAAGAGTTGTATAAGCATGCCAAATTTCAACTCTCTAGGTTTAGCCGTTTGGCTACAATTTTTACCGAACAGACAGACAGACAGACAGACAGACGACAAAATGACGGTATAAGGGTTTTTTGGTCATACCTACAAAACCCTAAAAAAAGGTCACCACTTGAGAATTTAGGATTTTTTTTTAGGACTCGTTTTTCCAAAATTATTTACCTATTGGTACGCCATCATAATGTCTACTATATACTGGTATAACATTAAAACTTTTTATTTTAGATTGGGAACCTCTGCAATAGATAATATAGGTATAGTTAGGTTATTTAATCTTTCTTGTTTTGTTGTTGATCTTACATGTTTTTATTAATTTTAATTTGGCAAAACTTCTTTTACCCGATAAGTCCAAAACTCGAAAGCCTCTAATTTTTTATATGCAGCAATGATCAGTCCATGTCTCTGTGCCATAGAAAAGAATTGAATAGGCAGCACTGTAACTCTGATAGTTAAAAATATAAGAATACTATTAAAAAGGCTTGGAAATGCTGTGGCTCTTTCGTTTTGGCAAATATATTCGAATATTTCTTTCGGTTAATTTTTCAATTTCTAAAACTAATATTTTCCCATTTATATCTAATGTAGACCTTCAACTAATGTCTCATCTGTTGTGAATCGTAATGAATGTAAGTTATTACGTAAGAATGAATGCAATACATAATGTAACTGCAGGTTCTACCAGTGGCGTGATCAGGCCTAGAGCTTTGGGATCCCTAAAATATACGAAATTTTTTATCTAAAAAAAATAAATTTGAAGTAAATTTTATACTGAAGACTCAGTAAGTAGTAATTAGCCTAGTGATGATAGCCTATAAAAGTGATGACCAAAAATATGACTACTAGGACCCTCCCCACTGGTCGGGGAACCCCAATATTTTTAGTACCTAAGGGCTCCTTAAAGTTTTAAACGCGTCACTGGGTCCTATTGTTTCATTACCTCGTAGGTACGTTTCATTGCCTCGTTGAGCATTATTTGACACTTCTATCCGATATCGTTCGGCGAACAGAGCGCGGGGCCCCCGGCAGCGCAAGGCTCTATTTCTCGAGAATCGGTTGAATAGGCAAAAAGTGAATCTTTGTAAGTATTTAGTAAGTGATAACAAATTGTGGGTACATATTAAAATCATAAATTTCGATAACTTTTGAAAGAATGATCCTCGTCTTCTATCTAGAGACTTCTCCAGTCAGTCAAATACACACTGTAAGCACGGGTAAATATTGGAAGGACGGTGTAAGCATAGTGCAAAAAAATCAGCTGTGGCCACCGCAGGACCGACCGCTATCGTAAAGTACTTATATAAAATACATTCTAGCAGCAGAGTAGAAATAACTTGGCTTAATATTTTCTAACAGAGATATTATTTATCATGACCATGGAAACGTTACATATAAGTATGAAAAAATTGAGAATTAGAAAAAATTTCGAAAAATTTTACAGAAATTATTCGAAATTTTTCGTTTTATCAAAAAACGTTTCAAATAAAAGTTATTAGTTATTGCTTTTATAGCAACTTTTGTGCAATAATTTTTTTCGAAATATTTTTCTGTTATAAATGTTAATAATGTGAATATTTTGTGAAATATTCACAAAAATCTTAAAATTGACAAGAGTAAACTCCCGTTTTTAGTCAACCGATTATTACCAAAAGTTAATCAACTCGTGCCATTGATGGCAGAAGCTTAAATATGAATTTTCATAAAAATCCTTTCAGCCGAATTTACTCTGCACGTGTACACAGACAGACAGACGGACGGACGGACAGACAGACGGACGGACAGACAGACCGTAAAGTAGTAGATCCATCGAAATCTCGAAATGTCAAAATCGGTATGATCACAATACCTCCCTTATATATGTTGGCGGTCGGTAAAAATCGATAACTTTCGAAATAATTGTGAGATCAAAAATTTCTTTTGTACTGCTTCGGTTCACATCAATATGTATTACTCTGAATTTTTTCAGATTTTGATTCCCCCCCACCCTCCAAGGTGCGGGATAAGAGTTTTTTTTAGCATATTGTTGATAAAAATTGTGTTAAAATAAAGAAATTTTAAAAAACTACATTTCGTCCTTAATCTTCGTCTCAAAAGCTTTCGTTTGATATCAAAAAATAATTTTTTTCAACTACAATAAATTCGAAATTTTTCGAACAACTAATCTTATCAAAAATTTCTATTGAACTATTCCGGTTCCCATCAATGTACATTATTGAGTTTTTTTTTTTAGATTTTAGATCAACCTCTCTGGGGAATAAGGTTTGAAAATATTTGTGGTTTAACTACGGTGTAAGAGATTTAATTTTATAACCCACCCAAAATTTAAAAAAAATATATATTTTTTTGTTAGATACATACTTGTTTATATTTTCCCCGCAATATGTTTTTTGATCTTTCAGTAGTTTTCTTAGACTTGAGTTAAATAGTTGTACAAGCATGCCAAATTTCAACTTTTAGGTCTAGCCGTTTGGCCACAATTTCTACCATACAGACAGACAGACAGATAGACACATGAGTGACGTTGTAAGGGTTTTTTAGTCATACCTACAAAACCCTTAAAACTAGAGTAAATCTATAGTCTTCTTCGTAAATTGTTTAAATTGGCCTCTGTAACTGTGACGTTAGCTGACAGCAATCTGATAAACACGAGTAGAAATTATTAATAACTATTTTGGATACTACATCTTCAAGAGAACATACATTCAGATCAATTTTGTAAAAAATTACTGTGTAGGAACGTTACTACGAGAAAAAATATTATAAAATATACAATGACTTTCATTCATGGTAATAACTGACCTTGCTCATAGTGACGAATTTAGTTCCTATTTTCATAGTAACTGAGTTACAGAATTGGTCTGAATTTTGTCTTAAAAAAGAATTCGTACTTACTGTAAGACAACTCAAGACAAAAGGCTACCATAACTTGATCCGTTGAAAAGACTATTGGTGAAATGGTCAGGGCCTATTTTCTGTACATTTATTAAAATTATTATTTTAATAGGTTTTGACCCTTATAAACTTGACGCACGCCACTGTCTGCTAATGTAAATACATTTATGAGTGTCTTCAGTACTGAATCAAATTTACTTTAATACATTTTTATTAAATTCTGTAAACGCGTATTTAAAACAAAATTGATAAAAATGGAAATTAACCGGGAAGCAATTTAAAATTTATACATAAATTTGTTGACGTAACGTTTTTGTAAACAAGGTATTCTGTAAAAAATTGATAAACACTGTAAATACTTTATACGTACATATATTGCGTTATTTGATAAAAGTTGGTGTTTAATTTAAACATCATTGCTGAAGGCATTCATTAAAAGTGGAAGATCCTTGAACTTGGACACTTAATAACACCTCTCCAAACTTAATTTTATTGTTAATATTTGGCCGTGATTTCATGGATCTTGACACTGATTAATTTCAAATATGAAGTTTAAGGTTGTCTGAGATTATTGGTGACTCAAATTAACGCGTATCCCTCTAGCGGCAATGAAGCACTATGTTTACGTATAGTTGTTTTTTTGTTTTTGTCCGTCGTCACTCAATAAAGTAATAAATTTAAGAAAAAAAGGTTAAATACTCCTTGTTGTGTGTATGGTTGTCATTCACAGGAAGAACATCTTCCAATATTAGATGAATTTTATTAGAAAAATTGTAGTGTATGACAGTGTCTTTATTAGTTCTGCAATTATATTTAATACCAACGAGAAAAATGCGTTAAAGGTAATAAATGCACCATTTATACTTATGTTTTGCTACACGTGAAGAAAAAAGATTATTAATGATTCTATTTTTTTTTTCTATTTATTGAAGGGAATTTCTACTGTTCAGATGTTTTTAAACAAGCTTTTAATGTTGAATTTTTTATTTTCCCTGTCTCACATGCAGAGTCGCAGTAAGGAAAACTTGCGCTAGGGGCAAAACTGCGTTTTGGCGCCCTTGGCAAAAAAAAGGTGGTCCTCACTTCCTAAAATCCAAGTGATGAGCAAAAAAAAAGGTCCTCACCTCCCTAAATCCAAGTGATGAGCAAAAAAAATGTTCTCACCTTCGCTATGTGGCGCCCTTTAGTCAAGCTCGTTGGCGCCCTTTTCCTTAGTGCGCTAGGGGCCATCGCCCCCTCCGCCCCCCTTACTGCGGCTCTGCTCACATGTGCAAAACAATCGTTTAATGTTGACTAAACTATTGTTAATATAATTAAAACCCCTTGTTATTTCATGTGGATGTTCCGTAATTGTGTTAGTTTACAAATATTTGAAAGTTTTCTTGTTTAGAATAAATTACCAGTTCTCTTTCTATCAAATTTCTATAGAAATGTTTAGATATTAAGTATTCAAACAAATGTTTCAAGTTCAAAATATAATATTTTATTATATCTGTAAGTATAACCTAGCACCAACATTAAAACCTCCGAAAATATTCATTTACAAACAGCAAATTTTATCATAAATGGATTCACATATATTTTTACACTTTTTTAATACTCGGTTATAATTCAAATATATTGTATACAGCAAGAAAACGTAAATTTGACCAAAAATTGATTATAAACCAATACTGTTTACTTACGTTCACAGATGACTATCCCTTTTCGTGTCAAAAGTTCAAAAGGCGATAGTGGCCCGTTTCGGTAATTTTAGTGGCGAATAGTTAAGGGAATATCTAAGCTAAATGACGGTTCCAAGCAGAACCGGCGATAGCTCTATTGGCGCCCGGGACAAAGCTAGCCAAAATGCGCCCATTTAATAGAATGTGCAGTGGTGTACCGAAGAGTGTAGTAGAGAATACTTTGCCCCCCCCCCCCCGAAAGTGTTTAAGGACAATAATAAAAATGTGTTATAATTATACACATTTTTTTTATTTCTATTAATTTACACAGGTATTTTCAGATTTTATCATAAATTTAACAATATAAACGAAGAAACGCTTGAAATTTATTTTAATTATGAGCTTGTTATGGCGCCCCTAACAGCGGTGCGCCCTGGGCCTGTGTCCCTCTCGCCACTGCCTTTCACCGGTGCTGGTTACAAGTATTGGGGGAGGGCGATGGCTTTTTGGGAGCTGTCAGATAGTTGTCTGTCTACGGTAGATATTGTGGCCAAACAGCTGAACATAGTAAGTTGAAATGTGGTGTGTTTGTACAACCCACATATAGGAAAAATATAGAGAATTGAAAAAGAAATACATCGCGAAATAAATATAAACAATATGCATTTAATGAAAAAAATAAATATATATATATTTTAAATTTTGTGTGGTATATCAAATGAAACCTGTTAATTCGAGGATAAAGAAGCAAATTTTAATTTTTAAGAATCGAATTTTTTTATGGGATTTTCGTCAAAAATGTTAAAACTTTTGTCCCCCGCCCTATTTGTCGGAGAGGTTGACCCAAAAATCTGAAAAAAAATCTCAGTAATATACATTGATAGCAAACGGAATAGCTCAACGGAAATTTTAAGTTTTTTTTGGAAAATATCTTTGTTTTGTCGCTGAAAAAAATAATTATTTAAAAAAAATTATTTTGTGTGGTATCAAAAGAAAGAAAATTATTTTTTAATTATTATGTATTAATTTTAATTATTAGATTATTAATTATTTTTTTAATTCATAGCTAAATTATGACTTTAATGTTGTTTTTTTTTTTATTTATTTCTAAGGTAATATATGTATTCTTTTGAAATTAAAAATATAATTTTTTTTTTAACAGATGATAATCGAGTTTATAAGCATGTGTATAAGCTCCAGCTGCTATTATTTGTCATGATTCATCCTATTGTTTGACTTATTTTAGTTTTTGTTTTTAAGATATCAAAGAGGAATAAATTATTTACTTTATTTAATAGTGTAATATTTATAAATCAAATAACACATTGTTAATAATAGTGAGATATACGTTTCAGAAATTGAAGAAATTAATCATTTATTAATATATTTCTTGTTAATTTAATGAACACTTAGATACGAAGCAAATGCAGAAAAAATCGCTGAGATTTATCATTTTATTGTGACGAAATTTTCGCCAATTATTTAAATTTAGAGTAAAATAATTAAATGAGTGTACTTGGTACTCAAATAACGAATAATAATGATTATCAAAAAACTATTGATTTAATGTGTTTATAGAAAAAATTGTCCTAGTCATCCAGTATTCTGTTGGCTTTTTAAATACCTACAAAACCTTAAAATGTGTGAAGAATCACACTTCACGTCAATTTTTTATACTGGCTTATACCAGTCTGTCGTTTACGACTTAAAATTGAAATGATTATTAAAGTTTAAAATTCCTTCTTGTTTGTTTCTCGAAAAAAGATATATCTCTTGTGCAGTAAGTTGTCATGTTGTCTTAATTAAAAATAATGGGATTCACTTGGAAATTGTACTGGTAATTATTATTTTCATCTTTAAACATTTGTAGGTGAAGATAGCCTTGAATGTTGGATAGCTAATAGAGTTTATTTACACTCGGTTTATCAAATTAATGTTTATACTTTTTAGATACTTTGTTAATATTTTATCAAAATTGGTGGGAGTTCGATGTATTTGAATGTGATATAAAGAGTGTTACAAGGTCGTACTCGTCACTGGTATCTTTTTTTCATAAATTATTTTTTGATTTGTATGATACATTTAGTTAGTTAAATTTCTTGGCGTATAGCAATAATGACCATTTTCTCCTAACACATCTAAATGACACATATAAAATCTTATACACAAACTCAATAAAAGACATTTTTTACGGACAAACTTAAAAAGTTACTTAAAACTTTTGGCGCACAGCAACAATGGCTATTTCCACCAACACAACCCATATAAACTGACTAGAATAGGGTGACCATACGTCCCGCATTCTAAAGCCTGTAATACATGATGCGATTTCTCGTTTTGAATCTCGTACGATTTATCGTACGATAATTATTCCTAACGGTATCGGTCACGTGGCTATGCGCAATAATCTACTGCGTCGATATCTGTTCATTTCTATACAATATTTTAGGTCTGGAGCATAAATATTGGATGGTTTTCAATATCGTACAAGATCTTGTACGAAAATCCTGTAGTACACGATACAATAATTCTTGTACGATAAATCGTACGAGATTCAAAACGAGAAATCGCATCATGTATTACAGGCTTAACATTTTGTCCCGCATTAAGATACGTCCCGCAAAAGTCCCGCATTTTAACATTTTGTCCCGCATTGCCCGCATTGTAACTTGTATTTGAGAAAATGAGGATGAAGACCTTTTTTTTTTTGCTCTTGACTTGGATTTGGGAGATGAGGACTTTTTTTTTGCTCTTCGCTTGGATTTGGGAGGTGAGGACTTTTTTTTTGCTCTTCATTTGGATTTGGGACATGAGGACCTTTTTTTTTGCTCCGTATTGGCTTCTTAAGAAAATGGTGACCCTAGACTAGAATATATATTAAAATAATAATAAATAAAATCTTGTACACATACTCAATAAAAGAAATTTTGCATGAATTAATACAAATAAATTGGAATAAAAAAATTTCTGAACAAACGCAGGGTGTTGGTAAGAGGCTGTAAAGGACAGTGTCGATCGTGGGAGTTGGGATTGACGCGGGCTGATCGCCCGCATGCAATCGCATTTTTTGTCGTCTCTGAGCAAACAATTTTTTTTTTTAATTTTCGGTCAAACACGTAAACGAGCTTGTGGGCAGCATGCGTTTCGCCTCCGTCTTTTTATTTATTTATTTTTTAAAATTTATTTATTTGATCTTAGTAACTAGCACCATTAGCCAGGATACATGTTTTTCATTTTTAATTATACATTTTTAAATCTTAATACTACAAATACAAATATCCATGCTATCACCAGGACTCGAACTCGAGCCACCGTGGTATAACAGTCAATACGCCAGTATATTGACCATTACACCATGGTGACCGGCATTAAAATAAATAATAAAAGGCAAAAAAGTAACCATGGCCATTGTCCATCCATATTACTTCAAAACTCAAGTGAAATGCTTCTTTCCAAATTATGATTTATAATGTGTGTCAGGCGCGTACCCAGGAATTTTTCTTGGGGGGGCTCAGAAGACGAAATTATATAAATTATGGAAAAGGTTCTCACTTTCTAAACTTATAAGTGATGACAATAAAAAGGTTCTCACTTCTATTTTGACAGAAACACATAACACATAACAACCGTAACAACCAAATATTTTTGGAGCTATTGAGGGGGACGGCTCAAGCCCCTGAGCCGCCTTGGGTGCGCGCCTGATGTGTGTGATAAATTAATGTTCATAGTTGATAGTTAATAAACGAAACGAAAAAGTTAATGTCTCTCTATATCGATGTCAAAACCTTCGATTGTTCGGAAAGAAACATCGATATCTAAAAAGTAAGGAAAATCTATACCAGGGCTGCCCAACTAGTCGATCGCGGCGTAATTTTAAGTAGATCTTTAGTTTTCTCTCCCTTCGATGTACTTAAAAATACATTTCATAAATATAAAGTAAAAATTAAGACAAGCTTCTCACTAACCTTTTACATGAAAAACAGCTTTTAAATGGCAATATGAAAAACATTTTTTCATATTGCCATTCACCCGGAAGAGCCCTCTATGCCGCCCCGGTGGCCGGCTACGCCGTTCTGGTCGATCGCGGTAACAATTTATTTATAAAAAGTAGATCGCAAATACAAAAATCCGCTGTGGCCACCACAGGACCGACCGCCATCATAAAGTACTTGTATAAAATACATTCAAGCAGCAGAGTAGAAATAACTTGGCCTAATATTTTCTAACAGAGATATTATTTATCATGACTACGGAAACGTTACATGTCGGTATGAAAAAATTGAAACTTTTTACAAAAAAATTTCAAAATTTTTCGTTTTATCAAAAAACATCTCAAATAAAAATTATTAGTTATTGCATTTGTAGCAACATTTTTAAATAAATTTTGTCGAAATATTTTTCTGATGCTAAATATTTTTACCAAAAGTTGATCAACTCGTGTCACTGATGTCAAAAGCTTAAATATGCAGTTTCATAAAAATCCTTTTAGCCTAATTTGCTCTGCACGTGTACACAGACAGACAGACGGACAGACAGACAGACGGACGGACGGAGAAACAGACCGACAGACATCATGCTAAAAATAGTCAAAACGTTATGTAGGGACCTCAATTCGTGGAGATCCATCGAAATCTTGAAATGTCAAAATCGGTATGATCACAATACCTCCCTTATATAAGTTGACGGTCGGTAAAAAGGTTGAACAGCCCTGATCTATACTCATTACTAGAAAATATGTTTACTGGTTTTTGCGCTAATCTCAGACATACATAATTTTTATTTTTTGTTAGATATCTTTCTATAATCACTTGATACGTTAGAAACGAATTTTGAGGACGAAAAAATAAATACAAAACAATAGCCTTCAATTTTATTTATATAGAATTATATATAAATATAAGATTATAATGTTATTCGTTATATGTACCAACATGATAACATAATTCCCTTTTCTATACGCCTCCGTACATATAAAAATAAAATTCCTTTTTAAGAAACAACTCCTCAGGTATTTATATAACTTTTCGACATAAAACCACTCTTTAGCTACCCACATTTGAAAGCACAATCCTGTGCAGTTTGAAACAGCGCAGTAAAAAGAATTATATAAATGTTTTCTTTTTTGTTTCACTTGGTGGTTGATACACCTACAAAGGAAAGCTAACATAGCTTTTGTATCTGTAACATGAAGGCACGTTAACAATAACGTGCCGTCGTGTTGCCTAATCAAGTAATAAGCTTGGACTCGTCCAGATACATGTATCATTTGTGACATTCTATGCTGTTGTATAAGAATGAGAACATGAGAACCTAATATCAGGTCACAATAAGATTTGGCACTAATGAACTGGTTTAATATACCAAATTTCTGCCCCTTATAATAATAATAATAATAATAATAGTGCATTTATTTAGCAGTAGCTAATTATACATTTCATAGATAGTACATATATAAATATACACAACTATACATTATACAAATTTGTTACAAATATGCCTGGGCTACACCTGCATCTATCGTCGCTAAACTTCGGTTTAACGTGACATAAACGCTAATGTGGACAGCTACTATCGGTTTGCGTTCATAATATTAGCAGTGCGCGCCACTAGACACATGACGATAACTGAAGTGGCGGTTTTAGAGCGCACATCAAAGGAACTTAGCGCAGAGCATAGTATGTTCTGATGGCGCGTATTGTTATTTATCCGGCATCATTTGAGGTTATGTTATACATATTTATTTATAACTTATTTGTGTCAAATCAGATAAGATTATGTTTGAATTTATAAAATTAAATGTAAAAATTAATTTTAGGATGCAGTTATGATGGATATACACCATAATTTTATTTAATTTACAGCAAAATAAATACCCTTGTACCTTGTAAACGTAAATAAAGTGAAGCGGCGAAAACGCAAGTATGGCCACAAGTTGCGCTTTAGCACGATATCGATAGATGCAGTTACCACGAATTTATATAGCGCGCAATTATCGGCGAAGCTTATAACGCAAGTGTGGCCCAGGCAATAGAATAATATAAATATCTTCAACACAAAAAACTTTGATTTAATTTAACTTTAAATTGTTTGAAATTTTTAGCGTTTTTTGTTTCGTTTTGTAATACATAATTAAACCTTTATCAAAAATACTATCCTGGTTATTATTAGAAACATAAAAATTATCTTTTCCTCTGGTGTTATGACTGTGACTCTCACTAATTGTTTTTAAGTTGTCCATAAAATAAGGGGCCTGCATGTTATTCACAATTTTATATATAAAGGTTAATAGATTAATTTCTATTAATTTTTCTACTTTTACCCATTGAAGGCAATTTAGCATTTCCCTAATTGGGGTGTACCTGTTACATTTTAGTATACTTCTCATACTTTTATTTTGAAGGAGTTGCAGTTTATTTATCTGATAATTTTTACATACGTATAATAATGATCAACAGTAATTAAAATTAGGTAGTATGATTGTATTAAAAATTATCAATTTAGCAAAATGCGATAAATTCTTTCCTACTCTGTTTAAATAATTTACTTTTTTCGCTATTTTTTTGTAATATAATCTACATGATCATTAAATTTCAGTTCATCATCTATTATTACTCCTAAATAATTTAAGTTTCTTACTCTATCTATATTACAGTTAAATATACTAACATTTAAATTGTTTTCAACACATTTTATTTTTTCCGATCTTAAAGATATTAACATAAACTTAGTTTATTTTTTGTTTAATTTTAAAAAAATTTCCAAGCACTAAGAGAATTCAATTCTTTATTAACTGTAGATATTAAAACATTAATATCTTCATGATAGAAATATATTATGTCTTGGCTGCAAACATATGGATGACACGAGGATAGGTATGAAGGCAAATCATTTATATAAAGTATAAATAATAGGGGCCCTAGAACACTTCCTTGTGGCACCCCATTTACACATAATTGATCATCTGATGTCGCACTATTAAATTTAATCTGCCTCCTATTTAACAAATATGATCTAAACCATTCTAAAACAACATTATTAAATCCTAAACTTTTTAATTTTTCTGTTAATATTTATAGTCTCAAAGGCACGTTGTAGGTCCAAGAATACGGCACAGATACTTTTATTTAATTTCCGAGCTTCTTTCCAATTTCTTAATACAAACTGCAGAGCCGTTTCACAGGAGTGTTTTTCTCGAAACCCAGACTAGTATTTTGTCAGAATATTATTCTTATTAATATACTCTACAGTTTGTTTGTATACCACTATTTCTAACAGCTTTTCAATCATTAACAGACATAATTAGAGTCAAAAATTGTTCGAGAATTCAACATTTAATATTATTTTTACAAACAAATGTGTCAATATAAGAGTTATAAGCTGTACAAGTTACACGTATTGTCTCGATTTCAGGCCTCGGGTCTTGGCGTCCCAACCAGAGCCGGCGCCCGAGGCAAACCCACCAAACTGCGCCCTTTTTTAGAATATGCACAGGCATACCGAAGAGTTTAGGTGTTCGAAATCTTATTTCGAACGTATTCTTTTGATTTAGATGGTTGCAATTTAAATATTTTAACATTTTAACCGAATACTAGTTATTACTAACTAAATATAGTGGTACCTCGAATTTTCGAGATAAGAACTATTTTCATATCCTATTTTGATCTCTAGATACGCACCGTGATGTTTTTCTTTTCAAATTGATTCCTGTTTACATTATGCTTTATTTAACTTTTTTCCCTATTACTAGAAACAGGCTACTAACAGGCTACTATTACAGGCAACAAATCGAAAACTCCTGAGCCACAAAACCAGACACAAGAAAATTGTCCTTTTTTACAATTTAATGGAAGATGATTTTCATACTAATCATGTAAAACAGAAAATGTTATAATTAAAAATTAATATGTAATGGTATACAAAATGCATATCTATAGTGAATAAATGTTCCTTCTCACTCATTTTCCATTTCTTTGCATTTTCTTCATTTAGTTGAGAACAGTTTTTTTTTGAGTTTTTTATGATTTTTTAATCTGGGAACGGATTAATTGATTTCCCATAAGATACAATGGAAAATTGGGTCTCTACATACTTTTTAAGATACGAACCGCGGTCAGGAACAAATTAAGTTAAGTGAAGGTGCCATTGTATGTCTAAATGTGCCACCAAAATCAGTTATAAATGTTTTCAGATGTGTAAGAAAGTTAATACAGTCCAAAAGAAGTGTACATCTTGTGGACATCTTTAAATTTAATTTTATATTTAATATGTACAAGATTGATATAGAAATGAAAATTTATAATTTTGATCTAAGTAAAAATAGAAAAACTTAATAAAAACTTAGAATATGTATATTTAAGGGTTGGTTTTGGCGCCTTGAGCCTGTGTCCCTGTTGCCCCTGCCTTTCACCGCCGCTGGTCCCAACTGGACTTTTCGGGACTGTCCATTATCCCGTTTTTTCACCAATATCCGGTTGCATAAAGGACATAAAACTAGTTATAAGCTAAAACTAGATGTGTTCTTCTTCTTGTGCCCTATCCGTTTACCGAATATTCTGACGATTATTCTGGCTATAATAATTTTATTGACGGCAGCACAAAATAGCTCTATGAAGACGTCCCGTATCACTGTCGTAAAATTTTGAGCCACGAAGTTCTTCTATCTGGCGCTTTACTGGCTTCTATTTTCCCCTGCATGACAAGTCGGAGGAGCTGATATTTAATTGGGTTCCTCATAATATGTCTCAGGCATTCCAGTTTTTTGATCCTGACGTTCTGTAAGTCTTCAAGCCTTGCATACTCCTGAGAGCTTCGGCATTAGCGACTCAGCTTATTCTTAGTATCCTACGATACGACCGCATCTCAAAAGCCTAAATTCTTCTGTCTCCATTCCGTATAGAAATACAGAGAATACGTATGCTTTAACAATGCGGCTCTTAGTGTTCAGGCTCAAATTGTGACTGCAGAGTACTAGCCTCATTTTTAGAAAAACGTAGCGGGCTCTTGCTATTTTGTACTTTATTTCTGCGGAGTGGTCCTTGTTCAGGACTGTGCCAAAATATAAGAAATTCTATACTCTGTGTAACGCGCCTTAGGTATAACACCAAATGTCTCCTGTACAAAACCCTAGTACGACCGATACTTACATATGCGGTAGAAACCTGGCTACTGTCTTAAAACAACGAACAGATTTTGGGCACTTTCGAGCGGAAAATCCTCAGGAAAATATTTGGCGCCACAAAAGAAAATGATTTATGGAGGCAGCGATATAATATTGAATTATATAACTTGTTCAATACTCAGGATGTTATCCGCAACGTTAAAATATCTCGCCTAAGGTGGATAGGGCATTTAAAGCGTATGACTGGCAAAAAGTGTTAAACGCAAAATCATTTGGAAAAAGGAGAAGAGGAAGACCAAAATTAAGATGGACGGTGTCGAACAAGACATAAAAAAACTCCGAGTAAATAATTGGTGGAACGTTGCCCAATTAAGGTTGGAGTGGAGGAAAATTATGCAAGAGGCCAAGGTTCACAAAGGGCTGTAGCCAATGATGGCATCCTAAATTTTCAGGAAGCGGTTCTATAAAGTCATGTGATATCTAGGACCCTATTCTAGGCTGACCAGATTTTTTCACAGAAAAAGAGTATACTAGAAAAAAGGTCACACTCCAAAATACCAGTGACGAGCAAAAAAAAAGGTCTTCACTCCCAAAATAGAAATAATGAGCAAAAAAAAAATGGGACCTCACGCTTCCAAAATACAAGTGATGAGCAAACAAAATAGTCCTCACCTCACTCCCAAAATAGAAGTAATGAGCAAAAAAAAAGTCCTTACTTTCAAAATAGAAGTGATAAAAACAAGTGACCAGCAAAAAAGAGTATATTCAGTTTTTTTTTTTTTTTATAAAAAGTAAGAGTATAGAGGATATTACTCATAAAAGAGTATAATACTCTAAAAAAAGAGTACGTCTGGTGACTCTAACCTATTCTATATTTTTAAGAGTGAAAACAAATCACTTACTTCCATATATTAAATAAAAGGAAAAAATTTTAAGAGCGTATTATTAATAACCTATAAAATAAATATTACATTTGCAACGCTGCAGGGCACGGCGCATGATTCAAAACTGAAGTCAGAGTAATTCATTTATTTATAATAATTCTAACAACCGGTTCCCTAAGGTTTCAGTAATTTTAAGAAACGTTTCGCGCGAACCGCTCCGACCAGGTAGGATGCCATCACTGGCTGTAGCGCCAACTTTGATGATGATGATGATGTGTAACGCACCATTATTCCTTGTTAACCCGGTGTCAGTTGGATTGACGCCTTTGCTGATTACCATGTATTTGTTTTTTTTTTAAATTAACGTGGCTTAATTTTAAGACATTATTCGTCTTCCACATTTGCCAATTTATCAAGCAGTTCCTGGTCCATCTGGTGTGTCAGCAATAAGAAAGGTGTCGTCCGCCTATATTATGTTATCCACCAACCCTTTATCATTATGCCCTCTTCAATTCCGTGAAAAATCTCACTGAAAAGCTCTTCGGAGTATATGTTGAAGAGTAATGGTGATAGGAACAATCTTAATGAACTCCTCGCATTATTTCCACTTTTTCTGTAAGTTCACTTTCCACTCTGACATTAGCTATTTGGTTCCAGTACAGGCTAACCAGGGGCGGACTTTGGCCTAGGCAAACTAGGCAGCTGCTTAGGGCCCGTAAGACGATTTTATTATACATTTTTTCTATTATTTTATGATTTTATTAACTAGTAAGGCCCGTAATGAGAACCTTGCCTATGGTCCCGATATTCCTTAGTCCGTCACTGAGGCTAATAATTAAATCACATCTTTATCATCCATCCTTAACTTTCGTAGCATACTGAGAAGTTTATCATGTTTGATCTTGTCAAAAGTCAATGAAGCATAATATGTATACATCTTTACTAATATTCTGACATCGTTGTATTAAAACAGTATGAAAAGATCCTCTCTTGTACCAAGACCGGTCGTGTAACCGAACTGATTGTCCGAACAATCATGTCTTGTAGTTGTACTTGTAATTAATAATTTGAATGTGCTGCCATCATTTAGCTTAACATAAATGACAAAAACGGTGATCATTAATTGATCAAATATTACATTCAAACGTTTGTAATTTAAAAAATAAGTTTGATCACATAAACGCATTTCTTGCACCAAATTTTGCCAATGACCCTGTTTTAAACGTCGTTGGTGAATGGGAGCGCCTTCCATTTACGCTTACTCGCAATTTTTTTAGTCGAAAAACGTTAGAATTGCTATAATTAATATTGCCGACGAATTATTTCATTAATTATTCTTCTTGAAAACGTTGAGGACCAAAAAAGTGTTATGTTATATATATTAATTTGACAGTTCTCACTAATCAATACTAAAATTATGTTCTGTGGTGCTAAATATAAGTATACAGGTTGAACTTCGCAAACTTTCCACTTATATTTAGAATTATAAATTGGAAACGTTTTAAGTAACCTGCAGTGAATCCATACGCTCAAACTTCTAAGAATAAGTATAATATAATATATGTAAAATAACTGCTTCATGTCCGTTACATAAGAAAGAAAAATAATAATTACTAATTACGTAATTCAGGGTTGCTCGTAAATAATTTTGACTGCTGATAATTTCTAACAAAATATAAATTAACAAAACTCAAAAAATTATATAAATTATAAAAGTATCTAATTTTAATAACATTTTGAAAATAAATATTATAAATGTCAAAGGTCAGATTAGACAGGAAAAAACAAACATGTGACAATTTGTGGATCGTTACAAATGAAGTCATATCCCCAGCATAAAAATCGCCATTATGGACACAGTCCACTTATCACTTATTTCTATACCGTGGTTTAGACTAAATTATTTAGTAGTCGTAGCATTGTTTCCAATTTTCTACTATCTGCAGTTGTGAATTGTGAGATATTTTTAGTGCCTAGTACTTACGTACTTTATAATTTTATGTTATTGTCTAAATAAACATAAAAAAAGGCCGACCGGCGTAGCGTAGTGGTAACACATGTGTTCTGCGTTGCCAAGGTCTCGGGTTCGAATCCCGTTCAGGAATGGGAATTTTCAAAATTAAGAATTCTCCTGGCTAATTGCCACAACAGCAAAGGCCAATAATAAATAAAAAAAAAAAACAAAAACGCTAGTAGGTACTTTTATACTTTCGAAAAAAAGTTTCTCCTTTCGATTTACTACTGTCCCAGTTTAACTGCCAGATATATCCACAGACATTTCGATATTTTGTTCGAATTTTATAGCGGTTATTGTAAATTGATTTGTTATATCCCGGTGATTTTTGAGATGGTCCTGATCGAAGAGCAACGTTTAATACTTGGAAATACGACTTCAGAGACATTTGAACTTTTGAAAACGGCCTTTGGGGAAGATGCTCTGAGTTGAATTACCTGTTTGTAGTGGTCCCTGTATTTTTAAACTGGTAAAAATTCAATCAAAGATGATGAAAGATCGTTAGGCCTTTAATATCTAAAACCTACGAAAAAGTTATCCAGATTCGCGAATTAATCCGTACCAATCTACAATTGAGGGGTTGTAGATTTTTTGATTAAACCTAGTACAGTAATACCCCGCCACTCGGCGTTAATTCGTTCTGAAAAAGCGTCGAATAGCGATTTCGTCGAGTGGCGAGTCGAATTTCCCCATAAGAAATAAAGGGAATCATATGTACATATATACATATATGTATAATTTTTTAATACACTGTTTAAAATTTTGAGTAATGACAATATAAGCATACATAAAACAATAATGTACAGTAGTCATACACTATACTTGCTGCACAATACTGTACTGTAATAGAAAAAATTGATGTGAAGTGTGAATATTCACACATTTCAGGGTTTCGCAGGTATATAATAAGTGAAGGCGGTATGCTGAGTGTGTAGGACAAATTTTACTTTGTAGTAATCACGGCAAAATAAACGATATTTTTAAAATAATTTATCGTCTCTTAATCATATAATAAGACTGGTTATTAAATTTACGCTCTTAAAAATTAAATACAACATTTGTCAAAATATAACTAGAATTTTGACAAAATAATTTCAACATAATAAAAATGCAAAAATAAAAACAGAAAAAATAAAATTCACTCCGTACTCGAACTTGAAACCCTTCGTTTCCATCGCATTTTAGCTTACGACACCAGTGCTCTAAACCATTACGCTATCGCACGCCTTGCATGTGAGTGTCTTACATTGGTATAACTTTTGTACTTTGTGAACCAAAAACCACAAAAAAGGCGTTATTTTCCGAAAACATAATCTGATCAAAAATTCCTGTTGTACTATTTCGGTTCACACCAATATACATTACTTAGAATTTTTTTAGATTTTTAGTTTAAACCATCTGGGCTACAGGGTGTGGGACAAAAATTTTTTTGCACATTTTTGGCAAAAATCGCATCAAAATAATTTATTTTGCAAAAATAAAAATTTGATCGTTAATCCACGTACTAAGGGCTTTCATTTGACACCCTACTCAAAATTTAAAAAAAATATTTTTGTTTTCGATGAGCACATATTTGTTTATATTTTAAGGGGTATGTTTTTTAGATGTTTTAGTATTTTTCCTATGTGCGGGTCAAAGAGTTGTATAAGCATGCCAAATTTCAACTCTCTAGGTTTAGCCGTTTGGCTACAATTTTTACCGAACAGACAGACAGACAGACAGACAGACAGACGACAAAATGACGGTATAAGGGTTTTTTGGTCATACCTACAAAACCCTAAAAATAGAAAAATAAAACAGAAAAAAAAGAAGAATAATAAAAAGTATTGTATACAAATTAAAAAAAAAAATGTCAAATCCGTACAAAAGTACTGATCGTCGATCTAGGAATGCCATTCCTTGTAGACAACTCAGGCACACGAATACCACTTTCATATTTCGCTATTTTTTTTTTTTTTCTGTTCCATAGGGATTCTTACTGTTTTCCTTTTAGCTATGCTTGCATCTCTAGCCTTCTTTGGGCCCATAATTATAAATATAAATCACTTATTTTAGTAAAAAACAAAAAGTTCATAGCGATCACGCGTCGGATAGCGATGCTCCGTCGACTTTCAGTCTCGACATTTCCGTCGAATGGCGAAAACGTCGAGCTAAAAGGCAGTCGAGTGGCGGGGTATTACTGTATATGAAAATAAGCGAAAATTTGCCCAAAAAAATACTACCTTCTGCACCAACCTCTTAATTGTAAATTATACAATTTTCTATTATTTTAACCAAAATCTTCAATTGAAAAAGAATGTTAATGTTATCTACTTATAAAAAAACTATGTGCAAAAAAACTGTGTAGCTGGAATTGTTGCCTTGACAAGCAGTAGATAATTAATAGTAGCTTGCTTTTCATTTTCTGTGGATCTTGAGAAAAATATTAGTTCTGTAAACGATGTGGTGTTAACATTAACTAGATGATAACTGTTGGTTTTGACAGTTGTATCCGGTAATTCAACAATTCACTTTGTGTTTTACTTCCTGTTATTTATGCTACAGAAACTACAAAGAATAAAAATAAAGATGATTACACAAGTTTATTTGTTCAACATACAACTCAAGAAAGAAAAATAAATTTTTAGGTACAAGAGGTAGAGCAGCTTTTAGCTGATCTTGTACCTTTTAGGCACCATTTTATGTTTATTATATGTTTTTCTCTTTCTTCTCTGTAATATTGTAATTATGGAACCTAATAAAAAAATTATTATTATTATTATTTTGGGGTTTGTCAGGTCTTGACAAGCGTCCACTAATTTCAAACTTCAGCAATCTTTTGAGCCGCGTCATCCTAGAGACTAGTGGAGCTAAATACACACGACTGCATCCCAAACCCTGGTGATTATTATTATTATTATTATTGGGTTTGTCAGGTCTTGACAAGCGCTCGGAATTTTTATCTATCTAATAGGATATTTTTAACTGTAGAAAAAATTGTTGTAAAAATGTTATCGCTTAATATCTTAATAATAGACTAGCTGGAGTAACTCGTACTTCGTCAGGTTTTTGTAATGGAAATTTTTGCTGTAACGTAAATTATAGGTGAGATATTTTAATTTCAAGTAAAACAGAAAATACTCGTTTATTTATTCTAAACTACACTTGTGTAATATTTTTATGCTAAATCAATAATAAGTGAGATACTTCGTTTATAGGTAGCTCATTCTCATAGCTCCCCAATAGTATATCTTAAATTATATTAAAATACATTAAAAACTGCATTGAAAACTGTTTGAAACGCCGCACCTGGAATAATTCCTTTATTTTAAGAGCTACAAAAAATTCTTTAGGAGTTAAACTAGACAAAAGGGTCCACTTAAGGCAGTGGTTTCCTACCTTTCTGTACCTTCGCCCTCCTTTTTTATGAAAAAATTATTGGGCCCCCTTCTATTTTCGTAACAATCTAATTTCACAAATACACACCTGATATTTTAATTTATTTAATTGGCTACAAGATAATATACCGTATTATGTATAAATATATATAAAATATTTATTATAAGTAATAATAATATTAAAACAGTTTTAACGTTTTAACCCTGAAACAACCCTCTAGAATAAATATTTTGAGATGCCTCATAGCCTCATAGCCTATGTTTTCATCTTGGTTTTACTATATCATTATACCAAATTACGTGAAAATATGCCGTTTTTGCGTGAATTTCGGACAGATTGACAAAAAATGATTTTTTGCGAATATTATCTTATAATCATCTGAAACGTGTAGAGACTAAATATGACACCGAAAAAATAAAAAAAAACAGATATAGCTTCTAATTGTATTAATATAGATTTTTAGTTTCGTAGAAGAAACTTACGAGCACGATACGATTATGCGCCCCCTTAAGGCAGGGAATGTACAGAAATTTCATTTTTGTATTGTGTGGTATGATTGATACCAGTTGTATACTTGAAAGTAAAGTGAAATTAAAAATTTGATAACTAATGATGATGATGCTCTGATTTTTTATGGACGCAGATACCATGCACTGATAGTGGTTGATGCTTTACTAACTTCAGCACGTCTTGATCTTGGAAAAATATCGAACAAAAAACATTGAAAATCGCGCCGTTCCGTTACCAACCGTTGCCGAAAGTAGTACATGCAGGCTTGTTCCGATCCGAAGACCCTTCTAAGCAGGGAATTTGAAATATCAAAGAGGACAGAAACGACAGAGGCAAACTCAATTGAATTATTTGATTCTAGCATTCAGAACGCGCAGGGATTTCGAAAGCTTGCCTATCGATACTCTTCCTATCATCGCCAAATATTAGATTTTTCACCCGTCAATAGGGAATGTGAGCTGGGATTAGATCGTCGTGATACAGGTTAGTTTTACCCTACTGAACCTGTTTTTTCGATAGTAATTCTGTTCAGTACGTGAGGAAGTGCAGGCTCGTACACGCATGAGCTGGTGGTGGTACGAATATACCATCAGTGGGTTTCGTCGCAGGCTGATCTAAGGTGGCAACGATATTTGAGTCCCGTGCGAGTGCTATATGCGGGATCTCTTGGCCTTGACCGCCCGCCCACTAATTGTCTGACATGAGTAACTGTTTGATGATTCGACGTTGCCGCTAGGAATTGTCCAAGATGACCGAAGTTGATAAATGTTCTGAAAATTATTTTTTATGTTGTCGATTTTATCAGATGTGTCAGATTCTGATGGTTAGGATACATGAACAGAATATCCAGTAATGACAATGGAAGAAGGATTTCCAGTTCAGTAAGGCTTAGAAGAAAATCTCTCATCAGGTGGATATACTACAGTGGTCTGCAGAAATTTAACACGAACAACTAGTCTAGACTTGCATTGGATGCGAAAAGAAAACATACCTTTGAGGAAATATTGTGGTCCGTATATTTTGATTTCCTTTCAGAAAATCTTTGTTTAAGCATAAAATATATGTTAGATCGATGTGGGCGTTGATGTATGTCGCAGATGTTTATATTTAACTTTCTATTATTATTTTTTCCGATTAATCTGACAAACCTGAGTATCAGAAACAGAACATCATTACGTGAATGTTACACAGCAAGCCATCTGTATTTTGTTATGTCATACATATACTATAAATAATATTTCTAAGATCTGTCACCACAACATTTTTACCAAATTTGCAGTAGTATCAAATGCAATTTTAATAAAGCAATTGTCAAGTTATTTAACATGATTATTTATTTATTGATTTTAATTAAGACTATAGGTTGCTCGCTGAATCAACATCACTGAGAATATTCTAAATGAGCTATTGGAAGTAGTTGTACAAACACCAGAAGACAGGAAAAATGTAAGACAGGAAAAATGTAAGACAGGAAAAATGTAAGACAGGAAAAAAACCTTAGGCAAGGAGAGTTATGTATCATTTTCATGCTGGTGTTGGAAGCGCGGAACAAGAAATTCAACCAATAGGATCGGTCTACTTTAAAAAAACCCGTACCATGGTGTCGTAGGCGCGGTGTTACAAGCGCGGTGTCGCAAGTTCAGAAACTTCAACTCTAGCGCTGGCCGCACCGTCGAAACCATAGAAACAGATATATTTTTTCGGAATGGTGAGATCTTTAGCGAGACACTTATATTAATTTTCTAAAAAAAAATTAAAAAAACGTAAATTGATGTAGCGAAATAGCGACTTTTACAATGCATAATGTTTTAATGTCATAATGTTTATTATTATGGATTCGGTTTCAAATATCTGGTCTGCAGAAATGTCATGCAGTGGGTATACTAATAATACACCCCCAAGCAGGGGCCAACAGAATCTTCATTCTAAACTGTGATGTCAAGTAAAAAAGATTGTGTATTAAATTATTTTCTTGTAATTGAAGTAACTGTCTGTGTTTTTTGTGTCTCATTTTTTGCAACAAGGTAAAATAATCTCCCTGTTGCCTTCTGTTTCTATGTATATATGGGACGTACCCACCATCGCTTTTCTTCATATCGCAATAAGTCTAAATATGCATAAAAAAGAGCTAGACGTCTACTTCGATTTGATGACATATTTAATGAAATTGAATAACTGTTTACTCTAAATAATTGTATAAACTTTTAGGTTAGATTTGGGTTAGATACAAATGTTGTCAAAACCGAAAACGCGCACTTATCACGCTTCCAACCCCACCATGAAATTCGAACTTGTAAATATAACATCACGCCTCTCACCCCTGTCGCGCCTTTGACACTACCATGAAAATGATGCATTATTCAGCATGTGCCACCTGGAGGACCAGTAAGCATTATTTTGATGCTATAATTAGTGAAGATACAGAGGGGATTGTTGATGTGAGGTGTTCTAGTTCACGATACTTTACATGCCGACTGATTGACAGAGAACTGATCTGTTTCACAGTTCTATGTAAATTAAGTTTGAACTTTTCGTACCCAACGTACGCCCGTATTTTTTCTTCGTTTGTTATATTTGAATTGATTCAGATAAACGTGTGTGTTTTTGTATATGGAGCGCTTCTTTGCAGCTGTGAGTAGAGCGCGTGAAACAAAACAATAGTTCTTTTTCACCATCAGAACCAATAGCATCGCTTATTTTTTATGACCTTTATGACCTTCTATCATTGAACTATACCCTTTTTCTGGCGGAGGTCGGTCAAATAAATCCTCCCCGAGTATACATCGTTAATATTGACAAAGCTGTAGATTGAACGCTTTCAAGTAATTTTGATTAGGAAACCCATCATATGAAGACATAGAAAATGATATGGGGTGTCCATTTCGAAAAAATATCCGTAAGATTTGCGGCTGCGGGGAAGGGTTATAATATTTTTGGAGGAGGATTATATATATATATATATATATATATATATATATATATATATATATATATATATATATATATATATATATATATATATATATTTTACGGAGGTGGATTATACAGGATTCATTTTATCTTGATTATAATTAGATTTGGACATTATAAAAATAAAATGTTTTTTTTTTTTAGTTGCTGAGTTACTATTTGGTTGTTAATGATGGCTACGGAGCTTTTTTTACAGTTTTTCTTAATTTTAATAGGGATGTGGTGATAAGGACGAATACAAGATGATTAATGTTAAAAATCAGGTCTTTATTAACTTTTTTAATATTGAGTTTAGACTAGGGTTAAGGTGCCTGTCCACTTGAGAGTACTCTCGAGACTAACTCTCGAGAGCAACTCTCACGGGCTTGTCCACTAGAGAGCTGAGTTCGACCGGGTGTACTCTCGAGAGTACCCTGCGAGTTGCTCTCGAGAGTTACTCTCGAGAGAGAACTCTCAAACCTGTGTCCACTTGGTCAGTTGTGGAGAGTAGTCAAGATGGCGTCGTACTATGGAAAGGTCGCAGCAGCTGTGATTATTTTAGCTGAAGAAGTGTTTTTGGTGCCGACCATATACTAACACGGGAACTACAAATCGAAGACACTCAGCAGTTTCGAAATTTTTGTAGATTAACGAGCTGTGAAGTTGAGTTTATTATAGAATCTGTGGGACCGATAATCTTCAAGAAAGACACTAAAATGCAGTTAATTACTACGTTAATGACTATGTTAATTACTACGCAGCAGAAAATATCAAATAGGTTCGCCAAATTTCGTACAGGTAACTTTAAAAAAAAACTGGCTCATCGATCACAGCAGAAATATACTGCAACCAACTGGACGAAATGATGCAAAAACTTAAAAAAAAACAGCCTAGATTGGTCAACAGATCGACTCCTATCTTATTGCATGATAACGCTAGACCACACGCTGTACAAATGACAAAACTACAGGAATTGGAGTTGGATCTTCTTCATCATTCGCCATACTCACCAGACCTAGCCTCTACTGACTACCACTTCTTCTGCAATTTGGACAACTTTTTAATAGGAAATCAGTTTAATTCCGACAATGCTGTAAAATTGGCCTTCCAGGAATTCATTGACTCTCGTCCGCCAGGGTTTTATACCACCGGCCTGAACAACCTGCCGCTTAAATGGCAACACTGTATAGACAATATGGGTGCATACTTTGATGAATAAAATAATTCCTTATATTTCCTTAAATTCCCGGTTTTCATATAATTCTATTAGTTTTTTTATTTTGTCTGATGACCAAATTTTTGAGATCTTGTAACTATTTACTAATTATTATATAACTTGAACTAGCAGACAACTCTTGAGAGTACTCTCAGGAATTCGAACACAGTTCGTATTTGGCGAGCTACTCTCGGAGAGTGTAGGGAGAACGTGTCCACTTGCGAGTACGTTGAGAGTAGTTAGCTCTCGGAGAGTAGCTCGCCACTTTCTGCGAGTTACTCTCAGATGCCTGTCCACTTGAGAGTAACTGCTATCGAGAGCTTCTCGCCACTATTTACTCTCAAGTGGACAGGCACCATTACCATACGTCCTCTTTTCCCTGGATATGTACTTTTTTTGAGGCCTTAAATTTCCGTCTGGCCGGTTTTTTGAAACACGTTATATAATTTTTATACATACTTCTGACATATTTAGAAGTATCAAAAGGTAATAAAACGTTATTGAAATTGATACAATCTTGATAAAAGTATAAATGGACCCAAGAAGATAAATAGTATATTTACATATATAAACATTAACCATGTTAGGTGTCCTCTTTTCTAGTGACCAGGATATGAATACCCTAGTTTAGACCCATAATGCTCATGATTAAGGAATAATACATTTTCTATGCTACAGACAAAAATATATAGGAGCCTTTTACAAAAATATTATTTTTGAAATAATTAGTTTATTTGATGACCAGTTGAGTTTTATTTGTAGAATCACATACGTAATCATAATTATTGGCGCGGCAGCCCGAGGTGAGGCCTTGGCCTCTTGTTTCCAGGTTCGTGATTTTTAATATGTTTTCTAGTCATTTAGATGGGCTGTGTTAGGCGCAAATAGTCATTGTAGCTGTGCGCCAAAAAATTTAACTAACTAACTAAGCAGGTTTCTTGACCATATTTTCAATCTGTATACATTCAGGACTAATATGATCAGTATTACGTCTTGATTTTAGCTTACACAGAAAGGCACCTACAGTTTATAGCCGATTGCGAACGGTTAAGCAGATCCTGTAATTTGTATAAATATTACAGTAAAATTCTTCATCTTTTCTAATTTAACCTTCCTTGTATCTCTCATAATAAAGAAGGTGGCATTGCTTAAATACCTTGTATATGCTCGGTTAAAAGATCAATAAAAAATTAATGTGAAGTCGGGTTTTGTAGGTATTTACAAAATGTATTTGATAACAAATTGGGGGCACATGTTAAAAAACATAAATTTCAATAAATCTTGAAAGAATAACCATGTGCTTCCATTTAGAGATCTAAAGACAACCGTAGTTGAGTTACATTCGCATCAAGACCCAGCTATAGCTATCCAATTCTTCAGTCAGCCAGATAAATATTGTAAGCAGTGTTGCAAAAAAATTGTTAACTTTCGAAATAATTATCAAATCAAATATATTCCTGTGGTACTATTCTGGCCCACATTAATGTGCATTACTAAACATTTTTTCAGAATTTTATATTAACCTCCCTGGATTATAATAAAATCGTGTAATAATTAAGAAATTTAAAAAAAAATTGTGGTACCACACAACAAATACAAAAAAAAAACTATTTTTTTGACGTAAAAAATTATCAAAAATTCCTGTTGAACTATTCTGGTACCATCATTGTAAATTATCATGATTTTTTTCAGATTTTTAGACCAACGCCTCTGGCTTTTGAATTTGATACTTATTACTTGAATGTTTTTTAGGTGTTGTTGAGACCAATAACTTTTTTGTAGCAGTAAAAAATGTGAAATTATTCAGCAAACAAGTAGACGTATGATATATAAACGTGATCTTTCGTTAAACAAATTGGATTTTTTGTTGTGTAATAGGACATACTGAGGAATCACATGCATGGCTATTGCCAGTATCGAACCATCTACTTAATTCTTATTAACATAGGGTTTCTGGTCAGAGGCGCGCCAAAGTTAATCAATAACAGTCAGATACATACTGTAAAAATCATCTAACACAGCGATTCCCAAACTGTGCGCCGCGAAAATATTTCATTATTCCTACAACTGCGTTAGTTAGACCAGTTTTTACTTGGGGCACCGCGGAAAAATTCTAATAAATTAAGGGCGCCGGGAACCGATAAGGTTTGGGCACCACTGGGTTATAGGCATCTAAAAATCTCCGTAGTTTATTTAGTACAAAAAAAATTTAAGGCTTTAATCGTTTAACGCGTTTTAAGATAACGACATTTTTTTAATACTATAATTTACATTATTTGTGAAAATTGTGAATTAAAAAAAAGCACAACTCAAAAACGGTTTAAGTCACCTCCGATTAAAATTTTTGGATTGTTCGTAGTTTATTTAATCTAG
Organism: Liopterus haemorrhoidalis; assembly: GCA_963971575.1. Lineage (NCBI taxonomy): Eukaryota > Metazoa > Arthropoda > Insecta > Coleoptera > Dytiscidae > Liopterus > Liopterus haemorrhoidalis. The sequence goes on from OZ020611.1 coordinate 179,411,383, forward strand.
AAATAATTTGGGGCTTTAATCGTTTAATGCGTTTTGAGATTATTTATGACTAATATTTTTATTGGCATAATTTACATTATTTGTGAAAATTGTGAATTAATAAAAATTACAACTCAAATAACGGTTAAAGTTAATGACCTGAGGTTAGAATTTTTTGATTCTTCGTAGTTTATTTAGACTAAAAAAAATGTGAGGCTTAATTTGTTTAGATTATTTTAAAATTATGACAAAATTTAATATGGCGTGTTTTATAGAAATTTTCATCTTCGCATGGACATATTTCAAAAACGAAATGCATTAAAGACCTGCGGTTGAAATTTTTTAAATCTTGAGGTTCTAATTGACTTGTAACCATATTTTGAAAAAAACCAAATTTTTGAAAAGTTTTCATTTTTTTAAATTTTTAATTTTTTTTTTTATATAAATCCTAACTATAAAATGGTTAGGGATAGAAATCTGCGGTTTAAATTTTTAAAATCCACATAGATTGTTTAGTCTAAAAAAAATGGGCTTTAATAAACCGTTTATTAAGTTCTGTATGGGCAGTAATCCAAAACCCTTGAAAATGGTCAAAAATAAAAAAAATCGTAAGGGGTAGACCTTAAAAAAATCGTAAATTTTAAGCAAAACATTTTTGTCTCTGATGTTATTGAAAATTGGTAGAAATATGTATTTTTTGTCATAGATCAACAAAATTTGGTCCATTTTGAAGTTTGGACAAAAAATTTGGAATTATTGGCAAAAAACTGACCCAAATCGGTTCTAACTCAAAAACTAGGAAAGCATGATTTTTTAAATATTTTTTTCATAATCCTCACTCTAAAATTAGCTTAACACAATATTTTGGCAAAAATTGGAGTCAAAATTTTTTTGACCAAATTTCGAAATTTTAATACAAAAAAAAAAATGAATTTTGTTGGTAAATTGGTATACTTATATATTTTTAGCTTTAGATCACAAATATATGGTCACTTTTGAGTTAAGGTCTAAATTTTAACATTTGCAGCCCAAAATAAAAAAATAAAAAAACAGTCCACAATAAGGTTCAGAGCCGATTAAATGTTAGCCTGCCTTCTTTTTTTAGCTATCTTTATAAACTAATACTTACTTCTTATCTATATCAGCAATTCCCAAACTGTGTAACGCGGAAATAGTCCAATATTCCTCCAATTGCGTTGGTTAGTCCAATGTTCTGACTTGGGGCGCCGCAGAAAAATTTCTATACATTAAGGGCGCCGGGCACCGAAAAGTTTGGGAACCACTGATCTAACATATATAAATTATAATTATGATTTATTTATATAAATTCACATCACATATAGGGTGTTTATTAAGTTGGCAACAGTCTGGGGCGGATGAGTACAACGAAAATAATATTAATAATAATAATAATTTTTTTTGCGGTAATATGCGTATGAATAACTTCTTCGTAAAAATGGATACTTATAAATAATAACATATACGAAAGCTACCTTTTAAGTTTTTAAAAAACTAAGAAAAAAAAAATTGTTTTGGTACAAACTGTTTTATTGCTTTTCAAAATATTCGCCTTTAAGATTTATACACTTTTGCATGCGTTCAAACCAATTCTCGAAACATCTCTGAAGTTGGTATCTCAAAAACATGGTTTTCGAAGGCTGCAACAGTTCTTGAGGTGGTGAAAATCGCTGTCCACGCATTTTTTGTTTGACATTGGGGAGCAAAAAAAAGTCGTTAGGGGATAAATCAGGTGAATACGGGCAATGAGACATTAATTCGATGTTTTTCTCCTTCAGATAATCAGTTGTCTGATATGCTGTGTGGGAGCTTGCAATGTCATGATGAAGAATGATGCGACGTTATTGGTTGTTTTTCCTGATTTTGTCCATGATTTCTGGCAAAAAAATTGTTGTATACCATTCAGTATTAGCTGTTCTTCGATCCTCTAAACTTTAGAGGATCGAGGATAGATAATCATGTTGCAACCGAAGAAACAAACGATCATTTTCTTGGAAGTGCTCCGTGAAAGAACAACGTTTGTGGGTTTCGGTTCATCTTGGAAGACCCAATCAGTGGATTGTTGCTTAGTTTCCGGTTCATATGAATACATTCAAATTTCGTCACCTAAAATGATACTGTATACGGATTTTGCAGTGCCTAGATTGAATTTTTTTAGCATTCCCTTGCACCAATCAACACGAGCCTTTTTTGAGCTTCGGTTTCAGTGGGGGGGGCTCATCACTTATATTTTGACAAAAACCACGTGTTTTTAGAGCTCTCGCCCCGGGGGCGTGCCAGCACTATACACGATCTATACAGACTACTGTCCGTTTAAAGTGACAGTAATTCATATTCTTATTTAAATGAAACGATTAAACATCCAGCCAGTGTTATTTTTCAAAGTTTAAGAAATTTGCACTGTATTTATACGAGGTGTGTCCGAAATGTATCCGACCTGCGTTCATATCTTCGCGCCAGAGCGCTCGAGCGGCCTCTGCGGGGTATGAGCGTAACCCGCTCTGATTTTTCGGCATATTTATTATTATTATTATATTATTTATTTTATATCGGCCTTTATTTCTGCAACGAGGCTAATCGCCGATGCCAGGGGGCGAGCTCCTACACCTGGATGAGGGGTGAATGATTGTGAAAATGAGAGTAATGTAAACATATTATTCTCGCCCGAATAATATCACCAACGAAGCAGGCTCGAACCACAGACCGGACAGTCGTACTGGGTTTCCACCAGTAAAAACCGCACGACTAAATGCGCTCGGCCACTACGTTGGCTTTCGGCATATTTATCCTTATAAGTATATACTATATTAGACATGTATTAAACAAAAAAAAAATATCTTTTTAAACTTACCTTATGATAAATTAGCACAAATGAAAATTCTAACGTATTTTTAAAACAATTGCACTCAAGCTTCTGGTAAATTTTAAACTAAATATTAACAATACAAATTATACAAATTGATAATATCTATGTCAATAGGAACCGTTCGCAATCAGGGTAAGAGTTGAAATAAATGAAATCAAGTAAAAGACCATTGTCTACGGACAATTCAGACTTGTTCAGACTTGTGTCGCGTATTGTATAGTTAAGCCAACATTCAATGTGTCTATTGCATTTCGTTTTTTACATTTAAAAAAAGAATTAATATATTGAACAATTTGCGACCTCCTATTTCTAAATTTAGGGAAAAGACAATTAGAGTATACATATATATTTCCTGGCAATTTGTTTCTTTAGGCATTTCACTTTAATTTATTAATTTTGAAAATACAGATTTTATTTTAACAAAAAATCATTTTAATTTATTTTGATTATCATAAAAATAAAACAACTTTTATTTGAAATTTTTTTTCGAATAAGGCACAAACAGACAAATTTAAAAAATGAAAATGACATTTTGAACTTAAAATGAGCCAAAAGAACATTACAATTTTAAATAATACAAGGAGTAAGGAGGGGCCCCTTAATCCCAGTGGCACACCGGCCCACAAAGGTGTTGCTACGCCACTGTATTTATATTTATTGCCGATCTATTTCTCTTGTATCGCCATTTCCATTTGTGTAAAGAAAATTACTATGTGAAATATTCGCAGCGCAAGAAAGCAATCCCCGCATGCCATATGAAACCTTGCGTTGCTTGCCCAATGTCATACGTCATTGATCGTTGGCGTAGGTCGTTAACAATCAGTTGTAGTATAATGTTTATGTTTTACGTTAAACATTCATGCTTTCAATTCTTTACTCCGCTTACTTTACTATACACCTATGTACACGTATTACAATTAAACAAGAAATATTGGATCAGGAAGTAACGAATTATAAATGTCAAGGAATTATAATGAACGGTTAAAAAATGGACTATGAAGTAATAGTATACTAGTGACTATATTGTACACTTCTAATTGCAGGCAATTTTATTAATTGTTAACAATTTATCAAGTTTGAACTAATCTATCCGAAAAAGTAGCAATAGTCTGTATGACTTTTCTGTAAAATTTCTGGGCTATCGTCCTAAAAATATATTCCCTCCATCCGAAAAATGTTGATTTTTTTCTTGTCCGAAAATATGATATACATTTACAATTTCAATTAATTAAAATGATTTTATTTATGTAATAGATTTAAATATCTAGTAAAACAAAGAATAATACAAAAAGTTTTAATTTAACAAGGACGTGGCTGTCTCCACAGCTTGTAGGGAAACATAATATTTATTGATAGTAGGTACTTCAAATTTTTTTTATGATATTTGCGCCTAACACAACATTTATGACTATAATGGAATATTATTAACTTGAAAGAATAAATAAATAAATATATCTACTTCTTTATACGTACACAATAAAAAAAACTTGCATGGACAAACACAAATAAATTAGGACAAAAGTCTGGTCAAAAAATTGAATAGGTGATGGTGAGAGGCTGCAAAGAGGCCAGTCAGGGGAGGATTAAGACTGTCGTGTCGGTCAAGCATTTTGAAATTTTACCGGCCCTTTTTTCCAAATGATGAGCAAAAAATCAGCTGCAGCCACCACAGGACCGACCGCCATCGTAAAGTACTTATATAAAATACATTCTAGCAGCAGAGTAGAAATAACTTGGTCTAATATTTTCTAACAGAAATATTATTTATCATGACCATGGAAACGTTACATATAAGTATGAAAAAATTGAGACAGAAAAAATTTCGAAAAATTTTACAGAAATTATTCGAAATTTTTAGTTTTATCAAAAAACGTATCAAATAAAAGCTATTAGTTATTGCTTTTATAGCAACTTTTGTTCAATAATTTTTTTCGAAATATTTTTCTGTTGTGAAATATTTACAAAAATCTTAAAATCGACATGAGTAAACTCCCATTTTTAGTCAACCGATTTTTACCAAAAGTTGATCAACTTGTGCCATTGATGGCAGAAGCTTAAATATGAAGTTTCATAAAAATCCTTTCAGCCGAATTTGCTCTGCACGTGTACACAGACAGACGGACAGACGGACAGACAGACGGACAGACAGACCGACAGACATCATGCTAAAAATAGTCAAAACGTTATGTAGGGACCTCAATTCGTGGAGATCCATCGAAATCTCGAAATGTCAAAATCGGTATGATCACAATACCTCCCTTATATATGTTGACGGTCGGTAAAAAAGGCGGTCAAATAGAACTTAAGAGCAAAAATAAAAGTTAAATTGTTGTGATGAGTAAAAAGAGGAAGTTGAATTGAAATACTTAACTACTAAACGGCCCAAAAACGACCTTTACCTAGTCCGGCCCGGTAACTAGATCCTGGATTCTGGGGCCAGTTAACATCGGATATCTCATAAAACAAACTTCACACATAAAGCATAAAACAATAAGTTCGATTGATTCTCTCAGGAAGAGTATCAGCCTATCCATGAGTATCCTGTCATCACATAAGGTGGTGGTGTCTAACCAGTCGATCGCGGATTTAATTCCAGTAGATCTTTACAACTGAACTTAACATTTTGTGTTCACTGAAATATTTATTATACGTTATATATTACATATTTCTCATTATTCCTATTTTCTCCATACATTGGTAGATCACGATGACGCTATATAGTAAAATGTAGATCGAAAATACAAAAATGTTGGGCAGTGCTGACCTAAGGCATCATAGACAGATCATAACATAGGCCTAGTCTCTCCTTTATGTCTTTCAAATGCACATACTGGGATAAAATGTGTAACACAAAATTTGTGTTACACGTCTCACAAATAGTAGGCTCTTCGCCTCGGAAGAGATATTTATTGGTCCACCGACAGTGGTCTATACGAAAGTGTGTGATGGTGGTTTCTTCTCTGCGTTTGTTCCTACAGGAAGTATCTAACGATTTAATGTGTCGCTTCAACTCCTGCAAATTCATATAAAAATAAATAAATTATTATGCAAGATTACTCTATTGAGGATTTACTCTTTCTGGTCCATTGCACAGTTATAGGAATCGCTTTTGATCTTAATAAACCCCACTTTTGCTCAATATATTTACTTTATACAGACTAGAGAGAGTAGATTTTTTGGGAATTTGGAATAAAAGTGTTGAACAAAAAACTTGTGACACATTTGCTGATCATTTGAATATAATCCCCATTTGTAGAGCACCCCCTTTATTTTTTAGTTAGATAGATGTCATACAAAATTGCAAGTTACTAATGCTTATAATTTTACTTGCCTACCTACATAGTACATAATAATACCGCAATAACTCGAACACCTCGAGAACCGCAGAAAACCGGCTGGGTGACACCACTGGCAAAAATAATAAGAAAATATTCGATACATGTTATAGCCCAATAACTGCCATATTATCGCTGAATGTCTGAAGTATAGGAGAGAAAGAGCACAAAACAACGTTTCAAACCCCTTGGAAGAGGTCCTATTGAAAAACATAGAAGCAACAGCCAGAACTCTAATATATCTAAAAGACCTGTTAAATAAAATATAGAAAACAATATTGTGAATGTTTCTTGTCAAATATTCTATGTAACACATTTTTCTGTTTATACCTAAGTAAATTGTACTCATAATTTAATGTACCTATAATTTATGTAAACTGTTACGGGATGTTAATAACCAGTAGTTGATACTTCACAAAATAAATTCTAAATAAAAAATAACAACTACGAAGTACGTGCACGCAAGCTAGTTTCAACTAAAAATAAAAATAGTAAAAATTCACAATGATTTTGATTTAACCAGTTATTAACTATAATGTGTATAATTGATTTTATACAACATAGTTCATAGTTTAAACTTATATCTGGTAACGAGAATGCTTTATATATACGTATATGCTACTATCACTATCACTTATAATACGGCTTCTTGGCGAGCCGCGTGCTTTGCAACGTGATGTGGGACGGCCAAGCGGCGTGAACGAACGTTTTTATGTTCATTTACATATATTTGGGAATGGCGCATAGCTAAAAAATCAACTACATATTTTAGTTGATTGTACTGTGCTTCTAATGAGTGAGAGGTGAAATATGACCGTGAATTTGAAATTGAGTATTTTAAGTGACTTTTTTTGGCTTTATATCCTCTTTATATAAGAGGCGTATTAAGTTTTGTTTCTTATTGTATCGTACAGCACACCATTGCTAACTCTGATATTAGCAGCGCTATTATTATGATTAAAATCATAGTATTTTTACGCGTGGTGAAAACAGCGAAATAAAAGAGCGTCAGATTTCCGAGTTATTCACAAAAATAATATTTTTTTAAGTAGAACACACTGTATATATTTGAATAATCTGAAACAGTAAATTATTCTGAACAAAGAGGGCTCTATTCAATATCCAAAAACAGTTATTTAAGAAATTGTTTAATATAATATATTAAATATATTGTGTTGTATTAAGATTTTATAATAAGACAGACTACTGATGAATCAACTTAATAATTGTGACACAATTTATTTATGTATTTCACTCACTAGTTTTTAGTAGTTAACTTTTGCTTTTTGGTTACATAGCAATATTTTATAATTTTATAAAATTTTGTTTTTCACTTGATAGTTAAACTCCATTTCATAGTTAACCAGGGCCATGCGGTGGCATGGAGAAATTAATCGATCGCTTTAGACGCCTGGGCCTTGAGGGCGCCTTTCAGTGGGTCACATTTGTTAATACAGTGGTTCCCAAACTTTTCGGTGTCCGGCACCCTTAATGTATGAAAAAAAATGTTGCAGCGTCCCATGTCAAAACATTGGTCTAACTAACACAATTGGAGGAATATTGGAATATTTCCGCGGCGCACAGTTTGGGAATTGCTGATATAGATAAGAAGTAATTATTAGTTTATAGACAGTTAAAAAAGGGGGCAGGCTAACATTTCATCGGCTCTGAGCCTTTTTATGGACTTTTTTTTTAACATTTTTAGTCGCAAATGTCAGAATTTTAGACCTTAACTGAAAAATGGCAATATATTTGTGATCTAAGGTTAAAAATATATAAGTATACCAATTTACCAACAAAATAAAAAATAAAAAATCAGCTGTGGCCACCACAGGACCGACCGCCATCATAAAGTACTTATATAAAATACATTCTAGCAGCAGAGTAGAAATAACTTGGCCTAATATTTTCTAACAGAGATATTATTTATCATGACCATGGAAACGTTACATATAAGTATGAAAAAATTGAGAAATTTTACAGAAATTATTAAAATTTTTTCGTTTTATCAAAAAACGTCTCAAATAAAAGTTATTAGTTATTGCTTTTATAGCAACTTTTGTTTAATAAATTTTTTCGAGATATTTTTCTGTTGTGAAATATTCGCAAAAATCTTAAAATCGACACGAGTAAACTCCCATTTTTAGTCAACCAATTTTTACCGAAAGGTGATCAACTCGTTTCATTGATGGCAGAAGCTTAAATATGAAGTTTCATGAAAATCCTTTCAGCCGAATTTGCTCTGCACGTGTACACAGACAGACGGACAGACAGACGGACAGACAGACGGACAGACAGACGGACAGACAGACGGACAGACAGACGGACAGACGGACAGACAGACAGACAGACGGGCGGACAGACAGACCGACAGACATCATGCTAAAAATAGTCAAAACGTTATGTAGGGACCTCAATTCGTGGAGATCCATCGAAATCTCGAAACGTCAAAATTGGTAGAATCACAATACCTCCCTTATATATGTTGGCGATTAGATTAGATTAGATACTTGTTTTAAGGGGGGGGGGGGGTAAATTATTAAGATACTTAATAATTTATCACCTTAGTATAAAGGCGCCTAGTAAGAATGTCTGCTCCAGGCGCCAAAATATCACCGCACGGTCCTGTAGTTAACCATTCAATAATTTGCACTTCGGATATCAGTTAACTAAAAAGATATAGGTTAATGTTATCTGTCAGTTCAGACCAACAATTATTTTAAGCTGCGAATAAAATGTACGATTATATATATATATCATAACATAAACTAATAAACCGTCAAAACCATTTTGAGGGATGGGAGAATGAAGATTTTTTTATCACTCGGTATTGATAATGCCGAGTTATTTTGGAAGTTGAAACAATATCTTATCGCGATAAAAACGTGGTTAACTACACATAGGTTTTATAAAAGTTTATAAACAATGCAGTATTTTACAGAGTACACAAACAGAAGTCACACCAGAATTACTACACCAGAATTACTAGTAATTCTGTCACACAAGTGTGGCATTGAAGGTTAATCTTTTTATTCATGTTTATTACATGCCAGAATGCATTTTCTTAATGTTTATTTAGTCGTCTGTCGTATAATAATCATGAAACTGTAATACAGTGGTGTCATCAATATTACGTAGGTATTTCTAGTAAATATCGTGGAATAGGGGATACGCATAAAATTTATATTTCCTTAAAACTAAATTTTTTTGATATTTTAATGTTAGTTATGTCACCTAACACAACAAAAATCACATTTTAATTAATATTATAGCCAAATTTTTTAATTAAAATATTGTAAATTTGAAATAAGCCGACCACGCCGCGAAGGTTGCCGAGTAGATACGACTGAGACTGTAAGGGTTTGACGTCACAGATACAGACAAAACATAATGTTTACGAGTTTATATTGTATTGTTTGAGAGTTTTGTATTTGTTTTTAAACAATTTTTCACGCATTTATTATTAAAATAATTTATAAAATTTATGTACTCACATTAAAATGGTCTTCACAAACATAAAGTTTACTTTTTTCTGAAATATCGGTTTTATTTCGCCTCATAGCTTTTCTGTTGTTTTTCGTCATCAGGTAATGATATAAATTATTTTTTTGGATTTCTAATTGAACTATTTGTGCACATTGGTACTAAACAATATTTTCGACTATGTTTCGAAGTACTGGGGCCTGGATCTTCCATATTTTATATATTTTAATATAAAATTTAATTCGGTAAACATGTATAAATTGTTTTTATAGAATTAAACTTTATTTTAATTAAAATCACTCTAACTTTACATAACCTATAAAAGTTATACAAACAAATAAGTTCACAACAGACTATGTACGGGTGTCAGGACAGAATTACACTGGACAAAATTACACGGGACAAAATTACACAGAAGAAAATTTTCGTATCTGTAAATTAAAGTAAATTAAATGTGTAATTTTGTCTTAGTGTAATTTTCGTATGTGTAATTTCGTCCTTGTGTAATTTCTTCCCTGTGTAATTCTGTCTATGTGTAATTTCTTCTGTGTAATTTTGTCCCGTGTAATTTTGTCCAGTGAAATTTCGTCATGTAACCCTATGTACGCTGGGTAGACTAGTAGTGTCATGTGTCAGTTAGAAGGGTATGACGTCACACGTCGTTTTCGCGCGCTTCATACATTTATGATTTTTTTAAGCCTTCAAATTAAAAAAAAAAAAATTAAAAACTGTTTTTTATGTTTATATGCAACAAGAGGAATATAATAAAAAATTTTAAAAAAATTATGCCTATCCCCTATTATTTTTGTTAGCTTGAGACAATATTTGGAGAAGTAAAGCTGCGTTCAGAGATCTTTAAATTAGACCATTCACTGCATTGTGGATAAGTTTAGTAGATAGTTTTAACGTTCAAGGCAGCGTTTACAGCTAAGGAAACTAGTGCGTTCGATTAGTGCGACATCTGTGTGTCTTTAAACCAACTACGGCGTCTTAGTAAAATGTTTATTATCTATTTTTGTTTTCCTAATTCTGTTGTCCTAAATTTTTACTAACTAAACAATCAAATTATCTAAATTGATCATATTTACTGTTCGTCTTTGTAATTTTGGGCGAGATTTGTTGTGATCGGCGCGATGACATTTTGTTAGGTTATGTAAAGGCATACAATGTAAACAATCTCTACGATGTAGACTGAGATAGCCAATGTGTTTATAGACATATGTCTATCTCATTAAAACAACTCACTAACTTCAAAGTTTGCCTGGTTCTGTGTCAGGTGTACAACAGTAAAATCATGCAAAAAAAAATCGCGCATTATTTGTTAATTATGATAACCATTCATTATATTTACTGGGTGCTAATGCTGCTAAGTAAGATTCACTTGTTACAAATTGTTTTGGATTAATTGAGAATATTTACTTTTTTTTTTCACGTTCAACATTACGTTGGGAATCGCTGAAGAAAGTCTTGAATAGGACAATTAAGCACGAATCGGATACCCGCTGGAGGCTAGTGCTCAAGTGGTTGATTCTCTTGTTGATGGATTAGTGGAAATTGTAGAGTTTTTAGTATTAACACGTTTATTAAATAAAATAGCATTACAACTAGTTAACAAGATTGTGGTTTTAGTATCGAAATACAATTCCACTTAAACTACTTAATGTATATATTGTTTTAACATAGATTAGAAACTAGTACTACTAACATAGTATTAACAAAACATAGGAAAAAAACGGTAGAAAATCGACATGACATAAGAATATTATAATGCGTTAACTACAGAAATAAATTAATTAAGAACATTAGAATAAGACAATATAAATAAATTTAAAAATCGTGTAACATAATAATAGGACAGCTAAAGTAATATGTGTTTTGTGAGTTTATGGTTATACCTTCTGAATGGTAGTTCACTTCTATCGTAATTTCCTATTTCCTGAATTAGGGGGCTATTGTTTACAAGATATTTTGAAAAGAAGTTAACAGTGATTCTATAGATGTTATGCTAGATATTATGTCTTTGATATGAGCCGTTGATTTTGAAAGTGAGGTAAGTCCACTTTGTGAAAAATATGAGTTAATGTTACGTCTTATTACAAATTGAGATTAACTTCATGTTTTTAATCATTTACAATAAATATCGACTTAATATCAGTACAAATTTGTTACTGTTATTTTATATGGTCAACAGTATTTCAAATGCATTGATTTTGAAAGTGAGATAAGTTCACTCGAATAAATTCTCTCGAACCGAAACCCGATTAATACCCCAGGATTATTATAAATTGATATCGCAATCATAATCCCTTTTTAGTACATGAAATGAAAAGTGAAGACTTTTACTCTACCAAACCTCTCGAGGAGGCAATTTTAAGAAGAAGGAAAATTGCTGATGAAGAAATAGTTAACTGGTTGAATATTTCCTGGATAAGATTTTTGAGAAATGCGCCATATAAAATGTTTTATAAAACGTCAATAGAAAAAGATTCACAATTTAAAACTCTTGATTTATCACCAAAGCGCGGTAGGCCGTATAATTTCGGAAAAATAATATTACCATCTTTATATGAAAAAAACTAGGGCTATTACTAAAGAAAAATATAAAGATATGATTGATTTATTACTTTATATACCACCCATTCATCATGAATACTTTAAAAATCTTAAAAGTCTAAACTAACATAATATAATTCATATGTATACAACTTATAATTGAATATTTTTTCTTATATTTTTAATTTTTTCCTATAAAATTAAATTTTTGATTTGTGTTTATGTTATTTTTCTAACAAAGAATAAAATTAAATTGAAATAAAATAAATAATTAAATAAAATTTTCATTTGTTTGCTACTATAATTCCATTTCATTTGGAGAAATCAACATTTTCAGCAAATCATTGCCTTTGAAAGTGCATTGACCAGTGCATTGAGGTACACCAAAACCACGACTTTTTTCAAATAACGCCGATAACACTTATCGTATAATAAAATTACATGCATTGAGAATACCAAAAATGTAAAATAAATCTATTACTCCTTACGAATATTTTTAATTCAATTCAAATGCAAAACATTAAAATCTAGAAATAACGAAAAGTGGACTTGTCTCACTTTCAAAATCAATGGTTCATATATTCTATTTCAAGTTCTTCATGAATTTCTGTTACTCTTCTGTTTCTAGGGCAATTTTCAGCAAACCTGAGAGATTAGTTTTGTTTAACTTTTAGTTTTTTGTAATTTGTGATTGAGACGTAGCTTCAGACTGGACAGGCGTAAATCAAGGATGGTCTGTTGATTGATTTTAGTTTTTGATCCATGTGGAGCCCGAAAACCATTCTATGTTTGCTCCATTTACTTTAATATTATTCTTAGGATACTGTCAGAAAACACTAGTGCTTCGAATGAAACCAGAAGGGAAGCTACAATTTTGTTACAAAATATACTGAACTTTAATTTCATAACTCTGATCTATTACTGGCATGAAATTTTGAGAAGATTTGATCGTGTACAGAAAATGTTACAAGATCCTAATATCTATTTTAGAGCAGCATTTTATGACATCGAGTCATTAGCAACTGAATTTGTTGAAATTCGGAAAATGTCTGTACAGTTAAAAGACTAAATCAAAATGTGATAAATGGGGTAAGTCGGCGATAAATGCCATGAAATTTGTCGTATAATGAAAAGCGCTCTTGTGCGATCTGAGTGATCTTCATTCTCAATTTGGATTTTTGCTCGACATAGAAAATTTGTTGAATATAGAATTTGACTAAATTTGAGTAAATTTTGTGATACAGATTATGATGGATCAGAACTCTAACGTAGAAATATGTGACTGCAAGATGTTGCTGCGAAGTAGAGAAGACGTTCGACCAAAAACTCCATATAGGAGTTATAGATGTTCTTAAATTTATCATTTCCTATGGTGTCGATATTTTTCCAAACCTGCGAATTGCACTTCAAATACTTCTAACAATTGCAGTGTCGACCAACAATCGGAAACCCCTGGAACCCCGGGAAAGCCCTGTGGTGACAAGATCGCCTAAGTGATCTTGCTATTACACATCGAAAAAGTCGTTTTTGACAAAATTAATTTCAATGAAGTTATTGATAAATTTGCTACGTCAAAGGCAAGAAAAATAAATTTTTAATCATCAATAAACAAATATAATTTGAACTACAGTTTGACTAGTTTAATAGACTATAATCTTTAGATCTTTAATAATATGTATATTTACAAAAACACATTAATAAATACCTATGTATAAAAAATCATCTTGCTACAGTATTTGTTTCGTTATTGTATCACTATTTGTATCCTGTCCAAATTGTATAAAATGGGGCACAATAAATTTATGTGCTTCGGGCAGGGTTTAGTCTCGCACCCCTGGATAAAGATAGATTCGTTTGTATAATTTTTACCGACCGCCACATGTATAACAGAGATTTTGTGATATGTGGGAGGATTTTGATATTTCAAGATTTCGATGGATGTCTACGAATTGAGGTCTCTGCAAAACGTTTTGACTATTTTTAGCATGGTGTCTGTCTGTCTGTCCGTAGACACGAGTAGAGCGAATTTGGCCAAATTATGAACTATCCTGTTTCGATACGGTCACACACTAGTTTTATCCAGAAATTTTTATATCTGCGATTATGACCAAAAGATCTCTCTAGGGTTTGTAATCCCGGGATCCTGTAAAAATTGATATTCCAGAAATACCGGGATTTGAAGAAAAAGTTCTGGGATTTCGGGAATGGGAAAAGAATTACATTAATATTTTTTCGTTAACTAGACCAGTAAACATTTTTGGATGTCACTAAAGATTTATATGCAGTTATACAATGTCCCTAATATATTTTTTGAGCGACCATATCAACAACAGTTCTTTTTTATCATCTAGTACCGGCCATAAAGTAAATCATTTTCGGTCTAGGCCGATCGCTTATTTGTTTGGCCACTGGATGCTAGAGCCACCTATGTGTTATTTCTCAAGCTACAAAATCTCCATGGTTACATTGAAACAACTGACAGTCAAACATTTATAATTGCAATAACTGTTCAATAACCATAAATTATCCAATGTAAATAAATAAATATAACTTTTCTAATAAAAATTTCTTTTGGTCGCCCAAAAATATAATGTGCACCTTGGCCAAAAATAATAACTTTTTGGCCGTGGTACACAAATAACCAATATTAAAACTTTATTATATACCCTCCTTTATAATTTACTCTAAAGATGTAGTTGTACACACGTAAGAACGAACAACTGATTGTATATAAAAATTGATTCAGATAATTCATGATATTATATGTTCCTTTTTATGAGCTTTTGTCAGTCGGTATCTTAATCAAAGAATCTGAATCAAAGAAAGAAGTAATAATTTAAGCGGTTTGGCGTTTAGTCTTAAGTTCTTAAGCTTTGACGCTACAACTTCTTCTTAGAGAGAATAATACAATGAGAGTAACTGAAGTATTTGAACCGTCCAGAAATTCAAAAAACAAAATAATTATGTTGCTTGAGCGATTAAAGACGACTAATTCATCATGTGAGTTAGCATATTCCTGTAACAAAGAGGAAGATAAGGAATCGTCTATTGATAAAAATATTTTTTATAAAAAGACTCGGCCAATGACGGAAGTATTAAATAAAACTATAGAAGATGGCCTTAGAATTGCCAGAAAAGCTCCAGTAAGGGTAGAAAACCTAACCCCGGAACTGCAAAAAGTAAGGGCATTGTTTGAAAATTGTGGCAGAAAAGGCAGATTATCTGAAATTAGCAGAAAAATTACAACTCTGTCATGACAATTAAGCCTGCAAGTATGAAGTCTGAACGTTTTCTGCGATAGGACTGCTATGTTCAAAAATTCGAATGACTAACCATAGCTTTTTAAGAGATCATATTTTCAAAAATAATAACTTTAATTTTACTTTTGACTTTTGCTTTGTATTATGTGATTTGTACTATTTTATAGGTTATTAGGAACAAATATATATAAACGAGGGTGTCCCGTCGTAACTCCTCAAATATTCATTCAATTGAAAAAAAGACAAGGATTAATTTTATTATTCTAAATAACAGCATAAGTCACTAACTACCGCTCGCACCATATAGTCTAGTGCCTACGTCGAAAGATACTGCACTTAATGATAATGGAATGCCATTTGGCACACATGTTCTAATAAAAATTAAATAATTTTGACCCGCAGCACCTATTTGTGAATAAGGGCAGATTCAAGATAGAGGCAAATTGTATTTGCACATCTTGATGTGCAAATACAATTTGCCGCGTCGTACCTTTTTCGGCGCCCCTCAGAGAAAAATTCCGTACATATTCTTGTAGCCAAGGATATATCCTACAGATTTAGGAAGAATTGAAACAAAATGTTGATAAACGCAGATTTGCCATGATAGAGTACAACATCATGTCTCAAATATGAGAAAAAAATCTATTAAAATTTGAAATTTTCGCGATTTTGATAACAGATTCGTAATTTACGACATTAATAGAAAACGAGCCATATCATACGTTATTCATTAATCACTTTTTTGCGTCTGAGAATGAATTATGGACGGTATCTTGTAAACTAAGTGACGAAAATTCGCGTGCGATGCGGAAAATTGTAGCCAAAGGTCCATTGTACAAATATGCATTTAGCTATTTTGCTCTATCATAAAAATTAGTTATCGTTATAGTAATTGGCGCACTATTTTCGCCGCCATATTGAATCTGCCTCGATTCGCAAACAGGTACTGGGGGTCAAAATGATTTAATTTTTATAAGGAACACATGTGCCAAATAGCACTCCATTATCATCAAGTGCAGTATCAACGTAAAATATGGTGCGTAGGCACTAGACTAATACGCTTTTCTTATCCTAGTACTCGTCTTTTCGAGTACATATGAAGGGTTCCGAATATACACGATAGGTACACGAAAAACAACAGATATAGGCGATTATTATTATTAAGATGGGCTTAACTTTTACAGGTTATTTATTATATTTCTAAATTTCTTATGCAATATATACTAATATATTATCTTTCAATGAATAAACAAATGCATTTTTTATAATTGTTTGATATACGAGGGGTGATTGATAAGCCACTGTCTTCAAATATTTTTTTTAATCAAAATGTGATTTAGTTTTCCACCAATATTCCAACTATTTTAAGCCTTCTCAAAAGTACGGTTTCTCGAACTCTGCAAAATAGACCTGTGTTTCAGCGATAATGTCCTAGTTCGATGCGAACCTTCATTCTTGAAGAATTCAGCGAGCCATTTCTTCATGTTTGGCAAGAAAAAGAAGTCGCAGGGAGCCAAATCTGGAGAATAGAATGGTTGAGGGAGCAGCTCGTAGCGCAAAATGACCAACTTGGCCATTGCAACTGCAGGCGAATGAGCTGATGTATTTTGTGTTAATTGTGAAACATGTTATAGTGCAGTCGTCCAACGAAATACTATTTTACACTATATTTACAAATTAAAATCGAAAGCTTCACTAATTGGATGGAAATAGGGCCTATTTCCACATGTCATTAATTGTACTCATAACTGGTTTATTTAAAAATTTTAAGAGTGTAAAAGATGTCAAAATTATAGTTTTAAAAGCTACGTCTATGAAAACTTATTAGCTCAAGTTCAGGACATAAGCACTATTCCCTCTATTCCCTATTTATCACAATCTATAACACATAATGATCTTAATGGCCCTTAGTTATTCTTGATTATCAGATATCATCGAAGATATTTTTCGAGGCCATGAATGTATGGTGAAACAATTAATTTATGCAATGCAATTGCTACATTACTTCCTAGTGTTAATGTAACAAGTTGTTGGCCTTATTACTGAAAAAATAGATCGAAAGCAATTAATAAAATTATGAAAAAGGAGGTGTTAGTATTTTTGTTACTATATTATGAAAATGCATTAATGCGGTATAAATGTAGGCGGTTTTAAAAACAACAACGAATCTAAATATTGTTCTTCCATATTTAGGAAAATTATTAAAATTTGGAATTGCAGGTCACTATGGTATAGTGGTCAGCGTGTATGACTGCTAATCATGGTGGCTTGGGTTCGAATCCTGGTCATGGCATGGATTTGTGTATTCGTAATAAAATTACTAATTTATCCATAATAAAAATGAAGATATACTGGTTAATGGCAACCAGTTGCTAAGACTAAAAATTTAAAAAAATAAAATATTGGAAATATAGATTATTCCAAACGTTTAAGCGGAACTAACTGGAATTTTCATTCTTGACGTTGTCATCAGCACTTTTTTTTTAAGGTTTGAAGTGGACTACCAAATAAAATGGTCAAAATAGTCACTTAATCAGTAAAAGTTAATAGAATTGAAAATTTAGTTCTAAATAAAAAAAAAAATAGACTATAGCTTAAAAATAATAATAAAAACATAAAAATCGTGTTATACGCTACGAACAACCATAAAAACTAATAACTAATAATAAAGATAAAACAAATAAGTTCGTCAGAAGTGGAGTATATAATTTAGATTTCGTTTCGTGTGATTCTGGCTACATAGGTCAGGGATTTTTTTTTGAAACCAGTATCTTCGAACCTAAGAAGCTTTTCATCAAACAAGAAACCGATTCTACCTTCGCGGAACATCTGATTAATGAATATCATAGCCACTTTTGAACCAAAAATCAGAATCAGAAAACCAATGAACAGAAGAAGCCTTAAGCTGAATTTACTGGAAGCCCACGAAATTAAGAAGTGGCCGTGAAGCAGTGAAACTAAATAAAAAGTTCTAATATGTGCTTATCTCTAAAAAGTTCTAAAAGTCAAAATTGGTATTGTTACAATACCACCTTCTGTAACGATTCAAATGTGATGATTAGTAAAAAGATGATTTTAAGCGCCTTTGTATACATACATCGGCAAGTAAAAACCAACGATACCGTTTTAAATATATTTTTATTAAAGATTTGTTCATGAGTAGATAACATTCAAAACGCGATTTGATACAGTAATGCAATTTTGAGATAATTAAAAAAAAAACTTTCAATCAAAAACTCTAATCCTGTTAAAATGAGCGAAAAACGAAAAATTGATTATTTAAATTTGGACAAATCACGTTTTGAAAGAACTTATTGGAGAGAATCTGAATTGAACTAGTATAGAACATTTAAAAAATTATATTAGAATAAGAATAGGCTTAAATTATTTTATTTTTTCTTATAATAATATAATAATAATATGTTTATTTCTTTTTTTTTTTACATATACATATACAGTAACTTACGTCTAAAAAATATACAACATACAAAGTATATAATATAATTCTTGAATTCTTCTAGAATTCTTGAATATCGTAATAAGCACCTTTTAAGAGAAAATTTTTAATTTTCCTCCTAAAGCGGTTCTAATTAAGACTGATTAATGAGGTAGGCATCTTATTGTACAGGTCAATGCCTATGAACAGAGGCAGTTTCCTTCTTGCTCTGTAACTACAAAATGGCACTATAAAGCTATTCCTTATTCCTAGAATTGCAATTACGATTGTTCAATTTTTTTTTTTATTGTACAATCATTTTCCTTTATATATAGTAGAACATTTAAGATATGAAGTGATGGAACCGTTTCTTCTTGTTTTTTTAAACATTACTATGCATTCATCAATTTTTAAATATGCAAATCACTTTAATTTTCCAAATAATCAGAAAAACCCTCTTATTAAGAAACTTCTATAGATGGAAGATCGTAGATCAATTCTTCGTACCATTTTATAAGTTCATCAACAAATTAAAATAACTAAAAACGCGATTTTTAAAACTTTTTATTTGTTTTTTATTCTTGTTTGCGCGTTTTGGATGATACAAAAAACAGTTTTATATAAATTCAATGATTTTATGTTAGACATTTATCAAAGAGGAGGAGACTGATACCAATATTTTAATTTTGAATTTTATGTGACAAACACGTTTAGGATGCTATCTCATCACATATTATGTAAACGTAGTAGGCACTTACTAGTGACATCAATCTCTTTATAAAAAATCCGGTTGTGTCAGTGGCATATATAAGATGCGAGAGAAAAAAAAAAAAACTATTTAAAATGTCTCATTGTTCCCCATTTCTCAATGTTACCTTTGTTCTCATAAATCATAATCGAGATAATTTTTACTACCTAATTGTTTGTTTTTTTATTGCAACCCCATTAATTTTATATAATCTATTTCTTAATTTTATATTACTGATTCTGTAACATCCTAAAAATGATTTTATTCGAGAAAATTTAGTCAAGACAAAAATAAACGTTATATATACTTGTTGGTAATATCGGATCTATTTCCGGTTATATTTTCTTATATCAAAATTTACCCTTCAAATACAAATGTCTCTTTTTAAAAATGGTCTGTTTTAAATCCCACACAAATAGGGGTGAAGTTAAATTTAACTGCAAACAAACCTATTTTAGATTTGAGACAACTGAAACAGTGACATTTAAAGGAATCACGGAGTGGAAAATATCTCGGTAAATTATTCTTAGCTTCCGGGAATCCTTGCATACAATAAGATATCGGCTTTAAACGGGAAGGATCTACTTATTAAAGATATCATGTCGCTGACATATTTATTCAATCTAATAATGTAGGTATTAAAATTATGATGGCAGACATATTCAAATGTATTTCAAATCTTTGAAGATATACATTGCTTGACAATAAAATCGGACACTTACAAACGGAATCTTGGTTATATTACACAGTCAGCACATTGTTCTCAAAGGCTTAGCCAAAACAGCTTATACCCTTTTCACACTAGAACTTTAAGAGGAGTGAACTTAAAGTTCACCTATGTTTAACATCGGTTTGCTTTCACACTTGATGTTTAAATCTCCGGTGCTGTCATCAGCTACAGTAATTTTGTTCTTAAGTTACCGTCAGGAAATTACCAGTTTTGTCTGCGCAGACGCACATTTTGAATTATTATAAACAAATATGGATATTTCATTTCATTCTACAATAAAGACACTACAATAAAGAATATATTACACCTGTATTAACATGTAAGTCGATACATTTTATCTCAATTATTGTAGCTCTGTATTTTATTAAACACATTATTAAAATAATAATTTTATTATAACAATAAGTATAAACTTCTTATAACGTCGATATAATACAGTATTCTTGTTTATGATAATACAAAATGTTGACAGCACAAATTCAAAGAGTATTTTTTATAAAAGAAATTATGTTGGCAATGCGGACGATGTCTAAGACGCAGATCTCTGTCTTCAACATCGCTTATATTTAGACGAGGTCATACGTTTTCACATTAGCGTTTAAAGACACATTCACTTTAACATCCGATCTTAAAGTTCTAGTGAAACGGGTATTAGCGGCCATTTCTTAATCGTACTGGAACTAATCTATAAATTAAATTGAACGCCAATCATTGACAGTCCAATAGGCGTGAAACTGGGATATTATTTGAAAATGGAGTTCTTTTGCAAACTGCAGGTTTAAAAATGATTCTTGTACATTTTTAATTATTATTAGGCAAACAATTGTTATTGCTGAAAATATTTCACTACCCACTCGATATGCTAATCGACCCATTTTTGGGTTGTGAACAATAGGTTAAGCTAGGGGTGGGCAACCGTTTTTACTTCGCGGGCTGCATTCAGTATCATATTTTTTTATTTTCACGTCGCGGGACTTATTCCTGAATATGTTTTGGTGGGCCATACTTTCTTTTCTAATTTATATTTTTACGATCTTAAGATCTTGTTAATACCGGTGGCAGTAATGTGTTAGTTATGATGGATAAGAAAAGTAAACATTATATTTTCTTATTGGTGGACCGCATAAAATTGTTTGGTGGGCTGCATTCGTCCCACGGCCGCCGATTACCGACCCAGGAGCTAAGCAATTGGGACAGCGGAAAAATTGTAGCCAAATGGTTGAAAGTTGAAATGAACATAGATAGTTGAAATTTGGCATACTTGTACCACTTTTTGACTCATATATAGGAAAAATATAGAGAATTCTAAAAAACACATCCTGAGATAAATATAAACAAATATGTATTTAATAAAAAATAAATATATTTTTTTACATTTTGAGTGAGATATCAAATGAAACCTCTTAATGCTTGGATAAACAAGCAATTTTTTATTTTTTAAAAATTGATATTTTTATGGGATTATCCACATAAATATATCAAAGAAATTCCCCCCCCCCCCTATTTCCCAGAATCTAGAAATCTGAAAAAATAATCAATGATGTACATTGATGGGAGCCTAAATAGTTCAACAGGAATTTTTGATCAGATTAGTTTTTCGAAAAATAACGAATTTTTTGTTTCTTTGAAAATTATAATTATTTTTTTGTGTTATGGATTTTTTGTTTTTTTGGCTAAGGTAGTATGTGTCTACTTTTGAAATTAAAAATATAATAACAAAATTTTAACAGCTGAGAATCGAGTTCATGTGTGTAAAGAGCGACTACTGTTATACGCCATGATTCAACCTATTGTTTGAATTAGTTTAGTTTTATAGTTTTTATTTTAACAGCTGAGAATCAAATGCATGTGCGTAGAGTGTAGTGTGTAGTGTTCAGTAGGCTCGCCGTCTATTATACGTCATGATTCAATCTATGGTTTGAATTATTTTAGTATTTTGTTTTTAATGTATCAAAGAGGAATAAATCATTTATAGTAGTGAAATACTTCTAAAAAATAGCACATTAATAGTGAGAAATAAATTTTAGAATTGAAAAAATGCAGCTATTTATTAATATATTTCATATTAATGTAAAAAAGACTTATATACGAAGCAAATGTAGAAAAAATCAATGGGATTTTTTAATTAAAATTTTATAGCGACAAAATTTTCACAAATTATTTAAATTTAGTTTAAAAAAAAATTTAACGAAAACTCTTAGTCCTTCTGTTGGCTTCTTACACTTATTAAATACCTACAAAACCGTGAAATGTGTGAAACTTCACAATTCACATTAATTTTTTAAACCCGTGGGGCAAAGAAAATCTAATTACAAAAACTGCTAAAAATTTGAACGAAACAGCTTAGCATAACAATTTTAAATAGTTAACTCGAATGTAACAGATACATAATATCCAGTCGCTATTCTTCTATCCATTCACATCGTATTGAACGACGCTTGTAGTTCGCGATTTTTTTTTATCATACCTCGTAACTTTACGATGCCGGGCTACTTTTGGCTACCATGGACATAGTTACTAACGGGGTGCTCTTTGCCTATCCTCAACATAATAACGAGTGACGGAGACATGAAATGGGCATATGCCCTTAAGTTATATCTATCTCACTAACTTGTTTGAGATAAGCTATATTTTAGAGAAAGATAGCACTCTAAAGGCAAAGCCATGTAAATAAATGTATGCCATGAGCAGGGCCGGCGAATAATATGTGAATGGCGGGCTAAACAGATTTTGCCCCCCCCCCCTCTGGCATACTTAAAATAATATTTGTAAATTTAAATGCAAATTTGGTTTCCTAACTAAATTTATTAATTAGGGGGGACGGATAAAGTCTGGGCGCGAAATTTCGAATTAATACGCAAGAGACTTTGTGCTTACGTGCAGGACAGTAAAAAATAGTAGACCGATTTTTAAAATAAACTTAAATTCAATTTTATTGAAAAACAAAAGCAATTTTATTAATAAAATTGGATATAATTGAAATACAAATTAGTTTACAAATCAATTTATCTTGCCTTTATAGCGGCAAACAAATCAATGAATTGATATACATAGTTGCTAGAGAAGTTTCGATTTCGTAGCATACTTGAACGGAAATATGATGTAGTTGATGTAGTTTTTGGGTGTGTAAAAATCGGAGTACTTGTTGCGGAGTAATTGTGGTGGAGTTTTCTTCGGAAACTGACAAATAAGATTGTATTTGCAACATTTCTTCGAATAAATCCTCAACATTAGTATCTACCATTTCTTTATTTGGCTTGAACACTTACAATTGCATTGGGGACGAGTGACAAAAATACGTTGATTTTAAAATCGTCCTCAATTATGACTCATTTTTGAAATATAAAAAGTAGGGGCAGGGGGCGCTATTTATCGCTTTTTTTATATATAGCTTCTGCTAAGAGAGGGGGGACACTGTTATATATAATTCAAGGAGGAGGGGGGGGCGCCGTTGTCTTCGTCCTCGGGCGACAAAACTGTTCGGCACAGTTAGTGACGGTTTTTGATTAAAAATTAAGCAAATTTAGATTGAAATTGGGCGAAAGAAATAATTATAAACGTCTGTAATTAAATTAATTTCAATGGCTAATATGCCAATAATGCCAACAATAACATATCAACAACTTCGTTCAAAGAATTTTTTTAAAAATGTTATTTGCTATTAAAAGATTGTATATCCTAATAATGAACAGTAACATTTTTTAAGAAATTTCTATGAGCAAGTTAGCGCTCCTGGAACTGCGCCCCCTGAGCGACCGCCCGCCTCTTCGTCAATATGTCTCTCTCTCTCTCTCTCTCTCGCATTAACTTATTAGTTATTAAGTCATTGACTGACACCTATAAAAATAAAGTACTCTATATAAGGGAATAAGTAATTACGATATTTAACATTATTTTGCAATTAATAACAAATATTTTGTTATTAATATAAATATTTGAATTTGTATTCATGCCATGTGATTTGAAATTTAAATGACTGTGTATGAAATGTCAAAGCACTTTTTTGTATTTGCATGTTGTTTTCAAATAGTTTTCAGGATTTTTTCTTGCATAAAATTTTGTAAGGAGTTATGTAAGGTATGCTATTCAGTACGTAATTTGTCCTTTATTGTGTTGAAAATTTATAGAATTGCGTAGTACAAAGCATGAATAATCTGGAAAATAACTGGTGAAACTTAAAAGAAACTTATACATAACTGAATGTAGAAACTAGGTCTTATTATAAAAATTGATGTGAAGTGTTAAATTTCACACATTTCAAGATTTTATAGGTAATTAGCAAAAAATTGTGTGTAGGTACGTATTAAATATCATACATTCGACAACGTCTAAAAAAATAATCCACGTAGAGACCATTTAGAGAATTACAAGCGTATTTATTTACAAGTTACGCGCGCACTAAAACAGCTGCACAGTTCTCCAGCTAGTCATTTATAAATTTCTAGCACAGTTTGCAAAAAATTCGGTAATTATTAAAAAAATAATCAGATCGAAAATTCTTGTTGAACTATTCCAGTTCACATCGATATGAATTACTATTTTTTTTTTCAGAATTTTAGTTTTAGACAAAAGTTTTTTTGGCACATTTTGGGCAAAAATCGAGTAAAAATATTTGAGTTCTCGAAAAAAAAAAAAAAAAAATTGCTCGTTTACAAAAATAGTTTTCCGTTAAATACAATTTTGTTTATATTTTTCGACCAATATAAACATTTTTTTTTTCCAATTCATTGTCTAACAACTAGTCACAGTTTAGCCGATTCACCATAATTTCAATCATACAGACATACAGACACATGAGTATCATAAGCGTTTTCTGGTCATACCTGCAGCTCCTATGGTAGAAATTATCTGGCCCTTCAATTTCTAAAACAGATGAAAAGGTTGTTCAGGTTCGCGATTTCTTCTGTGCCAACCAAAGATTGACTGTTCTTGTCAAGATATTTTGACCAATATTGACGACAACTTACACTTCCCTTATAGTTTTGCAGTTTTTATCAAAACCCTCGTTCTATATCCACCAGTGCCTGCTCTTGATTTTGTGAAGACTAAGGCAAGACATTAAAATTGAGTCACCATTTAAATCACCGGTATACCTTAAGGCAGTGTTTCCCAAACTGTGGTCCGTGGATAACTGGTGGTCCGTGAGTCAGTTCTTGTTTATGATGTTGGTGGTCCGCGGTCAACGTGGAATTCTGAAAGTGGTCCGCAAGTGTCGAAAGTTTGAGAAACATTACCTTAAGGTACACCTTGGCAAATTCTTTTAGACCTTTTATCAACTGAAGCCTAAGCCTAGTTCATCTCAGCCAAAGGCTGACCCTGCCATGCACCATATTCACCTGAATTGACACAAAACTGAAGAGTTAGTTAAAAGAACAGCGTTTTCAAACAATTGAAGAGATAAAATAAATTAGAAACAGGAAAAAATATATTCACTCAGGTTTTTTGGACAAAACGTATATTTCAGTAACACAACGTTTCGCTAACCAATTGTTAGCTTACTCAGGTTCTACAAAGAACATTTAACTATAGTAACAATCTTATAAAAGTAATAATATAAAATCTTTACCTATACTAATGTTACGTTAATCTAACATCATAAACATAATACATCACAGAAGAATGGTGTAGTTGTAAAATTGACATTCAAATTTGAATTGAAAAACCAAAAAGGATAGGAAAACAGGAAAAAGTTTTTAATATTAACAATAATAGATGTGAAAAATTATGAATTTAAATTTAGCATAAACCCCTTATTGATTTAAGTCCCATTAATGAGGATCACAAAATCCAGACATACATATATGAAAATTCGCATAAATCATTACATTAATATGACAGTCAGTAGCTCTACACTCCCTAAAATCTGGTACGCACAAACCAAAGAGATTGCAGCGCTACCCACTGTACAACATAATGCAACAATTTAATTGAACAACATAAAAACACCGTAAACGATAGAATTCAATAACACAGTGAGAATACCCAAACAGACATTGAATGCTGGACTATCATACAACTAAGCGTACTATTCCTCCAAAATCAATAGTACGCACAAGGATAATGTGAGAACAGTACACTAAATTGTATATCAAGACCAACACCCAACTCCACTGGTGAACTCTCGAACCTGTCTAATAACACATAAAATAAATTCTGAAAATGATCTAAAAGTAATTCCAAAAAGTGCCTGCAAAATGTGTTTTCGGAAGTGGAAAAGATGCTAGCAGCGATGTGCAGCGAAGTGAGAATTTAAATATAAAATAATTAATTATTAATAAAGTTGAATGACGCAAGTTGGCGAATTATATGATCAAACCTCGTAAATTTCATTGATATGTACTGCACTTGATGATAAATTATCAATGATGATAGAGTGCTACGTGGCACACGTGCATCGCTGTGGCAAGTGGAGGGCAGGAGGACCCCCGTAACTGGCGCCAAAGAAGTGGGGGAGTTAGTGCGGGATCTGAATTAAAAATTACACAAATATTTTAAAATAGTAATTTATTTTCATAGTTTAATAATTCATAATATTTCAAATATCAAAACAATAGTGAAGAAGTTACATTTTTTAGATTTAGCGTAAGGAAATGTATTAATAAAAACGGGAATTGTTGATTTTGTGCAAGAATTCAGTGCTCATTAGTTTAAGATTTTTCAATTCGTTTTGATCATTGGATGTCTCTTTGTCCATTTTTAATGCTTTTTAGTTTAGAAAATAACTTTTCTTCTTCACAAGTGGTAACATTGAGATAAATGTAGGCGAGAGGAAGTGAAAAGAGTCGCGCACTCATGAATTTTCTTGGGGGAGGGGCTCAGATAACGAAATTGTTTTAATGGGTAGGAATCGGGAAATAAGTGCTGGCCAAATGCTCTGTATTTTTAAAGTACAAGTGTTGATCTGAAAAAAGCTTCTCATTTCTAAAATATAAATGACGACCTAAACAAAAGATCTCACTTTTAAAATACAAGTGAGGACCTAAAAAAAGTCCTCACTTTTAAAATACAAGTGATGCCCTGAAAAAAGGTCCTCCCTTCCAAAATACAAGTGATGATCTAAAACACAAAAAGGTCCTACCTTCTATTTTAACAAAAACACATATGCTTCACGGATTTTTAGAGCTCTTAGAGAGGGGGGGGCTCAAGCTCGTGAGCCCCTCGCAAATATGAGAAGGATTAGTTTTCTCTTAAACAAATTGCAAAAATTCACAAATTATTAAATATTTGAGATTAGAAAATAAAAAACAAGTGTTGAGTAAAAACGTCATAAAACGCTTCAAAAATAAGCACAATAAGTGAAACCGGTGATGATTTTGGTTTTCCGAAAGAAGTACAAATACAGCTAACAGTGTTGCGCGAGATCTGTTGTCGAAGAAATCGAGAATATTAATAAAACTTAATATATATACAGACCAATTCTGTAACTCAGTTACTATGATAATAGTAACTAAATATGTCACTATGAGCAAGGTCAGTTACTATCATGAATGAAAGTCATTATACTTTTTATAATATTTTATCTTGTAGTAACGTTACTACACAGTAATTTTTTACAGAATTGATCTGAATATGTGCTTGTAATGTTGACTGCGCGTGAGACCAAATGCCATAAAGTACACCTTACGACTCTAGGGCGATAAACGCGTTATAAATGTAAAAGCAAGACAGTAATTTCCGGTGTGCAAATAGTATATTATGCAACGAGCATGGAATGACTATTCCATGCAAGTTTCATACTATGCTTATTCCACGACAATAACTTTATTACTTATTTAATTTTTATTCAGTTCCTTTTAAAAACTAACAATAATTTGACAGTTGTTTTCAATCTATTATGTTACCTAGCAACGGTCATGTACGTGTTATACGGAATGTAAATTCAGTTAACCAAAACCAACTCTATCCAATAATATATTTGCAAAATTCGACAACTTTAACTGTATTATTTAATATTAATCCGGTTTCCTTTACAAAGTAATAATAATTTGATATATGCTTTCAACCTATTTTTTACGTTGCCTAGCAACGGTCGGCCGTTGCTGCTTGAACCTTATGTAATGAGATCAACCCGTTACGTAATGAGCTTATTACGTAACAGGTCGGCGGTGTGTAATAAAAAGGAGTGAGGAACGTGCTACATTTACTAATCACTGATATGCCTGTAATGAACGTATATCTATATAGCCGTGGAAAAATTATTTTCGAAATAACTGTAATTAAATTGTCAAAAGGTAGGTTTTAATAAACAAAACAAAATAATTAGTAATTATTAATTATTTAGAATTATTTTGTTTAGCTTACTGATTTTATAAGAGTTATTAGTTAGTAGTAGTGTTTAAGGTAAGGAAATACACAAATGATAGAATACGATGGAAAAAGATATGGAGAACAACGCTAGATAATACCTGATTTTCATTTATCAAACACCAGTCATACAGAGCAAAGTAGAAAGGTTTCAGTATTAAGTAAGTAAAAACTGTGGTGGGTCTTTTTTCGCTGCAGGCTTTTAATGTTTTTCATTGCAATGAAAGCACCAACATACAAGAAAATGCCTACTAATTAAAAATAGCTTTGTAATATAAACAATTAATTAATAATAATTCTAATAGCACATAAGTGATTAACGAATCCTTGTAAAAGCTGTGATTATCAGCTACTAGTGTTGAATAATTGTTAACATTCATATGTGTTAGATAATTTTATGCATGATGTGTTTCGAAATAGGTGTTGCAATTTCCGCATTGGACCATAAGTGCATAATTGTAGTGCAAGGAAACTTTCTAATTAATGTATTTACACCCGAACTACAAATAGCAAGGGCTATATTATGTACTGCTGTAATCGTTAATCACATTTGCAAAGATATTTAGATTTACAATATAGTTTATTTGCCGTGTAGTTTTAGATACAGTTTCAACTTACAGAATGTATTTGTGAAAATAGTGTAATTAATACATTTTAAATAAAATTGCGACTATACAGACAGTCATCTGGTATTCCATAATAAAACGTGGGGTTTCTAAATTACCAATATTTTTGAACATTTTTGAATATTTTTGTATATATAACTAAATCCTAAAACCGACAGACTTTTTTAGGGTTTTATATGACCACCAAAAAACCTTATAACGTCACTCATGTGTCTGTCTGTCTGTCTGTTTGTACGGTAAAATTGTAACCAAACGGTTTAAAATAGAAAGTTGAAATTTAGTATGCTTATACAATTCTTTGACCCACATATAGGAAAAATACTGAGAGTTCAAAAAAACATGTCCATATAAATAAAAACAAATATGTAATTAAAGAAAATGTATTTTTTTTTAAATTTTGGTTGGGGTATCAAATAAAACCTCTTAATGAGTGGATAGACAAGCAAATTTTTATTTTTGATTTTCACCAAAAATATGTAATAAAGCTTTTGGCCTCTACCTTATCTTCCAGAGGGGTTGATCTAAATATCTGAAAAAAATCTCCATAATATACATTGATGGGAACCGGAATAGTTCAACAGGAATTTTTGATTAGTTTTAGATTTAGTTTTTTGTGTCGTTCAAAAAAATAATCATTTTTTAAAAACTCATTGGATTCAAGCTTTTCAAACGTAGATTAAGGAACAAAAAGTAGTTTTTTTAAATTCGTTTATTTTAAAACGATGTTAACTAAAAATGTGCCAAAAAAGTTCTTGTCCCGCCCCTTTTTAACCAAAGGGGTCAATTAAAAATCTGAAAAAATTACAAGTAATGTACATTGATCTGAGCTGGAAACGTACGAGAGGAATTTTTGATCAGATTTTGGTTTTGGTAAATATTGCAGTTCTTGTGTTTTTGACAAAATTAATTATTTGTTTTAATTCATGACTAAATTATGGCTAATAAAGTTATGCTAATAATGATTTTTTGTATTTATGACTAAGGTAATGTACGTCTTTTTTTATATTAAAAATATAATTTATTTATTTATTTATTTAATACGTCTGTCCCAACAGCATAGCCAAAATTGGACAGGAACATAATTAACAATATTAAGACTTAAAAATTAAAAACTAAAAAACATAACAAAAATGATACACAAAAATGAATAAATTTATAGAACTTTATCTGAAAATTATTAGAATTATTAGAACAGTTCAATTTTTGTATTTTGCTCATAATATGAACACGTCCTGTTCAATGGGGATTTCAGGAATCGATTGGTATGTCCCTGGGGAAGATAAAAAAGTGAGGAATGCCTTGTACCGAAAGATGGGATGTGGAAATTTAATTGTTGAAAGGAAAGTGGATCGTCAATTAGATTTGATGCTAATTTTTTAAGATAGTTTGTGGAGCTTAACTCGCGGCGCTCACTTAAAGATTTGGTTGAAAAAATATTAAGAAGGGTACTATATGAGAGATCGAAAGGGGGGTAGGATCACATAACTTTAAAGTAGATGAACTTTAAAAAATTATGTTGCACTTTTTCAGTGGCATTCTTTTGAATCTCATAAATGGAATCCCATATTATTGAACAATATTCAATTTTAGAGCGAATGAAAGCATAATAAAGTGTGAAGATAACGTTTATATTCGAAAAAGTGCGTGAATTCCTGATAATAAATCCTAGCATTTTATAGGACGAAGAACAAATCGTATCTATATGCGAGTTGAAAGTAAGTCTACTATCAAACTCGATGCCCAGATCCCGGGTACTTTCGCAACGAGTAAGCAACTGATTAAGTATCGAATAGGAGAAAATAGTGGGTGCTACATTTTCGTGTAAATGTCAGAATTTTGCATTTAGAAAGATTGAGGTTAAGTTTGTTTAAGGAGGTGTTAATAAAAAATTGTTAACAGCTGAGAATCAAGTCACCTTCTTTAGGAGCTTGCTTTCATAAACTCGATCATTAGGCGGAGCACCTATCGTTATACGTTTTAGTATTAAGGTATCAAAGAGAAATAAATCATTTATAGTAGTAGAATACTTATAAATCAAATAGCACATTGTTAATAGTGATAAATATGTTTCTGAAATTTAAAAAAACAACGAAGGATAACAGGACTATATTTTGCTGCGGAAGCCAAACACCTCTGCTGAACGTGATTTATGTCAGCAGTATCACTCCGCCAATGTGACTTAATAGTCACTGTTGAGCGTTCGAAGACTTTCACTTTATAAACAGAATTGTTGATTTGTTAAATCTAAATCAATATATATTTATCATTTTCTGTCATTTGTGAGTGGTCGAATAATAAAATGAACTTAAATCTTTATAATGAACGTATATTTAATATGAACCCGCTATATAAGCCATTTATTAATATATTTCGAAATTAATTTAATGAAGACTTAGATACGAAGTAAACGCAGAAAAAACCGCTAGGATTTTTTCATTTATATTTTCTTATGACGTAGCCAAACGGCTGAACATAGAAGTTGAAATTTGGCATGCTTAAACCTTTCTTTGACCTACATGCAGGAAAAATATTGAGAGCCTAAAACAAGCACATCAGGAAATAGATATAAATGAATATGTATTTAATGAAAAAATAAATATATTTTTAAAAATATTGAGTGGGGTATCAAATGAAACCTCTTAATGCGTGGATAAACAAGCATATTTTTATTTTTGTAATTTTTTTTTATGGGATTTTCGCCAAAAATGTGTCAGAAAACTTTTCTTCCCCACCAAAGATTATATTCAAATTCTAGCTGGATAAGGTCATCTTGCCGTAATTTATATAAGCTTCGTCTAAATGATGTAAACCGCATTAATTTATTATTAACACATTTTAATTTCTGACATTTTTTGTCTATACTACTGCCTGTTAGTTATCTATTTTAGAATATAAAAATTGATGTGAAGTGTGAATATTCACACATTTCAGGGTTTCGCAGGTATATAATAAGTGAAGGCGGTATGCTGAGTGTGTAGGACAAATTTTACTTTGTAGTAATCACGGCAAAATGAACGATATTTTTAAAATAATTTATCGTCAGTTAATCATATAATAAGATAATTATTAAATTTACGCTCTTAAAAATTAAATACAACATTTGTCAAAATATAACTAGAATTTTGACAAAATAATTCCTACATAATAAAAATGCAAAAAAAAAAACAGAAAAAATAAAATTCACTCAGTACTCGAACTCGAAACCCTTCGTTCACCAGCGAGTTTTAGCTTACGACACCAGTGCTCTAACCAATAACGCCATCGTACGCCTTGCATGTGAGTGTACGTCTTACATTGGTATAACTTTTATACTTTGTGAACCAAAAACCACAAAAAATGCGTTATTTTCCGAAAACATAATCTGATCAAAAATTCCTGTTGTACTATTTCGGTTCACACCAATATACATTACTTAGAATTTTTTTAGATTTTTAGTTTAAACCATCTGGGCTACAGGGTGTGGGACAAAAATTTTTTTGCACAATTTTGGCAAAAATCTCATCAAAATAATTTATTTTTCAAAAATAAAATTTTGATCGTTAATCCACGTACTAAGGGCTTTCATTTGATACCCTACTCATAATTTAAAAAAAATATTTTTGTTTTCGATGAGCACATATTTGTTTATATTTTTAGGGGGGTATGTTTTTTAGATGTTTTAGTATTTTTCCTATGTGCGGGTCAAAAAGTTGTATAAGCATGCAAAATTTCAACTCTCTAGGTTTAGCCGTTTGGCTACAATTTTTACCGAACAGACAGACAGACAGACAGACAGACAGACAGACAGACAGACGATAAAATGACGGTATAAGGGTTTTTTGGTCATACCTACAAAACCCTAAAAATGTAAAAACCATAGTAGAAGCTATGTGTTGGCCACATGCATTTATATTACATGCAACTAAGTATTCTGTTATTATATTTATTATTTCATAAATACCTAATTAAATTTGCGTAATATAGAATTACATCGACGCTTAAGTGTTATTATAAGATTGTATTGACAGGTGAATGATTTATTGTAATTATTTATAGTTAGTGGCTAAAAATTCAGTCTATTTACATATTGTTGTTGAAATATGTTTTTAAATTCATTCTGGGTAATTATAACATTGCATCACCTACATACATACATGCTAATGTTAAATCTCTATTTATTTTTTATTAGCAGACACACCCTGCTCGGGAGAAAATAACAATTTATCAAATATATTTTAATTCGGAAAAATAAATGATTGTTGCACAATCAAAAAATTCACATTATTTCAATGATGGGTTAAATGCCAACATACGTTACCTTCGATTTTTAGTTAGATTTAATTTAAGAACGTTTAATTTATCAAAATAGTTTTATGCAGGGTTTTAGCAATTTACGTTCTCTCATCAATTGGTACGTGTAACGTGTAAACAGCACTCATTCGGCAGTAACAATATTTTTACTTTTAATGGTTTTATTGTTGCTTAGGCGGAAATACAAACAATATTAATATGTTTCAAATTATATTATAATAATTTTAATTCTGCATTTTTATAAAATGTTTTTTTTTTTAAAGTAACTGTAACAATGTTTAACAATATTTATTTATTTTATGCAATTTATTATATTAAACCTATACTTATTTCTAGGGTTTGATAATGGTTTAGATCAAACTGAAACTAGCAAGCAAATAATAAAATCATTTTAAATATTTGACTAACTGCGCTTTTATATATCGACCGAAACCCAAGAAAACACCTATATATTTATAATTATTTAATTTGAATATTTAATTCGTAAATTGTTGTTAAATATTTATTTTTTTTATCTTAATGCTACATTAACTCTTACTTAAAATGTACCTCATAAAATTTGAGTAAAATAATCGTTCTTGAGTTTTATAAATACCATAAATACTTTATTTACCTACTTATGAAACAATGTAGGTAAATATTTTTTCATTTTTTATTTTAAATACCTAATATTAATTAATTTATTTTTCATGAATTTTATTGGTTATTTTTAAGTAAAGGGCGGATTCAACTCGGGTGAATTCCCTGATTATTGCAAAGCAGCTACCGCCTAAACAACCGCTTCAGTCTGAATCTGGACGTCGGACAGGACGGACGTATCAAGTTGGGCGTATACTATGCTTTGCTAGAAATTTAGTTGGTTAGTATGAAACAGGATTTTATGAATGTTGGACGTATGAAAAAATTGCAATTGAAAATATTGTAATTTCAGATAAAAAACATTTTTAATATATTCCATAGTAAACCTGAATACAAATTATTAATAAATTATTTATTTACGATAAAATAAAAATGGTGTACATTTGTACCCCACACTGCAACCAAAGGACACCGTAACGTAAGGGTTAATGATTAGTGGTACACCACCGGTTCTTTTACGTAAAACCGGTTGGAAATCACCGTTATAGAAATATTTATATTTGACGTTCAAATAAACGCTTGTAACACGACAAACCAGATCCCGACGCCACTGACCGGCCGAGACTGCGTAGACAGCGCTTACCGGTCATATATGTGTAGCAGTACCGCGTGTGTTACCTCAGAGTACAGACGAACTGTAAAACTTTTGTGTGTTTTGATCAATTTTGTACATGTTTTCACTATGGTTGTAATTGTTTTGGCTTAAATAATAAATTAACATCTCTTGCAATAAAGTCTTGTTATAAGTGGCAGCCCAACGTGACGCCTAGAACAGTTTTCAAACCAGTGTAACAGTGTTAACATGAACGAGCGGCCATTTTGTGTTCGCTTGCTCTGCTTGTAAACAACGGGTGCCTGTACAGGGCCGGACTCAGTGACAATTGTGCGGTGAATTTGTGCGATACGTGTGTCCGAAATTTACCAGATTCCGATTTGTTACTGCAACCCTGCATATTTCATTGTAAAGATGTCGCAAACCACGTCTGCCGTTACGCTTACAGACGAACAGTTACAAACGCTCATAACGCGTTTAACGGGAACTGAAAGGCCTGTTCAAGATGAAAAGGTTACGGTTTCACAATTTACAATTGCTGGAAACTTCTCCAAGTGTACTACGCGCTTCAATGGAGACAAGTCGTCAGATGTAGACGCTTTTTTGGACGCAATCCTAGTGTACAAGGATTGTACGTGTGTGAGTGATGAGAATGCACTCCGTGGCATCCCTATGCTATTGGAAGGCACAGCAGCTACATGGTGGAAGGGTGTGAAGGACAGCATCCTCGACTGGGACAGTGCAGTGACCGCGTTTCGCGATGCCTTTTCGCGCAGACTACCGGCTCACCTAGTGTATAGAGAAATTTTCTCTCGCGAACAGAAAGACGATGAAAGTTGTGAACTTTTTGTGTGTCATGTGCGTGCGTTATTCGCGCAACTGCCGTACGTGTTGCCAGAACGTGTGCAATTAGACATTGTTTACGGACTTCTCAATCGGAAAATACGGAAAAGACTCCCGTGTAGTGACTTTGACTCTTTTAAAACAATGCTAAAGCGCGTCAAGGACATTGAGAATTCACAACGTGAAAGTTCGGTACGCGGTGATGAACAGAAAAGCTTCACCGATAAGAAAGATACGAAACTACGTCCGCGATGTAATTTTTGCAAGAACTTCGGACATTCTGAACCAGAGTGTAGGAAGAAGGCCCAAAATAAGGAAATAACGCCGTCTACCCCAGTGCGAACCGCTTCTGAAACGAAGTCGCGTCTAGAATGTTATGGGTGTGGTAAACTAGGCCACATACGCAGCCAATGCCCTAGTTACACCCCAGCTGCGAAAACCAACGTCCAACCAATAAAAAACGAGACATCGTCGTCAGCAGAATTTCTGTCTGCAGGTCTCGCGCTCGACAACAAAGTGTGTCGCCCCATGATTCCTGTCATGATAATGGGAAAACGAGGCAGAGTGTGCCTTGATACAGGATGCAGATGCAGTATAGCTGGAGCGCAGCTATACCAGATCCTGATGGACCAAGAGTGTCCATATTCGGAGATGAACCTGGAAATGAGGTTGGCTGATGGAAAAGCTCGCCATGTCCACGCACGAGTTTTCACGGTTGACATTCAGGTTGCCGAACATACAATCCCCTCAAAGGTGATTGCAATTCCGGAACATACAGAATCTCGCACGCTACTTGGCGTCGACTTCCTGCAAACCGCCGGAATAATTCTGGACATCGCTAAGAACGAGTGGTTCTTCACAAACGAGCCAGGAAATCGATTCGTGTTCGAGGGAGAGGATCCGTGCCCAGCCGAACCAATCGCAACAGTTGAAGCCACCTTGAGAGATGACGAAGGTGCAAGCCTCAGCGAGGAAGAGAAATCTCGCCTTGCTGCCCTGCTCACGCAGTATGATGACGTGTTCTCTACAAGTAAGGAACCAACGCCGTATGCGGAACACGCAATACGTCTTTCCGACGATACCCCGATAGCTGTACCCCCGTACAGACTGTCGCCACAGAAGAAGGAGTTCCTACAGCAGGAGCTGGAGAAGATGCTGGCTGACGAAGTCATAGAAGAGTGTGACTCGCCCTACGCCGCACCAGTCGTCCTTGTTCCAAAGAAGGATGGCCAGTACAGAGTCTGTGTAGACTACAGAGGTCTGAATGCAGTGACTATTCCAGACAGATACCCTCTGCCCCGTGTGGATGACCTTCTGCACGCCGCGAAGAAAACGTTGTACATGACAACGCTTGACCTTAGGTCCGGATATTGGCAAGTAGCCGTGAAGGAAGCTGATAGAGACAAGACAGCTTTCATCACCCCCTTCGGAAGCTACCGCTTCAAGCGCCTACCATTTGGCCTACGAAACGCTCCGTCGACCTTCCAGAGGTTGATCGATCGACTTCGCTCCGGTATCCGTGATGTGCTAATGCTAGCATACATTGATGATCTAATCATCTTGTCGACCAGTTATGATGAACACCTCGAAGATCTCCGAAGAGTTTTCGAGCGCCTTCGGCTGTACAAGCTGCATGTGAATCGAGCCAAGTGCAGGTTCGTTTCATCAGAGGTAAAGTACCTCGGTCACTTGATCACTCCAGAAGGTATCAAGCCAGACCCAGAGAAGATCGCCGCCATAACCAACATGCCTGCCCCGCAGAATGTCAAACAGTTGCTGACGTTTTTGCAAACTGGATCCTGGTTCAGACGATTTGTGCCAGGTTACTCAGGCGTTGCCAAGCCGCTCAGCGATCTAACGAGAAAAGACGCCCCATGGAGGTGGGGCCCTGAACAAAACACCGCCTTCAATGAATTGAAGCGACTACTGACCACGACGCCTGTATTAGCGCAAGTAGACAGTACATTGCCGTATGTATTGCGCACCGACGCAAGTTCTTATGCGTTAGGAGCAGTTCTACTCCAGGGGGAGCATCCTAACCAGAGACCAGTAGAGTACGCAAGTAGATTGCTTACAGCACCTGAACGCAACTACAGTACGACAGAGAGAGAGGCTCTAGCTGTAGTTTGGGCCACCAACAAGTTTAGAGGATACCTAGAAGGTGCGCCTGTAACAGTAATTACGGACCATCAGCCCCTACGCTGGCTGATGTCTCTCAAGTCGCCTAGTGGACGCCTAGCCAGGTGGGCCCTAGCACTGCAACCATATGAGCTAACAGTTGAGTACGCTCCTGGAAGGAGTAATTCTGTAGCAGACACCCTTTCGAGACCGCCATTGCCTGAGGAGGAAGTCAACATGGTCAGCGTGGACTTGCCGACAACTCCTGCAGAAGAAGTTAGAGAGAAGCAGTTGAACGATCCTGATCTAGCGAAGATTGTTTATGCTTTCGAGAACGGAGATGACTCTGTCAATCTCGCACGCTGGACTGAGCGAGGATACGTGATGCTTAATGGCGTATTATACAGGTACCAACCTGAAAGTGAGAATGAGGAAGCAACACAAGTTGTCCCACGAAGTGAAGTTCCGAAAATCTTGTTCGAATACCATGACTCGCCCACTGCTGGTCATTATGGAGCCGAGAAGACGCTGCAAAGGATCAGCTCACGGTATTATTGGCCAGGCATGCGCCGAGCAGTTATCGAGCATACCAAAACATGCGTTGAATGCCAGCGCTATAAACCTACAAACCTGAAGCCCGCTGGATTCCTACAGACGCCAGTGCAACACCGGCGCTTCGAAGTATTGTCAATGGACTTATTCGGTCCGTTGCCCGAAACTCCCACAGGGGAGCGATGGATTTTTGCGGTAGAAGACACTGCCACTCGGTGGATCGAGCTATTCGCATTAAAAGCCGCCACTGCAGATGCCTGTGCAAGGTGTCTCATAGACGAGGTGATTTTACGATACGGAACACCTCGCCGCGTCATTAGTGATAATGGCGTACAATTCGTTGGAGATGTGATGCAGAAAGTAGCCCACTGCCTCGGGTTCAACCAGAGTCTAGTTCCTGCCTACCATCCGGAAGCAAACCCGGTGGAACGGAAGAACCGTGATCTGAAGACACAGTTGGCCATCTTAACCTCCAGCTGCCATACAGAATGGAAGGATCACCTTCCCAGCATAAGATTTGCGATGAATTCTGCTGTGAGTTTGGCCACCGGCTACTCACCAGCTTATTTGTGTTTCGGAAGAGAGATCCGGACACCCGATGATGTACAACGTGACCTGCGATCGATCGTAGATAACTCTCCATTCGTGCCGCAGATCACGCCTTATCTGAGAACGTTTGCCAATGCGTTAGCGGAAGCCAGGGAAACGCATGAGCGTCAGCAAGACCGCTCCAAGCTGTACGCTGACAAAGGAAGACGCACCAGCCCCGATTACAAGGTTGGCGACCAAGTCTTAGTGGAGGTACACGCTCTTAGCCGAGCCGCCCAAGGCTATACGTCAAAGTTCGCTCCCAGGAGGGACGGACCATACCTGATAACGAAACAGGTATCCCCAAGCACTTATCAAGTTGCTTCGCCAGCCACACCAGGAGAACCCCTCGGTGTGTACCATTCGTCGGCATTGACGCCTTTTGTCCCTTCCGTACGAGATGACCAAGAGGAGGATTTGCCGCCCGCACCTGTCAAGCCCATCCGGAAACGAGGCCGTCCAAGGAAGACCGCCTCCAGAGTTCAACAGCCGCCCCAACGACGAGTTAGTGAAACTACAAACGAGGGAGTTTCTGCAGTTTCAAGGGGGAGTGTTGTAACACGACAAACCAGATCCCGACGCCACTGACCGGCCGAGACTGCGTAGACAGCGCTTACCGGTCATATGTGTGTAGCAGTACCGCGTGTGTTACCTCAGAGTACAGACGAACTGTAAAACTTTTGTGTGTTTTGATCAATTTTGTACATGTTTTCACTATGGTTGTAATTGTTTTGGCTTAAATAATAAATTAACATCTCTTGCAATAAAGTCTTGTTATACGCTGAAATTTCAATCTTCAGCATGCCGATCGGAGTAGCGTAGTGGTAAAACACGTACCGGGTTTGATCCTGTTCAGGCATGGTATTTTCATTACAAAATATTAGAATTGTCCTGGTTAATTGCCTTAATAACAAAGGCCATAAACGTGAAATAATAAAAAAAAAAACTTCAGTGTAATAAAAGCCCAGTTCTGAGGCAATTTTTGATGAAAAAATGTGATTTATACGCTGGAAAATATGGTGGTTCTATATTTATTTCAAGGTTGTTTGATTTACTTTTAAAACCAATAAGATAATTTATTTCATTTTATGAAAAGTTTATAGGAAATGTAAGTTATAGAAAAAGTTGATGCGAAAACAACCATATCTGTGACAGAATCAAAGCCAATTAAACTTGCATATATTGTGCTAAATAATAATGATAATAATATATCTACTTAATCAGGTAGCACCGAGCTAACAGCTTTTTACCACTAAAAATACATAATATTGAAAATATGAATAAAAACTTATAAAATTGGTTTTACACAGTTCAATTAATTGATCAAGTTTTTTGTAAATTAATTGAAAAATTTATTGGTAACCTTGGAAACAACAGCATCACTTTACACACATCAATTTATTTATAATTTTTTTGAAAATTTTTACATTACCATCTGTAAAACATGTTGACATATTTATCAAAATGAAAATATTGAAACAATCTTCACAAAGTTACGAGCTGTGAACAAAAACCAAAGAAATAACCTAGATAAAGGTAAATTAGAACGTTTGAGGTTATGTTAGGTTTGAAAATGAAACACAAACAATATATTTCGAGGTTATGCTACAACTAAACAGTTGGCAATATCTTAACAGATAAAAATATACCTAGAACTCCCTAAAAAATTTATGAAAAATTGATGAAACATAGATATTTTCAAAATAAATTGATCTATTTTTGTGTCAACTAATTGTTCAATTAATTGACGAAATTAATACACTTTACACACATCAATTAATTGAATGTCAACTTTTTCAATTAATTGATCAATAAATTGAATCGTGTAAAACCCACTTTACTAAATTTTATCACACGAAAAAAAAATAGGCAAAAATAATCTGTTAAAATGTATAGGTTTACTGGCCTCGGTAACGCAGAAGTAGCGAATCTGTATATTCTCGTACGAAGGTCCTGGGTTTGAATTCTGGTCAGGGCACGGATGTTTTTATTCGTCCTTAATACGTCATCCTTATTAAAAATAAATTTAAAAAAAAGAAAACCTCGAAGCTAGCAAAATGATAACTCTGAAGCCAAATCATAAGTAAAATATTGTTGTGAAGTGTGAATTTTCACACATTTCAGGATTTTGTAGGTATTTAAAAAGTGTAAGAAGCCAACATAATACTGAATGTCTAGTAATATTTATTCTATAATCACATCAAAATCAATAGTTTTTTTATAATCATTTTTATTCGTCATTGGAGTACTAAGAGCTTCCATTTAATGTTTTTAAACAAGTCGCCAAAAATCCCAGCGGTCATGAGAATAATAAGAAATATATTGATAAACTTAATATATAAATATATTATTTCTCACTGTTAATAATGTGTTATTTTATTTATAAGTATTTCATTACTATAAATCAGAGTTTCCCAAACTGTGCTCCGCGATATAGCAACGATATTGCTCGGCGACGAATTCTTCTCGTGAAAAGCCCTTCGCGGCTCAAAAAGTTTGGGAAACTCTGCTATAAATAATTTATTCCTCTTTGATACCTTGAAAACAAAAATCTAAAACAATTCAAACAATAGGTTGAATCACAACGTATAATAGTATAATAAAATAACTGAACAATTTACTGTGTAGAGTGTAGTGTGGTGTTCAAACTTGGTCCTCAGCAGTTAAAAAAAAACTATTATATTTTTCATTTTAAAAAAGTCACACTATTTTAGCCATAAATAAAAAAATCCATAACATTATTAGCCATAATTTAGTCATGAATTATAAAAATACACAAAACACAAAAACTACAATATTTTTCAAAAACCAGATCTGATCAAAAATTCCTCTCGTACGTTTCCAGTTCAGATCAATGTACAATACCTATTATTTTTTCAGATTTTTAGTTTAACCCCTTGAAGTAAAAGGGGGCGGGACAAGAACTTTTTAAGCACATTTTTGGCTTAAATCGTGTTAAAAAAATCGAATTTTAAAAAGCGTCTTATGAGCTTTCTTTTGAAAGCTCTCTTATTTAACATATTACAGAGGTATAAATTGGTACATTTATAAAGTAGATGCAATAAGAGACTAAACTCCAAATAGAAAAAGCACAAATATAAACAGAAATATTAATTTAAAACAATATTTTAATACAAGTTGGTTGTGTGGATGTGATAAATAAAATGTTTTTTTGTTGTTGTTTGTGTATTTGATTTGCTCGTCAGACGCATATGAAATAAAGACAGTAAATAGTGTTAAAGATATTAAACATTTCAAAGATAAAGTTCTTAAACATAATGTGTCTCATAAACATATGCATTATTCGGTCAAATTTGCCATTTAAATATACGATTTCAACTTGATACTGCGTATAAACGTTCAATTAAAGAACATAACGAAAAGGTTAAATCTAATATTTAAATACATGTGAATATGTGTAGGTATCTGCTTAATTAATAACCAAATATGTTATGTTTTTGACTACAAAGCATTGTCTTAATAATATTGCAATTTTAATAATAATAATAATAATAATAATAATAGAAGTAATAACTTCAAAAATGATAATAATAATATTGACCATAAATCTTAATAAAAGTGCCAGATTTGTCAGTTTTTCTAGTTGCAGAACATATTTTCAGGTATTTTTTATTTATTTACTTTTTTCTCGTATAACTATATTTTAATAGATATATATGGGAAAAAAAGTGTCCCCCATAATATTTTACTCACCAGCCGCTACTGAGTTTATGTACATTTTGTCTCATAGAATAATGTGGTACTCATAACTCAATTTATTGCAAAAGTGGACATAGAATAGAATGGAACTCAGCCAGCGATATGTCTGTACGGTAGTTGTGGACCAATATCTAGACCTGGAGAGTTGAAATTTAGCATGCGTACACAAATCTTTGACCTGCGTATAGGAAAAATACTGAGCCTTCAAAAGAGCACGTTGCATGGAAAATATAAAATAGCATTGACATTTTTCATCCCTTTTAGCTTTTAATCTAAGGCAAAGCCCTCGGTTGTCTCCAGTGGCGCAGCCAAGGGGGGGGGGGGCGACGGGCCTGGGCCCCCCCAGGACCAGCAGATTACACGGCGCTGATCGGGGAGTTGAAGATAAATTTATTAACCACAACCAGTGGCGCAGCCAAGGGGGGGGCAATTTTAAAATGACACCTCAAACGTGAAATAGAGTAGAAATAGTAGAAATATAATAAAGAGAGTAGTTTTGGAGACAATCGTGCTCTTAAAATCGGTATTTGGTTTTATTTTGTAGATAAATGTGAATATCAATATCTTCTTAGGTATTTTTGAAATTATGATATTTTACACACAATAAAGACTGATATAAGTTGTACTGAACAACAGCGGCATATTCAGAGGGAGGGGGGGCACAAGCCCCCTCGAAGGTCCAATGAAATGAAAATCAAATCTATCATAATTGTACAGAAAAATAACTTATGTATTTTACAATAATAATAAGCTATATTTTATTATGATTAGTGTTGAAATTAACAGAAAATGCATATTTATACATTATTTTTAGATTTTCGTAGGTATAATCAAGAAATACTTATTCCGTCACATGAGTCTGTTCGTTCGATACAAATTGTGGTCAAGCGGCTGATTTAGTGAACTGAACATAAGTAAGAGAAATATTGAGACTTAAAAAAATATATCCCGCGAAAAATATAAATAAATATGTATTTATTGAAGAAAAAATCAAGTGAAGGTTTTTGATAACATGTATTAACAACTACATGTTTTTATCAACAAATAATGGAATTATTATTTGATATAAACATCAATATCCAACAGCAGGGGTGTCAAACTGATTTAGGTCGCAATATATTTTACATACAAAATGATAAGCAGTGACAGAACTTTAAATATACCGAAGGGTTTCTTGACATTTTTTTATAAACGTAGAAGGGGAAAAGAGTATATTTTACATTTTTAAATATATTTTTCCCCTAAATAAGTTCAAGTGATTTTGATTACCGCTTCAAGGGCCACAAAAAATGAGGTTGAGGGCCGTATGCGGCCCGCGTGCCCTCGAAATTTGATTCGGCCCTCCCCTAGACAAAATCCTGGTTGCGCCACTGGTTGTCTCATACTCCTAACATAATCTTTAATTTTTTGTGTTTATTTCATATGATTTATAAATTCCAACGTTTTTATGAAAAATTTACTTCTTTTTATAGAATATATTTATCAAAAGTATTTTGTTTTATTAATGTGCTGACAAATCATCGAGTTGCAGATGAATGCATTTCTCCTCATTTCTCCTCCGTATTCTCTTGTATAAGTCCCATGTTGAACGAAATGTGCTTCGTCGCACGTTGGATCATAAACGTGCTCTGTAAGAATCCATTCAACGAACACGTATAAATATATCGCCATTCAATTAAAATTACCTAATTATTACAGGATAACACAGATGTATGAATGTGTGGAACTTTACAAAAAGAATTAATGAATTCATAATAGAAGACATAATAATAATAATAAGTTACTATCGTTTGGAAGTAACTTCGCGGCTTCTAGAACGCCAGAATGATATGACAGTCACCTGTTAACGTGATCTTTCGACCAATCTTATTATGTCCAGGGCCGTCTTAGGCCATGCAGGGGCCCTTGGGCACACAGAGCTTGGGCCCTTTTATAAATTTAAAAAATAGTGAATGAAAACATCAGTATGTACTTTTGTTTAGT
The DNA here is from genome assembly GCA_963971575.1 of Liopterus haemorrhoidalis. Lineage (NCBI taxonomy): Eukaryota > Metazoa > Arthropoda > Insecta > Coleoptera > Dytiscidae > Liopterus > Liopterus haemorrhoidalis. Next base: position 179,456,007 of record OZ020611.1, read on the forward strand.
GACTATTGGTTATTATGGTTATCTTTATACAAATCAAATATAAGTGAAGTGATTACTATTTTGAGAATTGGACTTACGTTAATGATGATGGTTTCTTCCAGGATTTCTGTTGTGCAAAATCTTCTATTATGTCCTCAAAGCCTAATTTTTGAAGGATATTACTTTCTATGCACATGATTGACAAATTAGTAAGTCGTTCTTCTAACATAGTCGTACGTAATTCATTTGTTCTTTTTAGCCGTGAAAATGAGCGCTCTCCACTACAATTGGTGACCATAAATCTCATCTGGTTTTCGATTTACATTTAAATTTAGAAATTTTAACGACAATTCTTAGTAAAATTGCACTAAAAATTGAGCTCCTCTTTTTTCCGTGTAAACGACGACCTCGGCATTTTCATCAAGCTGGTAGCCCTGGGCTCGTGCCCCAAGTGCCCTTATGGTAAAGACGGAACTGATTATGTCTGTATAAAAGATATGTTTGTATATTTTAAATCATCTTAAAATGATCAATAACAGGGTTCTTTCTACAATAATTTTTAGTAGTATGCAGATAAAAAGGAATTCTATTTTTTGATCCGACTGAATAAGGTTAATAACGACAAATTAAATTTTAAGAACGACAAAAATACACGACAAAATATGCTAGTGAATGACAAAGCCTGGAACACCATCAGTGAACCTATGTAGATATTTCTCATGTGGAAATTAAAGTTATGTTGGCTGTCATTTAAAGAATTCGAAGAAATATATTTTAGTATTTGGGTGATGGAAACGTTAAACAGCGAGTTTGTTTGCTCTTTTTCAGCATTTTTGAGCAACATTTTGGGCATTAATCACTCGCAATTTGTTATGTTAATTTGAGAACAAAAAACGGATTGAAGTGAGGATTAAAGAAAAAGGAAGGTGGATTGCAGTGATGATCAAAAAAGAAGAAGACGGATCGAAGTGATGACAAAAAAAAACGGTGTGAAGCGATGTCAAAAAAAGAGGAATACGGATCGAAGTGGTGACAAAATAAAAAGGAAGATGGATCGAAGTGATTACAACTAACAGAAAACGAATCGAAGTGAAAACAGAAAAAAAAGAAAAACTATCTTTTTTTTATTATTGGGTTTGTCGGTATGACAAAAGAAATTATACCGTCACTCAAGTGTCTGTCTGCCAGTCTGTCTGTCTGTAGAAATTGTGGCTAAACGGCTACAACTAGAAAGTTGTAATTTGGAATGCATATACAAAAATATTGAGACCGCAAAAAACAAATCGCGTGAAAAATATACACAAATTTGTATTTGACGAAAAAATAAATATATTCCTTTTAGTTTTGAGTGGGATATCAAATAAAATCTCTTAATGTGTAGATAAAGAATTAAAATTTTATTTTTGAAAAACAAATATTGTTTCAATATAAATAATGTGTCAAAAAACTTTTTAATATTCTAGATAACCAAACGTTTTGAAGCATTTACGTGAAGGGCTCAATGAAAGAGTCAATAAAGGAGAAATTAAATAGAATCGTTTATTTTTGAAACCACCTATTAACCAAAATCGGCAATATTGAGTTTATGCTAGATTCACATTATTTGTAGATATACGCATCGTTTAGTGCAAGAATCAATATCCTTAGAAACAAATATTATAAATGTAATGTGGAAAAACAGTTTACTGAAAAAATCATCAATGTGCAAGTTGGAAAACATTTTTTTTTAGAGCTTGAAAAAGCATTACAATTTTGACAACTCAACAAAATAGTGTTTAAAAAGAGATGTTTTAAATGAATGATTTATGTTTAGCATCAATAAAATTTTCGTAGCGAAAATGTATAGAATTAAAATTAAGATATTTGTATTCTTCTTCTTCTATGCCTTCTCTTTTTAGAGGTTGGCTATCATCAAGGGCTAGTTTCACTTTGGATTGCTGTTATTTTCTAGTTATATCCTTAAAAAATGATAAGAATCAATATCCTTAGAAACAAATATTATAAAAGTAATGTGGAAAAACAGTTTACTGAAAAAATCATCAATGTGCAAGTTGGAAAACATTTTTTTTTTAGAGTTTGAAAAAGCATTACAGGTTTGATAAGTCAATAAAATAGTGTTTAAAAAGAGATGTTTTAATTAATGATTTATGTTGAGCATCAATAAAATTTTCATAGCGAAGTAACATAGTTTTTTTCGAATCTCTCAAAACACGGTTAAATTAAATTCTTACAATTTAATATGTTAATCATGTACCAGCTATTGTGTAAAAATATAATGCTCCAAAAAAGGATTGAACATTGTGTATGAAATATATTTTTTCTGCACTAATCTCGGGTACTAATCAACAAATAGTTTTAAAACAATATCTTGTCAGAGAAACATGACTAACACAAAATGCTGCCTAATGTGGTGTTTCTATGGTTCACGGTTCGATGTCATTTCCTGAAATTCGTTTTAGGAATTGTTTATCGCCATCTTAATTCATCTTTTGACATTGATATTATTTTATTTCTAAATATCCATTTATTGTCAAAAAAATGCAATAATTTAGTATTGCAAAATTAAACTTCAATTTAAGTCAATTCATCACCAAACCCAATTAAATATAGTTTTTCTCAAACTACATCAACTTTGGATAATCTCCTGGTAAACAACGTAAGTTTATATTGTGATATTAATTACTTCCCTTCAATTGGATGCTCAGATCACGCATGTCTTTTAACATCTACTCAAGTTATTAGAAACCAAATTGAAAATGTCTTACAACACAAAAATATTTGGAAAGCTAATTTTCCAGGCATAACTGACACGCTTTCAAAATCTAATTTAAATGATATTTTGAAGGATCTGTTTTAACGAGCTGTATAATGTTTTAAGCAGTAACTTCTTTAAGGGTGTTGAACATTACACCCCAATAGAACGCTCCACTAAACCTTTTCTGAAAAAGTGGTCAAATTCGCATCTTTTTCATTAGTATAAAGAAAAATGTCGGAGAGAAAATACAAAAGTATACCTTCGTATGATCGCTACAATCAACAACGACTTATGCCAAAGAGATCGACCTCTGAAACAAGAAAAGCAAGAAAACAAAACGAAAATAATTTTCTGTTTAGAGGATCCCAGACATTTTATAGTTATGTTCGTTTTTCTTCGGAGATGCATTTATCAACTCTTACACGATAGAGCTAGATGGTCCACTGCCTGTTATGGATACGAATTCAAGTTAACAGACTCTGGCATCACATATGATCTTGTTTATAAAGAATTGGCTAAATTAAATGAATTTGCTACACATAGATCTGACAATATTTCGTCAGTAATTCTGAAACGACTTAATGATGAACTAGCATTACCATTGTCTACAATTATGAATCGTTCTTTTACTTCTGGTATTCTGACGTCTTCTTGGTATCCTGCATAATCTTGGATAATAGTGGCGACTATCTTACATTTCCTCGAAAGGAATAATCTTCTTCTCAAACATCAATATGGATTTCATCCTGGCCGCTCGGTTACCACTAACATGTTATGTTGCACAAATATTCAAGCTATGGGCAAATAGAGCGCATACCGTTAGATATTATTTATCAGGACTTACGGTTCTGTTCTTGGCCCGTTGCTTTTTCTCATTTATGTAGCAGATCTCTTTTTGTTTATCGATTTGATAACCTTATGTGATGCATGACGATACTAAATCTTTGAATAACGCTTTCATCGATTTTTTCACATTATAAAATACTCTAAAAAAACATCCTTTTGTGGTAAACTGAGTGGTTGTTTCTGTTAAATAGTAACAATATATGACTACACATTAAATGAGTCACATTAAAAAAAAAAAAAAAAATTGAGTCGTAAGTTGACTCGGGTATTATTGTAACAACGGAGCCGGTCGCAGCATGTCTTGGAATATGTCAGAAATTCTATAACTATATGTTCTGTATTATCTACCAATCATTTTGTCGACCATATCCTGAAATGACATTAAAACTTTATACAACTTATGTACGACTTCAAAGACGTTAGACTAGGTGGTCATGTATTTAAACTCAATAAAGGGAAGTTTACAAAAAGGTGCATGAGTGTTTCTTTAGTAATCGTGTATTCTGTGCATGGAATGATTTACCTTCGAATCTGATGTGCTTCGAAATGTTAATTTATTTAGAAATAATTTAGACATTCTCACTGGACTACGTTAAATTATAACGTCAATTGGTGCAGGATTTCCTATTTAGGCCATTAAGAATTGTTGGTTAAGGCTTTGTTAAGAATTTGATGTATTTTGTGTTACCTGTATTTGTATTTGTTGAATATCTGAAAAAAGGGTCAGTACGTAAATGAGCGCGTCGTGTCTTCTTTAATCATTTTGTTTGTGCAATTTCTGAATGCGGGGTCCCAGCAAGTGAGAAACCTTGAGAAATTACTTCTGTCGCCCATGTTTTACGCTGGTCCTGCTTGTTCTTATAAATATATATATATATATATATATATATATATATATATATATATATATTAAATAAAATTCTTATGTCATACTCGTCATAAATTTATTAAAACAATTTTTATCGAGACGTTTCGATTGGTAATCCAATCATCCTCAGTCCAATATTATTGTCAGATGTGTAAAATAATGTATTTCCACATTAAAATGTGTGGAACGGACAGCAACGGTTAATCATAGTCTAGCCGAACGGTCTGTCCTATTCAGACCGACGGCTAAGCCTTGCGGTACGGGGAGCTTCACTAAGTTAAGGAGACCAATGATTTAATGAACAAGGAAATTAACGACACATTATTATTAAAAACATTATCATTTTAAAAACTTGGGAACTAAAATTTGGCGTACAGCTACGATGGCTATTTGCACCTTCTATTGAAGAATAATGTCAACAAGTTGTATACAATTGGATGAAATAAAGCAATTGCTTAGTGTACGGATTCAGCACAATTAATAATTATAAAATATTCTGACATGATCTCCAATTTTAGTGAAATCATATCGGTATTAATGATGAAAAGGTGTACGGGTATCGGACATAAAATAAAGCACAACTATCTACAGCTGACTAGTTTAGAAATAAAGTAAGAAAAAACTGTAGATAGTTGTGCTTTATTTTATGTCCGATACCCGTACAACCTTTCCACTTTTACTCTATTACGGACACGACCATCTCCACATCGGTATTAATACTACATTTAACCCTATCTGCGACATTTGTGAAGGCGGAGAGGTAAAAAATTGGAAAATATTAAAAATTTCTTGAGGACTTTAACGATACAGGATCGCTTAAGTTCATTAGTAATCATTAAGTTCATATGTATAGAAGCATGAACGTTGAAATTTAATTTCATATGTTGCTTCCTAGGAGACGAGAGCAAGACGCTTTTAATTTTAATATAATAATAATACGATTGGAGCAAGTGAAAATTATAAAAATTTAACTTCACCGTGTATTATAATTAATGTAATTACTTACCTGTATTTGCTCATTATGACGTGAGTATAAATGTGCTGTAAAAATAATAATAATAATAAGGTTGCTGAAGTTTGCGATTAGTGGACGCTTGTCAAGACCTGACAAACCCCAAACATAATAATAATAGGGTTTTGCAATCTTACGACTAGTATTCACAAATATATGTTTATTTATTAATTGGTATATATTACTACACATCTGGCTGCCCAGTGTAATAAGCGGTTTACTACTGTATATTGGATTTTAAAAGGACAATTGTTATATATGTGTTTCATATTTGTTTTACTGTTGCTCGTAGCTGTGGAATAGTGAGGTATATGCTGGTACTAATTTTGAGAAAAAGGGGAAATAAGTCATAAATCAAATCAAATAATCATAATTTGAAATAGTTGTAGGCACAGGGAATTGCGGGGCATTAAAAATATATGTAATATATGTTTGGCGGAGTATAATATTAACAAGCATAGTAGGGGACTGAAGAAAATATTCGTGCGAGGGCCAAAGAAAAAACGGTTTAATTCTCATCTCTTTCCCCTTTATAGAGAGAAATATTGGAGAGAAAGCGCCAAAGCATACCTTCGTATGATCACTACAGTCAGGGTTGGCACGAGGGTCTACGACGCCCGTAGGCAAGATTTAATGGAGTGCCCCCAGACAGGGCAAAATTATAAGTGAAGACCTAAAAAAAAAGGTCCTCACTTCTAAGTTTCAAGTGAAGACCTAACAAGAAAAAAGTCCTCGTATAATATTGGCGGTTATAACCTTGGTGCCCTCCCTGGCATCAAGCGCCCTAATGCCTTGCATTACCTGCGGAGTGCGTTCCGCCGGCCCTGACTACAGTCAGGGCCAACACCGACGCATGTCAAACAGATTGACCCTTGAAACAAGAAAAGAATACGAAAATAATATCCTCTCTTCTGAGGATCGCAGATATTTTATAATTGAAGAGTGGAAGTGAGAAAGGGTGAAAGTGCCAGAAATATCAATTTCAGTTTTTTTTTTTTTTTTTGGCAAAATCGGCTTAATATTCCGTGATCTACAACTTGGTAAAATTTGTAAATGCCCGAAGATAATATTCGTGGGGTGGGGGGGGGGGTGAATTTGAAGCTACGCCGTTGTTCACAAGGCACTGGCTTTTATTATGTCCGCAGCTAAATAATAATCATTTTATATCAAAGGTTAAATATTTAAAATTGGATTTGGATTGGATTTGCTCAAGATCTATTAAATTTTATTATTTAACATTTGAATCTAAAATCTAAAATCTAAAATGAATATATCGAAATGTGTGGTATAAAAATTAAATATGATAATTACATTTTAGATGACTCAAGGTACAATCAGTATTGTGTAATAGACGTATTTGTAACACTAGTAGCAAACATCGCAGTATTTATTAGTTACGTAGTATCGGCATATTGAAGAGGTCACATTATCGGGTCTATTCTGTATCTTTTGTGGTTAAAAAAGATTTGGTTAAAAATGATGGTTAAAAAGTAACATTTTAACTAGGCATTCAAATTTTAACCTTGTTTCTTATTCTGTATCTCACGTTATAACACAGGCGTTAAGTTCTAATTTTTTAACCTTATGGTTAAAAGTATGTTGTGAAATTATCTACAAGGGAAGGTATTTTGCTTGTGTAATTGTGGATTTAATGTAAACAAGTGTTATGGTTGAATCGTGAATGAACAACGATCAAATATAATAAATCTATATTGCGGAAATGTACAATATTTATACATAAATAATTATGGGTGCTGAAAGTAAATAATATATTATAATATTACCATAATATGCAAATGTATCAATATTTTCTTTCTTTCTTCTATATTAAGATACTTTTATTTTCAGGTTATATTTACCTTATTTTTATTTTTAAACAGAGAAATTAAAATTTATAAATGTATCACAGTTTCAAAGTTTTCAATATTTACTTGCAATTTATCGGGAAACGGGAAATATTTTGATTCTTCTCGGATTAAAAAAAAAACATGTAAAACGAAATATTTCGTAAGTTTTAGAACAATGAAAATATTTTAAAATATTTCTTCAGGTAAATTAAAAGGGTCTCTCATATCATGCAGTTGCCCTCGTTTAATTCGAACTGATCTCCAAAAAAGTATTTGTATATATTTTTTATTCACCTATATTAATTTTTCACTTATTAACCTCTTTTTGTTCAATTTGTTTTATTAATAATTGATTTAAAATAAACAGACTTGCCATAATTAATTCTAAAAATGGATTTTTCCTGGCTATTTGACGTTTAGAGGTTAGAACTATAGGTGGTTAAAAGTTAACACCATGTATTTGGCTGGAGTTAAAATTCCAAATATAACCTACTGAATTAACCATATCGAGGTTTAAATTTTAACGTCATAGAGTTACAGAATAACAAAATAGTGTAAAGCGTGGTTAAAATTTTTTAACTTCGACCTTGAGGTTAATTTTTAACTTTTTAAGATACAGAATAGACCCGTATATGAGATATGATACATATATGGCGACTAGGCACGTGGACAGCAACGTTACCTTGATAGCGCACCAAACACCGGCAATTCAACGCACACTTGAGCTATATTACTGCTTACCGGCTTGTCGACTACTGTAACTATTATACGTCATCATAGCTACACACTTGATGTATGTTCCGTGAATGTAATTGCCTAGGTCGTGAATGATTAACCTGGAGAAAGGTCAGCTTCTCTATATATATATAAATAGAGAGATGAGATATTTGATCTTTAATTGAAAATTGATGCTTGTGTTACACTGAATAATTTTCTTTATTTCTGCAAAGCTGTTCTACTTATATTGAATAAATATAGCCCTAAATATAAATATAAAATACTCGAGTATCAATTTATTCGAATTCTATATTCACAAATTCCGGCCTACAGGTTAATTCTGTTTTTTTGCCGCAACCTACAAGTTGGGTTAGAAAATCGGGACACAACAAATATCAAAATTGGGACATAAATCGGTAATATTTTCATTTGTACACTAGATTATATAATAATTAACGTATCTACAGTAGTGTTGACTGATTAATAAAAATTAAATGAATTTATAGTTCGTTTACTATATTATTATTATTACATCGTTAATATATCATTGTAACAAGCAGTCTTAAGATATTCAGCGCCCGTGGGCTACTAAAAATAATGCGCCCCTCTTCATAAGAAAATACATAACCAGAACCGTAGCAATGTTTTTGGCGCCCTTGGCAAATAAAGTAAATTGATTAAAAAAAAAAAACAAAGGTCTTGACTTTCCCAATTTTAAGTGAAGAGCAAACAAAAAAGTGCTCACCTCCCCAAATCCAAGTGAAGAAAAGTTAAAAAGATTCCAGGAAATATAGTTTAAACCTCTTATCTACAAAGTACAATCGTTTCAAATCTATATTAATAAAATTGGAGGCGAATATAATTTTTTTTTTAATTATTGGCCTCATATTTGAGTTTTACACATTTCAGACAATTATAAGACGATATCTGCAAAAAATTCAATTTTTGATTGTTCGTGTGCCCGAGATTCACTCAAAAACGGCTGAATATTTTCTATATGTGAACATATGCTATATGTCAAAATTACTATTATTAAGGGGTGTTTAAAACTTTATTATCTATTAAATTTATATTATATATTATATTATATTATTAAAAAACTTAAAATGTCTCCTTTATTATTGACTTGACAGAAAAAAATAGTTACAATAAGAAGACAAATATTTTTTGTTCAATGAATTTTTTCACTTGGAGAAATATTTGGAGAGTTATGGGGGGGGGGGGAGGAATTGTACAAAACCTAATTAGAATTTATATGTATGATATTCGTTTAAGATCCACCTTGGAAAATGGATACACTGATCTGGATACGGATTTTTATTTTTTGCGGATCATGCGCAGATACCGATACAGATATCCGGTACATCACTAATTTAGTTATATAATTTAAATTTATTTATTTAAATGTCATTTGAATTAATACAAGTACATAGTTGTGCAGTATGACTGAATCGCAAAGCGATAATACATATATAATGTAAAAATTAAATATCAAAATACTTCCTCACCGGGAATCGAGGTTCTTAGGTTGACGGGCAACCTAAGAATTTCGCGTTCTCGTTCTAGAGCCACTAGACAACAAAGGCATGCCCTCTGAATCACTTAGATACACTGTTAGTGGAATATGATTCGGTATTGATTTTTATAATAATTGAATGAGGAAATGTGGATTGTTGCGTGTCCCTGTTATTCTGTAGTAGCTGCGGATTAAAGTATTTTATAATTTGTACCTTTCGTGGTAGTAGCGTAATCATGCATTCATTTAACCTTGTGTACGAACTTTATAGCCAACTGTCTAACTATTGAGTATGGTCACATATTGTTAGATCCGCATTACTGTTTTATTGAACCTGATTGAAAACAATTACTATTTTCTAATTAGTTGCTAACTTAAGAATTTGATGTCAGATTTATATATTAGGTCTGTAAGATATTATTTGTTATAACTTTTGCATAAAAGCTTCTGACTTGCGAGAGTAAGAATTGGATTAAGTCGGTTCTAGACCTCTGGTGAAACAATTTGGTTGGCTCCGTGTTGCATACTTCAAATGTTCTAGTTTAATATGTTATCAGATATATATTAGATCTGTAAGATATTATTTCTTACAGCTTTTGCCTAAAAGCTCCTGTCTTTGGAGAGGCAGAATTGGAATAAGTCAATTTTAGACCCCTAGTGAAACAAATTTGTTGGCTCCATCTTGCATACTTCAAATGTTCTAGTTTAATACGTTGACTGCTATATCACTAATATTTGGTAATGTAGTTTTATCATCCTATGCGTTGTTACCAAATATGGTGACACGATTTGTAATAGTCTATAGCTTTGTCTCTATTATATGGTGACATTCAATGCATTTACTCGTATACTCGTGATTTAATATCTCTGGCCTCCAGAAAACTTTTTGGTTTAGGTCCGAGTGCTACCGAAAATTAAAAAATATTTATAATAAAAAATGTATTAAGTAAAATATGGTACAAAAATTCGGAATACAAATTGTAAAACAAAATCTCAGAAAAAAATATATTGTATTAAATATGTAACAAAATTTTCAGGTTTTGATAATGGTTCAGATTGAACAGAAAGGTCAGCAGACGGAAGTAAAATAATTTTTAAATATATGACAAACTCGAAAAAACTGTGTTTTTTTTTATATCGCCCGAAACCCAATAAAACACCAATTCTATTTATATTGTCACGTGGGTGGTTTGATTGAGACACAACTCCTGGTTTCAACATAACACATTTATTAAACATTTATCAAATTTACAATATAAGGTTTGAATTGGTCCATGGAGTTGGGGAAGTCTTAGTCCACCCCGTGTTGGCCAGGATCGGCTTGGACCTATCTCCGAGGCGGGGGCTACCCATCCGGGAGTCGAGGAGCCTGGAGAAGTCTTCTTCCACTCACATGGTGACTGCTTGCTTGGCTTCACCCTCGTTACAAGAATCTGGCGTCAGAGTCTTGGTCGTCACCTTGTGGACTAATACGTGCAGCGGAGTTGGCTATGTTCCACTGCTTCCATATTCTGTTTCATCCAGTCTTTTTGTAACGAAAGTTTAACCCAGTTCCAATATTTATTCGTCATGACAAATATTTCCTCATTACGAAAATGCAGTGTATGCATTTCGTAATCAGGCCACATACGTCAGACGCTGACGAATAGTTTTTAATCAGACAGCTGACCGTCACAATGTCTAGATGTCTTAATCCTGACCTAGGATTACCTATGTGACAATATTTAAACATTAAAATTTGTGTCATATATGCTTATTTGCTCGAGATGAAATTTTATCTGTGTAGTCTTGACAGTTTCTTGCGCCTCTCTTCGACCACGGGGTTCTTAGGGGTCTCCTAGTCTGGCATCTGATAAATACATTGGAGTACGCACACTAGCACACTGGAATACTGAAAACAATCCTGCTAGCAGGTTCGTGTTTGTAGCAAGCACAAAAAAACCTGATTTGTATCAATTATTTGTTGATTTCAAGCAGGTCTGTGACAGAATTCTGCGAGTAGAATTGTGCAAATTGGCGATCTCTAAAAATTGAATCAACCTCACAAATATGTGTATGGACGGTTCTGAAGAGTACGAATAGGAAGAGATTTTTCGATAGAATCAGATATCGAACAGACGTGTTCGATAAATTAACCGGTCTTGGGCATGGAGATGCCTTATCTCATCTTCTGTTTATTATCGTACTGTAAAAAGCTAGAAGGATATAATTATGCATATGTTCACTTATAAAGGCCCCCAAATTACTCGAGTATGCAGACGAAGTAGATGTGGCAAGAAATTGCGTCATGAGAGTAAAGGAAACTTTTGTAAGATTAGAAAGAGAAATTATGAAGATGGGAATAAAAGTGGACGAAGAAAAGACTAAGTATATGCAATGAACAGACGTCAACAAGGGATAGACTTGGAGCGATCAAAACGAAGAACAACGACATCACAGATATAATAAAAGGACGTATTCATATTGGCAGCAGATGTCTGTTCGCTCTCAATTAAATAATTCTCTGCTAGGATTTAACGAGAAGCTCAAAGATAAGGATACCCAAGACCAATAGTTATGTATGACTGCAAAATTTGGACCATAACGAAAGGGAAAGACAGAGAAGGCTGAAATTCTTTGAAAGAAGAGTTAAGGTTCCGACTACCTTACTACCCACCCAGGAAAAATAGATAATTAGAAGCTGTATATGGTGAGCTAGGTATAATGCAGTAAATTAAAGCATAACGTCTGAAGTGAGCTGGGTATATCCTCAGGGAGTCAAACAACCGCCTCATAAAATTAGTGTGGTAGGAGATGCCCACTGGTAAAAGACTACGAGGATGCCCTCGCAAGTGGTGGAAAGAAAACATTTCAACCGACTTAAAATCAATGGACATCGAAAATGACCTGGACCTTAATTGATCCCGACACAAGTGGAGAAAAGTCGCGAAATCAATCAAGACCCACCTAGGGTTGTAGAGATACAGGAAGTAAGTATGCTTTATTATGTTTCATTTTTGAAATTGATAGTCTAATTTGGTCGAAGGCGATATACTATCTGTCGAAGTAACACGAAGTTGTGACTTTTCACATTTCGGTCGCCGTCTTACCCTCTATTGCATGAATTATTATTTAAATAAGTGTACCATTAAATTGCTTTTTACTAAAGAATTGTCCGTGTGTTGAAAATATTTATGTTACATAATATTTAAAAAAATTTGATTACATTTTTTTATTTTCAAAAAAGAATTGTGTTAAATGGGAACATTATGAACAAAATCAAGTAATTATATGTGATTTAAAAAAAAAATACTTTGATGAAAATACAATTACAGTCACAGTATGCTAGCCATGGATGGATACAGCATAAGAAACGTGTATAAAAGTCTAAACTTTTATGTTCCCGAATGGGAACAAAATGCAATAGAGGGTCAAATTCGGCGCTTTTTAAAGAAAAGTTCCGCTCACATTGTTGTAGTCAAGAATATGTCCTATAAATTTAAGAAGACGCGAATCAAAATGTTTATATGTGCTGATTTGCATCCATAGTTTAACTATCTCAAAAAAAAAAAAAAAACAAAAACGATATAGTATAAAATTTCTTGTTAAACGATGCAAATGAACATATTTCTTGCAAAATTTATGCGTCATTTCGAAAATCCCTTTTGGGTCACCAATTTAATTATGGACGTAACCATCTTGTAATCCAAGCGACGCACATTCCCTTACAATGCGGAAAATTTTAGCTAAATTTTCATTCTATAAATATATATTTGACTACTTTGCTCTACCCTGAAAATTATTTATCGATATTGTATTTGGTGGGCTATTTTTGGCACCATTTTGAGTTTGCCGTAGTTCATAAATAGGTGTTGCGAGTCAAAATGATTTGATTTTCGTAAAGGATGGCTTCAAGGTTCACCGAAAAAAATAATTCTGTTTTCATGCATACAGTGGTCGGCTCAGAGAAAACGGTAATTTTATATTCCCGCATACAATGATTAAATGGCATTTTTGCAATTTTTGCTCCACAAATAATTACACGCCTCTTCATAATTTCCTGAACTTAATTAGGGCACAGCTGTATTCTGGTTGAATTAAGTTTTTATTTAAAATTTGATTGCGCTGCTACTGACGGGTTGCATAACGTTGGAGATCAATACTATCGTGAACTTGATAATAAGCGATTCAATCTCGTTATATATTCTTCTTGAGAAATTTATTAGAAATTAATTTACTGCAAATTTACTTCAGTTAATAATATGGTAGTACAAGTGCCATCCATAGAGGATGTAAACGATTAATAGCGACCTTATTGAATTTTCGAAGTAACCGATTTTAAGTTATCCTTGGTAAGGAGCCTATAACGGACAATACCCGTAGTCAAAACTAACACATTTATGCCCGGTTTTATAGAAGTCTTAAAACTAGATGTAAGCTAAAACTCATTATAAACTCTTTAAAACGCTTTGCGTTGCTAAGCTTAAGACTTTTATGCAACCGGGCATTAATAAATGAAATCACCAATGAATATGGTCTCTGATTAAATTTTAATTAGACCAAATACATGGTTATTGTGGAAGGGTTGTACGGGATTCGGCCATAAAGATAAGATATTATTTATCATGACCATGGAAACGTTACATATAAATATGAAAAAAATTCGAAAAATTTTACCGAAATTATTCGAAATTTTTCGTTTTATCAAAAAACATCTCAAATAAAAGTTATTAGTTATTGCATTTATAGCAACTTTTGTTTAATAAATTTTTTCGAGATATTTTTCTGTTGTTAAATATTCGCAAAAATCTTAAAATCGACACGAGTAAACTCCCATTTTTAGTCAACCGATTTTTACCAAAAGTTGATCAACTCGTGCCATTGTCGGCAGAAGCTTAAATATGAAGTTTCATAAAAATCCTTTCAGCTGAATTTGCTCTGCACGTGTACACAGACAAACAGACAGACGGACAGACGGACGGACAGACGGACAGACGGACAGACGGACAGACGGACGGACGGACGGACAGACGGACAGACGGACAGACGCACAGACGGACAGACGGACAGACATCATGCTAAAAATAGTCAAACCGTTATGTAGGGACCTCAATTCGTGGAGATCCATCGAAATCTCGAAACGTCAAAATTGGTATGACTGCCTTATATATGTTGGCGGTCGGTAAAAAATTAAATTCAGTAGATAAAACATAAAATAAACAAATAAACAGTTCAAAGTAAAATAAAATAAAATATAATTGACACAACTTATATTATAAAACAAATTAAAATATCGCCACGAATGTGGTGTGACAATTGATTGTCACCCTATATAAGGCTATCGCCAAAACAAATATAACCTCTGGAGATCTGATCCTGAATGATAAGTAAATCATATCAGTTTCTCAATAAAAATACCCCTTAAAACATAATTTCCCATACTTTTTTGCCCCGTAGACCACTTGCCGATTTTATTGTTTTCCGTAGACCCCTAATTGAATATTCTGCCTGCCTAATATTGAATATTCTTAAACTTCAAATGTGTTTTTGATAGCTGATAAAGTGCTGCTCATTCTGATGTTTTTTTTTTTGATTATTGTAAAAAATATAGAAAAACATGTACAATTTTTATTCTTACCTTTTTTGACAAGACACAAAATGCAACATTTGGAAGGAAACAAATCAGAACCTAGTAAAATTCTTATATAAAATTAATACACAAATAATGCCGTTAATGAGAGGGATAAATCTGATGCTCCGATAGCAATTATTCAATATTTGCCTCCAAATTAGTGACGTATAGTCTTAAATCTCCATGTCCAGTGATTTGCAATCGATTTCTTTTTTTCGTAAGAAGATTGGCATCTGCGCTAAAACCCTTTTCCACGAGGTATGAAGATGGAAACACTACCAAAAACTTTCTTGCGATAGTCCATAATGCAGAATAAGCAAAAGGTATATTTTTCTGAACCTTAAGTTCTTCGTCAGTGTTTATTTCGATCAGTTCTTCTTGTAATATTACATCCGATTCTTCAATGCCACCGTATTGATTGATAATCTATTGTGGCATTTCCATAGTCAAAACATCCTCAAACCTGGTTTTAAAGGTCATTTAAATGTTGAACTTAGGCTAAAACGTCTGTTAATGACCAGTTTGGGAACTGGGAAAATTCGCGCCGTCCATTGTTTTGCTTCATTAGATTCATTCTCGCAATGTGATCATACCGATTTTGCATTTCGAGATTTCGATGGATCTCCACGAATTGAGGTCCCTACATAACGTTATGACTTTTTTTAGCATGATGTCTGTTGGTCTGTCTGTCCGTCCGTTCGTCTGTCTGTCTGTCTGTCTGTGTACACGTGCAGAGCAAATTCGGTAAAAGGATTTTTATGAAACTTCGTATTTAAGCTTCTGCCATCAATGGCACGAGTTCATCAACTTTTGGTAAAAATCGGTTGACTAGAAATGGGAGTTTACCCGGGTCGATTTTAAGATTTTTGCGAATATTTAGCAACAAAAAAATATTTCAAAAAAATTTATTGAACAAAAGTTGCTATAAAAGCAATAACTAATAACTTTTATTTGAGACGTTTTTTGATAAAACGAAAAATTTCGAATAATTTCTGTAAAATTTTTCTCAATTTTTTCATGGTAAATAATATCTCTGTTAGAAAATGTTAGGCCAAGTTATTTCTACTCTGCTGCTAGAATGTATTTTATACAAGTACTTTATGATGGCGGTCGGTCCTGTGGTGGCCACAGCTGATTTTTTTTTTTTTATTAAATTCAGACTTGTCACCTTGTAACTGCAAGTTAACCTCATTAAATTTAATAAACAAATCTGTTAAATTAGCAATGTCTGGTTTCCATTTGATTAAATTTTCTTTCAAAACGGGATCCAAAAAATCTAAAACGGTCTCAAAAAGTGAAAAAAATCTTGTCAAACATAAGCCTTTCGAGAATCGGCGTACTTGAAGGAGTAATTGATAAAAGTTGCGTTGCAATGCGTTGCTGCTGGCATGAAAACTTGAAAAAACTTGCTCATGAAGCACACCACGAAGCAGATAGGTATTTAAACAATTTTATGAAATATAATTAATATATATATATATATATATATAAAGTAATTTCTATGTCTATTATGAGTATTATGTACACTTTAACTGTGTTAGGTGTAATAAGACGTTTACAAAACTCCTAAATGTTGATGACGACCTGCCTAAATAGGGTCCGTTCACGTGGAACACCATTTACATCTCGTGCACCCCCATTTTTTTTCTCTCTCTCGCTGACATGGACCCCCTGCAATTCGAAATCGTCCCTTGAAATGATTCCCAAAGTGGTCTATATGGGCCCCTATAGACCACTTTGGGAATCATGGTTTTAAAATGAATAAATGATAGGTTAGACCAGGAATTTTGAGACGTTACAATATGTATATTTTTTAGTAACGTTAAAAATTTAAGTGTTATATCAGTAATTTAAAAAAAATCTTCTGTATGAAAGTGTTTGCTTAAATATTTTCTATAAAGTATTTTCAATATTTAAATCGTTTCTGAAATTTTGAAGGCGATTGGTGTCATAAGGAAGCACTGTAGGCCATAATATATTTATTTAAAATTATTTGTAATCGTCCTCCCTACCAGTTTGTTGTTGATAATCATATATACCTTGTTTACAATATTTTGTAGCTTTGTATTTGTCGCAAACAAAGTTTTGTATTTTTAAGGAAAAAAGCCATATTACGGAATTCTTTTGTGTAATTCTGGGAAAGAAATTATTGAAGTTTTGTTTTACATGGCTTATTTTTAATAACTGCTTTCATGTAATGTTTTCTTTGCCAAGGTCATTTATTTTATTCAAATTTTATTTTTATACTTTTTAATTTACAGCGCGTTTTCTATAGCAGTTACTGTATTGCAATTTTTCTAAACCTCGTGAGGAATAAAAATAGAATGAATATTCAAAAGAGAAGGTAAACACTCATACAAAATTTACAAAATACGGACTAAAACGAGTTTTTTTCCAGTTTCTCTGATTGTTTTTCGTTTTTTTTTGTTTTCATTGATAAAAAATATGGTTTTAAACGAGAAATAATAGGTATTTGAACAAATATTTTGTCAGTCACTAAAAGTTTTATATTTATTGAAATATATGTAGAAAAAATATACTGTCTGTTTCTTGGATTTAAGCGGACCTAGTTTTTGTTGTAACTTTTGTTATTAACCTAGTAACTTTTAACGTTTAAATGTGTCGGAGATGCACCGAGCAAAATCTAAGTTCAGGGATAAAAGGAAGGCCACAGAATACTTTCTTCCCGATTTTCCTTGCCGCTTTGAGTAGTTTTGAATTTTCTTGGATAAGCGTGTTTTACCATGTCTCGACTTTCTAGGAGGAGCAACGTATCTATCCACTGGGATAAGGTAGAGTCCGCCGAAGGTGACTGACCAATTGTTTCTTGAATTTTCTGTACCGCTTAATGGTAGTTCTATTTTCCCTGGATTTCGCGATTTCGTAAATTTCGTGATTTTTTTCATCCCGATAGATTTTCTCAAACCAAACCGCATATGTAGCGACTTAAGCGTTAAAGCTGATTTTTTTTTTGTGGTTGGGGAAGTGGTTTTTCCAAAAGTTTCTTTTTTAATAATTTAGCCCTAGTTGCAGAAGGGGATGAAATGAGCACTTTTTAACCTCTGTCGGGGAGATCAGCCTTTTTTTCAATAGTCCCAACCGCATAGGGGTAGTTTATAATTGTCTGTGAAACCGGAATTTTAGATATTTTACAATATTTTTAGAGTTTGAAACGAAATGAAACAAAATGAAATTGAACAAAATGTAGTCTCCGGGTTAGGGTCGAGTCCTCCGAATGTAGACGGGCCCTTTCGGACCGAATTTTCCTTATCTAACAGGGTAGTTTCATTTTTCTGGTTGCGGTTACTATTTTCGCACAGTTTCAAAAATATGTATCATTGCAATAATTATATTTATGTGTAAAAGTAATAAAAACTATTCTTACACCTAAGGGTGAATTCTGCAAAAGTAGAATAGGCCATTTTTTGCGTTTTTAAAATTTTAATAACTACAAAAACATCTGCACCTGTTGTTTACATTGGTCTAGAGCACATGAGAGGAGAACTCCAACAAGTATTAGGTTGTTACATAAATCCGTTTTTTTTTTTTTTTTTCACCTTTTATTCAATAAAATATACATTCTAAAAAAAAACCGTTATTATCAAATGTACTGTCCATTATTTCCTATCACTTTGGACAAACGCTCAGGCAATTTCATAATGCCATCTCTCCAGAAGGTTCCGTCTTTGCTCTCGAAAAATCTGTCCAGGTGAATTTTGATATCGTCCACAGATGCGAAATCTTTTCCGTAAAGGTAATTTTGTAGAAAGCAGAACAAATGGTAGTCGGATGGTACGATGTCTGGACCATATGACCCGACTACCATTTGTTCCGTTCTCTACAAAATTCCCTTAACAGAAAAAATTTCGCATCTGTGGACGATATCAAAATTCACCTCTACAGATTTTTCGAGAGCAAAGACGGAACCTTCTGGAGAGATCATTATGAAATTGCCTGAGCGTTTGTCCAAAGTGATAGAAAATAATGGACAGTACATTCAATAATAAAAGTTTTTTTTTAAATGTTTATTTTATTGAATAAAAGGTGAAAAAAAAGAACGAACTTTGTAACAACCAAATAATACACCAACTTGATTCACTTGTCTTATTTATGGGGATTGTCGAATCTTGACACGCGTCCAGTAATCGCGAACTTCAGTAACATTTTTTTTTTCAAAGAGATTTTTTTATGACACTTCAACTGCTTGACTATTAGTGTCTGAAATTACTGTGGTTACATAATTAATACATAATTAGGATATTGATTGACATTATTAATTTTGAACTTATATTAGATGACGAATATTGGTTGCCTGTAAGAAGTTGAGTACGTTATTAGTCATTGTTGAGTCTAGTCTTAAGTTGTCTTTAAGGTCTTGTTGTAAATTGAAGTTTCTGCGTAAGTTAGTGTAGCGTTGGCAGTTAATTAGTATGTGGTTAACGGTAAGTTGTTCGTTAAATACCTCACATAGTTTGTTGTCTAGTCTTGCCATGAGGTGATCGTGTGTGTGTCTGGTGTGTCCGATTCTGAGTCTTGTCATTATTACTTGTTCTCGTCTGTTGGTGCCTGAGTTCCAGTTTTGTATGTCGTCCTTAACTGTTCGTATTTTGTTGTTGGTAGTTTCGCGCCACTTAGTCAGTCTGCTCGTGTGAAGTTTCGTCTTGATGATCTGTCTTATGTAGGTTTTGTTGGGGGGTAGGTAGAGTGTATCTTCATGACAGGTGGAATCTCGGGCGGCTGTGTTGGCACGTTCGTTGCCTTCTATGCCAATGTGGGCAGGAACCCAGATGAGGTGTACTGTTTTCGTTTGTTCCGCTGTCATCTGGTGTACTTTGTTGTATGACTATTTCTTTGTTGTTGAGGGCTTGTAGTACACTCAGAGAGTCAGTGCAGACGGCTATGTTTCGGTAGGTGGTATCTGATGCCATTACGAGTGCTTTCAGAATTGCTACCGCTTCTGCTTCAAACACACTACTGGTTGCTGGTAACTCAGTAACATTTGAGCTACATCATACTAGAGACTAATGGAGTTAAATACATACGGCTGTATCACAAACCCTGTAGATATGTAGACGCGGAATTTACTCCAGACCAGTTCCCGTGCAATGCGGAGTGACCCGAGCAATACTGCTTTCTGCGTCCTGCAGATTAAAGAGGTGGAAGAAGATCTGCAGGCGGGAACGGACTCCATTTCCCTTCGGTAGGAAGCTTACATAACACCAAAAACACTAACTATCAGGATTATAAGTTTAACTTTATACCCTGGATACAGCTTTCTAAACTGGGACAAGAGATCTATATACTTCGACTTTTTTTTTTGTGAGTCACGTGTTTGTCATCGCTGGCTTAGAACGAGCCCAGAAGTAAACACTATATGATCGATATATTATCATACTTTACTGTCCTTTACGTGTATATATATATTTACGTATATGTACGTCCAACACAAAGCTTACGTATGTGATATCAGACGTAGTAGAAAAGCGTTGCTTGCCGCGTGCTTTACAAATTAGTTCATGTTGTCCAGTGACCGTCCCTGAATTATACAACGTACTTCGATGCAAACTTATTTACTTTAAGTCTAAAGTGTGTTTTTCTTTTCAGTTATATTTGTCAATAAATTTACAGTATATGATTCTGCAGCATTTTAATTATAATAGAATAGGGAAAAATAATTGTTTGATTTTTTTTTTGCTTTAAACTTTTCTTAATCTCTTTGTTTCTTTCATTATCACTCACCATCATTCTCTCACTTTTAATTTGTGTTTCGTAGATATAACTCACTGTTAGTAAAAACTCCTTCAGGTGAGAATGACGTACTTCAGTATGCTCAATACACAATGTTTGTGGAGATTGCAATCTATATTAATAAAATTGGAGGCTATATCTGCTTTTTTTTAGCTCATATTTGCAGTGCCGCAACTAGGCAAGTGCAATAGGTGCACAGGCACAGGGCCCAAGTCGAAAGGGGGTCAATGGAAGGCCAAGTCAGACTGTGGATAATCTTTTTGAGTAACCTTGCACAGGGCCCAGAAAAAGCTAGTTATGGTTCTGCATATTTGGTTTCTACACGTTTCAGATGATTTTAAGCCAATATCCGCAAAACAATCAATTTTTGATTTTTTATTTTGATTCACGCAAAACCGGCTGGACATATTTTCACGTAATTTTGGTATGATGATAAAGTAAACCAGGATTCGAACATAGGCTATAAGATATCTCAAATTTTTTATTATATTAATGGTTCGGGGTTAAAAATTAAAAAAAAACTTAAAATATCTCCCTTATTATTGACTTAACAGAAAAATTTATGTAAAATAAAATGTTTTTATAAAATTTTTTTTTTTTGTTAAATGCATTTTTTCATTTAGATGAATTTAAGTTACGGGGGGGGGATCTCACTCTAAAACTACAATCTAAGTATATTTCCCTTATTTATGGGCTTAATAGCGAAACCATATAGGACAAAATAAAGTTTACTACAAGAAAAAAAAAACTTTTTTTTAAGCAATTTTTCATTATTAGAATAGTTGGGGAATAGTTATTATATGAATAGTTGGGGAGAAAGGGGAGGACACCCTGAAGCAAAATTTTTGCAATATCTTCCTTATTATTGACTTAACAGCAAAAAAGTATATCACAAAAATTGTTTATAATGATAAAGTCTTTTTTGTTGTACAGGGTGGGCCATGGGAACCTGTTGATTTTTGAATGAAGATAATAACATACATTAATAGTGATTTATATGCCATTTTAATTTTTAAAAATTATATCAGTCATGTGATGACCATTCTGCTCATAACATGTTTCAAGTCTGTTCATAAATTCTTGGTGAACGCGGTCCAGTAGAGCTTTGTCAATCGCCCGGACTTCTGCACGAATGGCATCCTTTAGTTCATCCAATGTTCCGGGTTTGTTCCCGTAAACACGAACCTTTAGATAACCCCAGAAGAAGAAATCGCATGTTGTCAAATCTGGTGACCTCGGAGGCCAATACAGGTCCCCAAAACGTAAAATTAGGCGCCCTGGAAACATTTGGCGCAGAACTTCCATCGATGCTCTTGCAGTGTGAGGGGTAGCCCCATCTTGCTGGAACCAAATTCTCTTAGTCTGCGTAATTCGGGTATCAAGAAGTTATTGATCATCTGAACATAACGGTTAGCGTTCACAGTAACTGTGTTCCCGCTTGTTCGAAAGTCGTTGACCCATTTGAGAATTGTGTTTCGGCTTGGGATGCTTCCACGGCGCCCAACATTAAACTCAATTCGAAATGCTCTTTGCGCCGCTATTACTGATTCACCGTTTTTTTTTTTTTTTTCACAAACGCGTCATACACAAACACACGTTGTCTTACACCCCATTAAACTGCACGAACTGATGGTTGGAATGCAACCTACCGCTTGCTTCTACCCCCCCAACCACCTGCAGAGTACTACCCGTTTCAAAAACGTCAGGTTCCAATAGCCCACCCTGTATATACTTTTACGATTGAATGAATATTTGAGGAGTTACAGGGATAATCCCTAAAACTAAAATCTTGAAATATCTCACTTACCATTTACTTTACATCATAAATGTGTATGAGGAAACATTTGTTTTCTCGTCAATGCAATTTTTAATAAGAAGATTATTTAGAGGGCAAGGGGAGTGTTACTTTTAAAGTTGAAATATATCATTTATCATTTACTTAACAGCAAAAATGTATATGAGAAAAGAAACTATTTCTCTTTGTTCAATGCAGTTTTTAATAAGATATATATTTGGGCAGATACGGGAGAGCTACCTATAAACCAAGTATCCCACATCAATAAAAGAGGTTTATCAAAAATATAAATAAAAGAGTGGTTTAGAATAAAGAAACGATTATTTAGTTCTACTTGAAACTGAAATATCTCACTTATCATTTACGTTACAGCAAAAATGTACCTTACAAAAACCGTACGAATTATGGGCGCACCAGCTAGTGTTAAATAACAAGCATAACTAACATGTAAAAGTAAGGTTTCACTTTCGCTCATACCAGCACTTATAACGGAATGCCGTTAACAGATCAGAGATGGCACTGGTCACTGGAATTCACAACTGTTCGGGAAGATTTCAAAAACATTTGAAAGAAGTCAAAATTAATATTGACAAAGCACTCAAATGGACTCAAGAGTTGTCGTGGCTCCATGGTAAGGCAGTTGCCTAAGAACCAGGGGTACACGAGTTCGAATCCCCCCATCTCCATCAGATTTTTATCTTTCAATACTGTACAGTCAGCTGTGGGATCGATTCAGCCTCAAGTATTTAATACTTAAAATGAGTACATGTTTATATAGGGATAATAGGACGGGTCAAAATGTCACACTGACAACATGGCTTTCATATTTTTGGCCGGATAAATATTATAAATTTCTGTATTATAATTGCAATAAAATCAACAGATACGGATTTTGGATACGGATATGTTTTTTCTTGCGGATATTCGTGGCACATCTCTACTCCAGATGTGCTACTGAGTGCATATAATAATGTTGAAATTGATTAGTTAAATTATGGTCAATAGAGCTAATATTAACATATTGTATTTGGAACAATATATGCCAGTACCGATCCGCTGCAAGTATTCAATGTTAATTGTAATACAAGAAAGTTATTCGGGAACTATATACCTTGTTCATTAATTAATAATTACAATATATAGTTATTGAAATTCTATTTTGGTATCTTCAAACAAAACACAGATTTGATAAAAGTAATACAACAGTGGTGCCCCTATCTAGGCAAATTCGACCTTTTCTCTTTTGTCTCTGAAGAACTCTGGTGTTTTAGTAACCGAATGTCACTTTACCCCGATTTCCTTTAGTTTTTATGCTGTTTATGGCCGTACTTATTGTCCGTAAGTGTATATTTGCAAGGATTTTTGCGGTTATTGACTATTATCAGATCATATCTGTTTTATCTTTGCTTGTGTGCTTATTCGGTTTGGATTTAGGCTCTTATGTAGGCCATTTTTAGGGTTTTGTAGGTATGACCAAAAAACCCTTATACCGTCATTTTGTCGTCTGTCTGTCTGTCTGTCTGTCTGTCTGTCTGTCTGTTCGGTAAAAATTGTAGCCGAACGGCTAAACCTAGAGAGTTGAAATTTGGCATGCTTATACAACTCGTTGACCCGCACATAGGAAAAATACCAAAACATCTAAAAAACATATCCCCCTAAAAATATAAACAAATATGTGCTCATCGAAAAAAAAATTTTTTTTTTTTTTAATTCTGAGTAGGGTATCAAATGAAAGCCCTTGGTACGTGGATTAACGATCATATTTTTATTTTTCCAAAATAAATTATTTTGAAGCGATTTTTGCCAATATTGTGCAAAAAAAATTTTGTCCCACACCCTGTAGCCCGGATGGTTTAAACTAAAAATCTGAAAAAATTCTAAGTAATGTACATTGGTGTGAACCGGAATAGTTCAACAGGAATTTTTGATCAGATTATGTTTTTGGAAAAAAAAGCATTATTTGTGTTTTTTTGCTAATAATGTTGACAACTTATAGTTATATAATACGCTAAACAGTAACGTGTTTCTTGGTGCTGTGGCTAAGATACTTGCGTTCTGTCCAAGAATTCGTAATCGGACTCATGTTCGAGTCCTACGTGAGGAGACAATATTATTTTTTATTTATTTTTTTGCATTTTTATATTGTTTAAATTATTTTTTCAAAATTTTAATTATATTTTGGCAATTGTTGCATTTAATTTTTAATAGCGTAAATTTAATAACCAATGGAAATTGTTGAAATTATAATTTAATTATATATTTGAATGTACACGAAATCAAAGGGGAGGAGCTATGACTAAAAACAACCAATGGAAGCCATAGGCGCAATTTTCAAAATCTTAATGAACCTTGATATATAAAAAAAAAAATACTGCACATCTTTAAAAACTTAAATAATGGTAATAGGCATTCGAATTAAAATTCATAAAAAAATATTTTGTCATAAAATTTGTTTTGGCACCCCAAATAATCATCATTCACTTACTAAATACCTGCAAAACCCTGAAATGTGTGAAAATTCACACTTCACATCAATTTTTAGATATACTATGTATTCTTAAAATCTCTCAAATAAACCCAATGACTAATGCTGAATTATTACAAATAAACAAACGATTGTCGTAAATACGTAACTGTTTCTAACCTTCTAATACCTGTTAATAATGCTAATACTAATGTTTAAAGTAGTGGTTACCTATGCCTGCGACTCTGCGACCCAAAGTTGGATCGTCAATTTCGATAGGTGCGGACGTTTTATATTTGAAGAAATGTTTTTTTTTTGCTCTGCAGGTTTCTCGAATTATTTGGTTTTTTAAGTTAGGTTTCTTGAAATTCAAAATCGAAATCGCCAAATAATTTCGCTGGGCCGTGCTTTCACTTTTGATATTTGCAGAAATTGTTTTTTGGATGTTGAATAATCGTGTATTCGAACGATTGCGTGACTTACATTTAAGAAATTGCAGGTAACGTTTTGGCGTTACGAAAGACTTGCTAACCATCACTCATAGCAAAATGCAATTTGCAAATGTTACATACGGTTTAAAAGAGCAACAGTGGTTGTATAAGACAATGTACGTGTCAAGGTCTTGGGCCATTTCTAGAGCGAACAGGGAGGGGAAATAATCGCTCGAAATCGGAGCTCGGTGTTGAAAAAAAGCGCTAATAACTCGCCTACTAATTGTCGTAGCTAGGCCGGATTTGTTTCGTTTGATAGAGAATTGATTACTTTATTGGAGTTTGACAGTACATTGGACATTATTTTGGAGTTTGGAGTACAAGAAAAAAGTGCTGTAAGATGTCTAAAAGTGACGTACATATTCCGAGCATCACCATTAAGAACTTGGCAAAGTTATTGATCTAATAATTATGAATCAAAAGAGTGTCTAATTTGTCCATTGATCCCTTGGCACTAATAGCCGGCGCGAGGGTCTGCGGCGCCCGTATGCAAGATTTAATTGAGCGCCCCTAAGTAGGGCGCAATTAGCTTTTTTCGAGATCATCCCTTCTAAATTTGAAGTGAAGATCCACAAAAAAAAAGGTTCTCACTTCTAAATTTCAAGTGAAGACGTAAAAAAAAGGTCCTCACTTCTAAAATTACATTTCACTACCTTACTTTTATATTCATTTGGTCATTTAGCGCCCTTTCGAATCTCACGCCAGCGCCGGCTAATAGCTAATCGCCAATAAATGCTAATAGCCATCGTTACTGTGCGCCAGAAATTTTAATTAACTAATTCCGTTGATTCCTTATAAACTTCTAACGAGCCCTAGGGGTTACCGATCTTCAAATCAGCCCATATTATACCGACCTCGTTAGGAACCCCTGCAATAAACTGAACCAACATCACCAAAGTTAATTCTACGCCCAAAACTTTTCGGATCTTTCCAATGGAGGGAGCCCAACCGATTTTTTCCCTCAGGTTTGTTTCGAAATTATGTTTTGGCAACAAAACGTTTCGAAATCTTTCTATTTTTGCTGGTCATGTTCCTCAATATTATTTTTTTCTTTTGCTAGCAAGGTTTCTCGATATACATTTTCTTGCTCATCAAACCCTGTCTTTTTTTATTAAGGTTTTGTAGGTATGAACACCAGAAAACCCTTATTACGTTACTCATGTGTCTGTCTGTCTGTACGGTAGAAATGGTAGCCAAACGGCTGAACATAGAAAGTTGAAATTTGGCATACTTGTACAACTTTTTGACCCACATATAGGAAAGTTATAGAGAGTTCAAAAAAATGCAGCGCGGGATAAATATAAACAAATATGTATTTAATAAAAAAATAAATATTTTTTTAAAATTTTGAATGGCATACCAAATGAAACCTCTTACTGCGTGGATCAACAAACACATTTTTATTTTTGAAAAAATCAATTTTTATTATTTAATTTTTGCGAAAAATGTGATACCCCACCCTACCTCCCAAAGGAATTGATATAAAAATCTAACAAAAATATTCGTAATGAACATTGATGGGAATCGAAATAGTTCAACAGGAATTTTTGATCAGATACATTTTTCGAAAAATGCCAATTTTTTGTATTGTTGATAAAATTTAGTTTGTTTTTTTAAAATTTATTAGATAGATTAAAAATTTATATTAAAAAGATAATATATTTTTTTAATAGTTGCGAACTGAGTTACTCACATCACACCACACTACACTCTACACTGTAAAATATTTCTTATTAATCTAATGAAAAACGCTGGAATATTTGGCAAATTATTTAATTTTATTTAAAAAAATTAAATGGAAGCTCTTAGTTCTCAAATAACGAATAAAAGTGATTATCTAAAAAACTGTTGATTTTGATGTGATATATATACCTAGACATCCAGTATTATTTTAGCTTTTTACACCTATTAAATACCTGCAAAACCCTGAAATGTGTAAAAATTCACACTTCACTTAAATTTTTTTATTAGTCGCAATGGGTCTCCAAGACAATAAATAGATCGTGAACAAAAGTTGTGAAATACTGATTTAAAGATTCATTTTCCAAGAAATTATACATATCGATTACATTGCTTGCAACGCTTGTCCTTGATAGTCAGCTAGTTTAAATTAGGTAACGTTTCTATTTTTGTATAAGTAAGTCGATATGTTCCTACACTTGATTAATCAGTAATATTATATGAGTGATTGAAGTGGTGAGGTGGAGGGAGAACTGGGGGTGGTAGATCGTGTCGAGCGGGGTGCCATTGCCACGGGTGCTAATAAACACGTGATTCTGTAACACAGTTGAACGGGTATAATATAGCATCGCTAACACAACCACCGGTTATAATTAGACTACATGCGAGTAGGTATTCATATCAAGTACAAACGTATCAATATGCAAACAAGAAAATATTTGTCACATAATAGTACGTCATGTTCGTTTACTTTTCCGTTTAGATTTTTGTAAATTTTGGAGAAATATAAATCTGTTAGCAGCTGATAATGGTAGATCCAAAATTGAAAGGAAACAGAAAAGTTAAAAGGGGGAACGCAAATTTTAAAATAGACTTTAGTATAATCCCAAGCACACTCAAATTTGTACGCTTCTAAAAATTGTAATGCACTTTAACTTTCGTTTTACTACAGTTATTTTAATGAGTTTCTCATTCTTGTAGTTCAGATAAAGCTGCGTTCAGAGCCCTTTAAATTAGTTGACTGTTCACTGTGCGTTGTAGATATGTTTAGTTGATAGTTTTAATGTGAAAGGCAGCGTTTACAGCTAAATGAAATTAGTGCAATACGAATAGTGCGACAGCTGTGTGTCTTTAAACCAACTACGGTGGCTTCGTAAAAAAATCCTACATAATTACCTAAATTGATCATATTTATTGTTCGTCTTTGTAATTTTGGGCGAAATTTGTTGTAATCGGCGCGATGACATTTTGTTAGGTTATGTAAAGGCATACAATGTGACCGTTCTCTCCGATGTAGACTGAGATAGTCAATGTGTTTATATATCTGTCTCATTAACACAACTCACTAACTATAAGTTTGGAAAACTATCCACAATTGACAACGCATAATTTATTAAATTTGGAGCTTTGAACGGTTGCTCGCCTTACCATATGACAAACTTGGTAGTGACAATCAACACTGTACAAGCTATAGTCTATAGTCAACTAATTTAAGAGCTCTGAACGCAGCTTAAAGGTCTGCCTTGATTATAAGTAACTTTTTATTTTTACAAAATGAAAGTAGCAAAAGGAGTTTTTATTAATTCACAAATTACATCTGAATTTATCGTCATTTCTCATACGTGTGAAAACATATTTTTATTCGATTCGAAGATCCGACTATAAAAATATATATAACTCCAAAAAACATATAAACTCAAAAATAACCCGTACGCGTGTAAACACGGTTTTTATGATATAGACCGCTTTTCTGCACAAATGTGGAAGATTCTGAGATGCAAAACTAGACTTCGGCGTTCAATTAAAAGTAAGATGAAATTCAGTGTGCATTAAATTCTCTTAAAATTGTTGCTCATGCCATGGCGCTTCTTCGTATCCGATGTAACCCAGTCTAGTGCGGATATACATCCGAACTTTCCTCGTCTTATTGCCCAGTATAAAGCTACATTCACGAGTTTTATATTAGCGTTTTTTTTTTTTTTTTTAAGTAATATTTGACACAGGGATGGGATAACGTTTCAAATCGTTACGTTATTGTATAACGGTATTTATTTTTTGTTTTCGTTACATAACATTATAAATAACGCTAAAAAAAATAATTGTTATGTTATATAACGTTATATAAAGTTATAATTTTTTTTTCAATGTAACTGTAATTACTTATACTGTAATGCAACGCACAGAGCGGCTTCTACAGTACGGAAAAAAAAAAAAAATTATTAATGAATTGTTTGACAAAACTGTTCCATTCTGTTCCGTTCTGTTTCCATGCCTCGATTAGTATGGATTCAAAAAGCACTGTATATTAGTGGATAAATAAATTAAAAGACAGCAATTTGAATTTCTTACTCCTTGAATTTATTACTTTAACATTCATCGTACAAGATTTTCAACTGTCGTTGATCAACTTCACCTTTAAGACATTACCAAGCAGAATCATCTCAATAATCCCTTTGCTTGATTTAATCCCGATCATTACCCTTAACAAATTTCATAATAGTCATACAAAACTTGTTTAACATCCATGTAAATGTATAAATAAAATTATTGCCCAGCTTGTATACTAAAGTTTTATTTTAAATTTAAATTTGATTAATATATAAGAAAAATACTGCTTACCTTATTTTAGTTTGCATTGTTTTTTTGATTTGCCTGTTTTAACTTGTCTTAGTTTAAATCTAATCTCAAATTGCTTATAATTATAACCTTAAACGCTTAAATCTGCTTAAACCTATCAAAACTGATCACAACTTGTTTTGCACCTGTTAAACAATATCATTTCAATATTCTGCGCATGCGTGACTCTTTTATAACGGTATTTTAATAACGTATTAAAAATAACGTTATAAAATAACTTTTTATGAATCGTTATTCCTTATTATAACGTTATATAACGTTATTATTATATCGTTACGTTATTGTATTAAAAATTGTAGTTGAATCGTTATTATAACGTTATCGGGTATCGTAACGTTTATCCATCCCTGATTTGACATATTTTGTTCTATTATTTATACATTTGATTAATTTAAAGTAATTATTATAACCATATTATACTGTAATTAAAAACATATTAGGAGTAATAAATTATCTTTTAGGAAAAGATTTTTCACCAAAAAATATTTCAATCTGATTGAGCAGCGGATGTACTTCATCGGTACTGGTATTAATACAATCAAGTTTAGAAATAATAATTACGTTTAGAAAATTAAATGCAGGTCAATTTTGAACTTCCTTCGTATTATCTGTAATAATACGATAAATTATCAAAATTAAATAGTAATGCGAAAATAAAGTAAATTAATTAAACAAACACAGGCACAGTTTGGTTTGTTATAGAGTTAGGATACATGATTATGCTACCAGCTACACATGGATGCTGTTTGAGTTGCTAGTCGGAATAACGCTATAGCTGCACGCTACAGGTACAACATAGATAATATGTTAGTAGCCTTATAGAGTAGTGATCCCCAACGAGGAGATCGCGAAGAAAAATGATGGCGGAAAATTGGATACATTTATTTACAATGAAATATATTAATCAGTTGAACCTGCTTTAAAAAACTCTGTGCCTCAAAAACAAGCACAAGGTTCCTTCTGAATATTTGATATAATTAAAATTAATGTCTTTGAATTATTCATTTGTGTTTATTTGCACTAAATAAAATCCATGGAATGATAATCGAGAATCAACGAGTGACTAAGCGTGAGATAGCTGAGGCTGCGGGTATCTCAACCGAATGGGTTTTCAATATTTTGCATGAATATTTGGAAATGAGGAAGCTCTCTACCAGATGGATGCCGCCTTTGTTTTCAGTTGACAACAAACGCGATCGTCTGACCATTTCGAAGAAATGTTTGGCGATGTTCAACCACGAAAAAAGGACTTTTTACGCTGTTTCGTAACCGTGGACGAAGCATGGATCCATCACAACATACCAGAGATCAAGAAACAGTCAAAACAGTGGACTGCTCTTGGCGAATCGAAGCCGAAGAAGGCCAAGATGGGTCTGTTGGCCAACAAAGTCATGGCCATAGTTTTTTGGGATGCGCACGGTATCATTCACATCGACTACCTGCAAAACGGCAAAACGATCACGGGCTTATATTATGCAGAGCTGTCGGACCGATTCGACGCCGATTTGAAACGAAAACGGCCATATTTGGCGAATAAAAAAGGGCTCTTCCACCAGGACAACGCACCAATCCACAAGTGCGCAGTCGCAATGGTAAAACTCCATGAATTGCGCTACGAATTGGTTCCTCATCCACCATATTCGCCAGATGTGCCCTCCTGCGACTGTTATTTATTTCCAAACTTGAAGAAATATCTCGGTGTTAAGAGATTTGGGTCGAATGAGGAGGTCATCGCTGAAACAGAGGTCTATTTTGAGGACTTCGAGAAATCGTATTATTCGGAGGGCATCGAAAAATTGGAGAATCGTTGGACGAAGTGTATAGTTCTAAAAGGAGACTATGTTGAGAAATAAATGGAGTTTTGCCGAAAAAGTTGTGTTTTCATAAAAACTGTTGATTTTCATGCGATTTTGGAAAAAAAATATTATCTTAAACATATAGAAGTCGACTAACCTCTTTCTCGTACTAAATACCGACGAAATTATGAAATTAGTAGTAGATTAATTAGGCACGATTCACACTACGCTTCAATTTTTATCCAATTGCCTCAAGAGTAAATCTGGTGCTGAGTGTTTTACATAAAAGATCTTTAATTTATTTATGTTCGTACTGTACGACTCAGATTATGTCATAATATATTTTATTTATAATAATAGAATTGTTATTCCTACATAACAATGAGTTATATGATTCTGTGTCAAATAGCACTTGTCAGGCTAAATTTCATTATGGGGTGCAGTCAAGCTGACAAGCAACACTTGTTACACAATCATTTTATAAATAAGTAAATCTAAATTCACCTCTTCTCTTAGCAACCGTTACGTCATTATTCCTCTAAAACCGGAATTGTTTTGAGATTATCATTCCATAATTCTATTTCTACCCGCTATAAATATAGCAAATATTTATAGATTACATTTCGTTATGTACTGGAATTATAAAACGTTGAATTTTAGGCCAGATATTTTTATTTACATACTGTTATGGACTGTTATTTTCAAATTATAAAAATATATCAAATATGGATATATTCCAAACGTTTAGGCGAAACTAACTGGAATTTTAATTTTTATAAGTTGTCATGAGCTCTTCTTTTATGGTTCTACTTCAAACCATAAAAGATATGGCATCTTTTATGGTTTGAAGTAGGCTTTTGCTAAACAAAATTATCAAAAGCCTCACTTAATTTGTAAAAGTAAGTATCTACAATTGAAAATCTAGTATATGCTGTTCACTTTTGTAAGGACAAACTAGATCTGGTTCTTTTGGATACTTTTATAGTGTATTACTGACTTTAAATGTCATTTAAAAAATTTCCTTTCGCTGTAAATCATACTTCATGTTTTTTGGTTATGATTATTATAATTAAGATATCTTTTTTTATTATGACATATGTCAAATTGACATTTTTTACCATGTTTTAATACCAACATGACAAACAATTTCAAAAGTGCAAACTATTGAAATCAAAAATTCCTCTTAGTTTGTTCTTACAAAAGTGAACAGCTTATATATGCTTGATTTAAGAAGTAGCGAATTTGATCAAAGTTTCCTGTTGAACTATTCCGGTTCCTATCAATGTACATTATTGAGATTTTTTTCAGATTTTTAGTTCAACCCCTCTGGGAGATAGGGTGGGGAACAAGAGTTTTTTGCCATTATATTGACAAAACCCCATAAATAAAAATGAGTTTTCAAAAATAAAGAGGCATTAAGAGGTTTCATTTGATACCCATCTCAAAATTTTAAAAAAATATTTATTTTTTCATTAAATACATATTTGTTTATATTTATCCCGCGCTGTATTTTTTGAACTCCGTTACTTTTCCTATATGTGGGTCAAAAAGTTGTACAAGTATTCCAAATTTCAACTTTCTATGTTCAGCCGTTTGGCTACAATATCTACCGTACAGACAGGCAGACATATGAGTGAAGTTATAAGGTTTTTTTTGTAGTCATACCGTCAGACCTACAAAATCCTAAAAATTGATCCACAAAAAAGTATTTCACGGGCCACAAAATCACATTTCGCGGGACACAAAAAAACATTCGCGGGCCACATATGTCCTTCGGTTCGTAGTTTGACTATGCTTGCTGTAGGCTATTTTATTAATACTAAGAAAAAAATGATTTCCAATTGATGTCGATTTTTACGCGATAACAACAAAAATATGTCAAGAAAATGTTGCACAGGTAGTATTTGAGCTCTTTGTTAATTGCCATCACTTGCAAGACTCTACCAGGTCATGAAATGTGGGAAAATTCATTCTTTACATCTTTTTTTTTCACAATAACCTTTCGAAAAACGTGAAAACAGTAATGATATCCTGTGGTACTAGGAGACAAGTGATGTCGCCAGTGTTATTGTTGACATTTTGTTATTGTTTCTGTATATATTGTCAAATATACCTTTGAATAGATATTCTGTACTCGAATGCTGTACTGTTGCATAAACATTGTTGAAGTGATATCTATAAAAGTAGTGTTTCTGTTACTGACTTTTCATGTTACGCAAGTGAAATGACAGTTATGTTTTTGACTTTTATACTTAAAATTATAAACTTTTTCTTTGAAATGGCTGTTAGGTAACGCTATACCTTACATAAACACTTCATCCAAATGCCACGACCTAATATTAAACTTGCTTCTAAGTTAAAGATATTGTTTCTTTTGTTTATAAGTTTTTATATTACAAAAACATTTAAGGTTAAGATTATTGACCTTTGTGTTATATGCAATCTTTTAATTAAAGAGAGGTAACAATAGAAAAAAAAATGTTCTGCTTACTAAGAAAATATATTTTAAATAAAAATAGAAATATTAAACGCGTGGGCGCCCGCTGTAATGAGAAAGGGCTTGCTCACCCTCCCAGGAGTCTCCTCTTTTAAGTGTTTTACCCCAAACTTTTTTGTTTTCAAGTTTATTTATTTTTATATTTGTCTATTTTATATTTGCTAACAAATTTTAATTCATGTGCATTTACTCCTTTCAAGTTTGTATTAAGGGGCCTCGCAACTCTGGGACCTCGGGCCTCGGAAAGGCTAAGCAGGGGCACCGAGAGAGGGCTAGGCACTGCCAGAGAAGGCGGAGCCCCCGGTAATACCATAAATCCTGGCCTAGAAAGACAATATTCCACTCCAACCCCCGGAAAATGATAATTGCGGGTCTTCGATAATTTTATCTACACAAAGAAATTAAATATTTTTTAAAAAGAGAGCGTCATATTTGGGGCGCCAGGTACCTATACGCATAAACCTAGTACTTATTCGTATCACTTGAGTGACGTATAAAACTTAGAATTCAGTTGCATACAATCAGTGAATTAGTTCAGATCAATTCCTGCTATATATCGATGGTGATTTGCTAATATGGCGTATCTCAAAATAGCGAACATTCCAATTTCCACTTTATTATGATGTAAATACCGTCGAAATTAGTGTTGCACGATAAAAGAAATTCACAGTATTATTATATGTGTGTATACTATTTACACTTAAAAATAAAATGTAATACTTATAAGCACTTAAGTATTATATTTTTACCTGTTTCATAAAACCTGTCAATAAACAGGGCCGTGCCAAGTGGGGGTGTTAGGGGTGCACAGATCCCCGGCGGCAGGTCTTAGGGGCGGGGGAACAAACAACATTCTGGTCGACTTTCTTTAAAAAAAAAAAAACTTTTGGTCAACTTCTTTTTTTTAGAGAACAAACGAATTTCTGAGTGACTTCTTTTTTTTTTTAGAGAACAAACAAATTTCTGTCAACTTTTTTTTGCATCCTATTCAACCTTTTTTTTGCATCGGGGCGCCATAACTCCTAGAGCCGGCACTGGTCATGTGTCACGCAGGAATTTTGACAACCTAGAAAAATCGTTATTCAGGGCAAAATTGAAGGTACCCGCTCATGGATAGACCTTCTAAAAGATGAATAGATGAAATAAAAGATCAAATAAAAGACCGGGTATAAACTAAAAGTCATCTTCAGAAATGCAGAAGATCTGCAGAAATGGTGTGTTTGTATAATACAAGGTGTCTCAAAAAAAATTTTATATTTAGTGGATCGATTAAAAAAAAAGTAAGCCGTATATAGAAAAAATGTTTATTAATTATTAAAATACACTTTTTGGGGATTTATTTCTTAAAAATAATATCGTCTAAATGTAGACCCTCGCGTTCTCGGCACTCATTTAATCGAACAGTAAAATTACTTATGACGTCTCGGCAGGTGGACTCAGGGATGGCTGCCATTTCGTGACGGATATTTTCTTTCAAATGCGCCAGTGAAGTCGGTTATTGGCGTAAACTTTAGATTTAAGATAACCCCATAGGAAAAAGTCCATAGGGGATAAATCTGGACTGCGTGGAGGCCAATTTATGTCACCTCTCCGGGAGATCAATTTGCCTGAGAAAATTTCACGAACACGTGGCAGAGACATATTGGACGTGTGTGAAGTTGCTCCGTCCTGTTGGAACCATGTTCTTTGGTTATAGCCAGGAAAGTTTTGCAGTTCAGGTACCAAGAAGTTGTCTAACATCTCCACATAACGCTCTGAATTCACTGTAACTGCACGCCCCCTTTCGTCTTCAAAAAATTAAGGGCCGATAATTCCTCGCGCCGATATCGCAGCCCATACGGTCACTTTAGGCGAATGTAGGGGTTTCTGATGTTTGCGTTTCGGATTCGTTGCACTCCAGTAGCGGCAGTTCTGCTTATTTACGTGGCCATTAACAAAATGTTGGTAAACGTTGAAAATCGGTCAATCACCTGATTTACCAATTAAGCCTCTGACTGGCATCTTGGGGCTTTAATTCTTGCACCAATTGAATTTTGTAGGGGTGCAGCTTTAGGTCTTTGTGCATAATGCGATGTAATGATGATCTATGCACATTTAAAGCACTTGCGCGCTTCCGAATTGAAAGAATACTGCAGAATTTTCTACCCACTACAGTCGCCGAATCACCGTTTTTGTAAAACTCTCGCACGCATAACGCGCGGTCTGTCCCGAGAAACGCTCCATAGCGACTGTATTCCCAAGAGCCAGGCTACCGATTGGCATAACCCCCGCGCCCTCCGATACGTTGCGTTCACGCAGTAAGCTAAATAAATATAAAATTTCTTTTGAGACACCTTGTATATACGACTGACTGTAGTTACACTCGTCACGACTCCTTACCTGATATTTCTTTCTCGTTGAGCTGAGGAACTCGACGAGAAAGAAATATCAAAAATTTTTACAATGTTGATTTATCGTCGTTAAATTATATTAATGAACTATTTATTACTGTTCTCGTTTTAAGATTAACAGAAAATAATATAATTAGCATGAAATAAGAACACTACGGTTTATTTTTAAGTAAAAATATCCACTGTCTAAATAAGCTTCAACATAACAAGTTGTAGGTCAGCTCTAATTCACTGTTATTAGCACTATCAATAATTTACCCTGACACGAGCTTTCATTTGATTTAGTTTGTCTTTAAATTTAGATCTGGAATGGATTTGTATAATTTTATTTTAAAAATTCATATCCGGTTTTAGTTCAATTTAAACGAATCAGGAGACGAATAATAAAATAAGTTGGGAAAACGGAAATGTCATCTTTTTAAAGGTCATAATAAATAGGGGTCGTTAACGTTTCAACAGAAGTCTGCAGACTACAAGATTCAGCAAGTTTTTAATGGCTGCGGACTTTATTTTAAATTACGTACATCAGTGGTCCTTAATTTTTTTGCCCCATTATTCCCACCTTCCAGGATTGTCTGACACATAAGGTGTATTCTCAATAATATTATTTATTACTGAAAATTTATTAATCAATTTTTTTGGTACTCTAAAACAATTCATTATAATCACTTACGGTTCTTTTAGTTAGAAGGAGCTTGAAGAACTGAAGAAAAGATGGTCTTCGTCTACGCGCAAGAATCCACTCCCAACGCTTCTTGGGCCATTGGTCATCAAGCATACGCTGGAGGTGCCCATACCATAAGAGTCGTTTGTTTTCTATCGATTCTATGATTGAGTTTTCAACGTTCATAATTGCTCTTATGGTATCATTACGAACGTGCTCGAGTTTGGAGATACCGCAACTCCTTCTCCAAAAGTCCATTTCCACGGCGCTCAGTCGGGCTTTATTTCTTTGTGTGAGCTACCATGTTTCTAGGCCATAGGTACAGATACTTTCGACAATAGTTTTGTAGATAACCGTTTTCGTTCTTTTGGTTATATTGTCATTCCACAATACCGGGTTTAGTTGCCTTATTACACACTTCCCTTGCCCTATTTTATTGTTGATATCATCTTCACTCTTCCCTCTATTTGATAGGGTAACACGTAGGTATTTAAATGGCAGTTTCTGATGATTTCATCATCTATTTTGAGGTCTCTTCCCTTCTCACCAACAACGAGGTATTCAGTTTTCTGTGCATTCATTTCTAAACCCCATTTCTTATATTCCTCCCTTAGTTTCCTCACCATATAGCTGGAATCATCTTCGTCTTCAGCTATCAGAACCTGGTCATCTGCAAATAATAGGGTATTGCCTCCATGCCTTTAAGGCCCCTTCAATATATATATTGAAGAGGGTGGGAGCTAGATTGCAGCCTTGTCTGAGTCCTTTCGTTACAGGGAACTCGGGAGAGAGTTTCTTCCCTAGCTTGACACAGCTAGAAAGTTTTTCATAGAGGTTACGAACAGCATTCACATAAATCTCACTAACACCAATTTTTCTCCTGCTTCCCCATAGTTTACCTAGTGGGACTGTGTCGTACGCCTTATGAAGATCTACAAAGGTGAGATGAGTAGGTTGATTCCTCGCCATTCTTTTTTCAACTAACTGCCTTAGGACAAATATACCGTCCACGCAAGACCTTCCCGCCCTAAATCCATTTTATATATTAATAATTAAATATTGAAGAAAAGACACCTTACATAATACCTCAAATTATTTTAGTTTTTGAGAAAAATTTATCTAAATATTATGTTAGAACGTGCCTAGAAATCTTTTCCGTAGTAATTTGTCTATGAAAATTACATAAGTCTTCTTTGAGCATTATTGAATTAAACAAAACAAAATTTATTCAAATCAGTGAATCTTAACAAAAATTACGACAGTTTTAAAATATTATAATTTGTGTATGCTTAGAATTGTAGGCGTTTGACTTAAGATGAAGCTTTTTCTCTCACGGCCAACTCAATGTTGCTTGTTGAAAAGTGAATAAAAGCATAGATTATTTCATTTGTGAGCCGAATGGGAAGATCCCAAACGCTCTGAACAAGAAAGTTCTTTAAACTTGTTAAGAATTATTAGAAGACATGATTATTTATTTTTTAATCAATTTATGTGAACGTACCCCGTGCCTAGAACGGGTATTTTGCTAGTAAATAAATAAATGTTGCTAAGTTAAGTATAGATAACGAATACTTTCTCTTTGATTATAAGAAGTGTTGTTTCTGATTTTTTATTGTAGAATGTCCATCTATGCTTAGTAGTTTTTACATTTCTCCAATTTCTATAGGCCTTACTCTTATTGACATTGTAAAACTTTTAACTGTTCCAGCAATTTAGGGCCAGTTTCTGAAAGCTTATCCGAGTTTAATCTTATGGTTAAACTCGGTTACAATATAAAAATCCCATAAGTAACCATAGGAACAGTTTTCTAACTATTTGGTCATAGTTAACTAAGCTTTCAGAAACCGGGCTTATGTGTATTCATTGGATCGGTTTGATTCAATCGGGTAGTTAGAATCACGTATGAGTAAATTTTTAATCTCAGAAATGTAAAATTTGCCTAATACATTACAGTGGTACCTCTACTTACGAATCTATCGATATTCGAACTTTTCGATATGCTAAGTTTTTTTCATATTGCATTTTGACCTGTAGATATAAACCTAGAC
The DNA here is from genome assembly GCA_963971575.1 of Liopterus haemorrhoidalis. NCBI lineage: Eukaryota > Metazoa > Arthropoda > Insecta > Coleoptera > Dytiscidae > Liopterus > Liopterus haemorrhoidalis. Next base: position 179,495,368 of record OZ020611.1, read on the forward strand.
TCGAGATACGAACTGTGGTGCTTTTATTTTCAAATGAACTAAAGCCTGTTTTACATTAGGTTTTTTTAAAACTTTTCCCTAGCACTCAAAATGTGGGATTATTAACAGGCTACTACTACCGGCAACAAATCGAAATCTCCCGAACCAAAAAAATCAGCCATAAATTTTTATTTTATTTTTTTACAATTTAATGGATGATGATTTTCATGCTGATACTAAAGATTTCATAAATAAGAATTAATATGTAATAGTATATTAATATTAATACAAAATTCATATTTATAGTCTAAAATTCCCCTTCTAAGTCCTACTCCATCTATATGCAATTTCTTTTTTTAGTTGAGAATAGTTTTTTTAAGATACGAACCTCAGTTAGGAACGAATTAAGTTTGTAAGTTCAGGTACAACTGTATTTGCGTTGAAATAAAATCGCGTTTTAAAAAGAAATAGGAATCAGTTGTAGAAGAAATATGAGAGATTTCCAGTAAAAAGGCGATTGAAAATGATTGGTTTTATTATTTCGTAAGAGACATTACAAAATAATTTTTTTCACATTATTGAAAGACTTGGCTTTGTAAGCCATGTTCAAACTGTTGAGCCACTGTGAAGAGCATCAGGTGCTAAGTTGAGTATGTCGTCTGGGTTTCCGTTAAAGCTGTAGATAGGGCAAGAAGATATAATGTGCTGCATAGTTTTGGGATGGTGTGGTTGCAGGTACAGCTTGCGTCTTGAGAGTAGCCCCACTTGTTTAAGGGCCAGTATTACCACGCAAGTTTAGACGCCCGATTAGCTGAACTAGGATTAACTCTTAAACTAAGTTTAACAAAAAATGCGTATTACAATACAACTTTAAACTTGGTTTCAGTAAACGCCGTTTGTGTTTCAGTTGGTACACGTTTTCCTAGTGCCAACTAGTTTGTAGTTGCTTAACTGGGTTCGACCTGTCTGCAACTCGAATAAGTAAATAAATAAATTAACCGGTAAACAGGGAAATCCCCAACCCCATATTTTTTTACTTTTAAGTTATATTAGATATTTAGTGGTTATATTAAACGTCAAACTTTGCTTACTGATTTGTTTAATTACCATTATGGATATGTTTCGTGGAGAATTAACTGATGATGAAGGTTGAAGATTTTTTAGAAATAATTGAGAATGTGGCGTGGGAAACTGGTAGAGATGTTCAAATTTTGCAGATATTTGTAGGTGGTGTTAATAATATAAATTCATATTCTCTTACTAATTTTTATAGTATAATTAATATTTTTCATTAATTTAAGTTTCGAAAAACTATTAAAAACTTTTCTTTTTTTATTTCTCACGTGGAATTAAAACAGACAATGTAACAATATTTTTTAATTTAATATTTTATCTTTTATAATGCATTGTTTCTGCAATTTGACTAGATGTATCTTCACAGCCGTCTAATTTGTCATTTTCTTTGAAAAAAAAAACAACAGTTTACCCACTCTTAAATGGTCGTTGTCGGTCGGTTAGCCGACCGACCCTTTTAAACGTGGATTACTGCTAACCTCGAATGGTAATACACAATTTTTTAAGTCAATCTTGGTTTACCGTTAAACTTTGTTTAAACTCTGGTGGTGTTACTGACCCTATGGCTAGCATAATGATCATGTCCAGGTCCAAAGATATTTTGGCAAATCAAACCCAACTGCATTTGTTGTAAGCTTAATGGTAAATGGCCCTTTATAGTTGAATTTCTGCTATTCTTCAGCCCAAGTTTATGGCAGATTGAAGCTGTCTTTGAGATTTGTTAAGGCGGTTCGGCGGAATTTTAATCTAGTCGTAGGTTGATCCAAAAATCAACCTCTGACAATTTCGTATGAGACAGTTAAACTTGGTTTAAACTCTGGTGGTGTTACTGACCCTATGGCTAGCATAATGATCATGTCCAGGTCCAAAGATATTTTGGCAAATCAAACCCAACTGCATTTGTTGTAAGCTTAATGGTAAATGGTCCTTTATAGTTGAATTTCTGCTATTCTTCAGCCCAAGTTTATGGCAGATTGAAGCTGTCTTTGAGATTTGTTAAGACGGTTCGACGGAATTTTAATCTAGTCGTAGGTTGATCCAAAAAAAAACCTCTGACTCCTTTTGTTGATTTTGTATATGGCTGAATTATTGTTATTCAGATCCTGCTAATAAAAGCAATATCCAGGCAATAGCAGTAGTGACTACAGCAAATCTTTAAATAACTGCTGTTTGTTAGCCTCTTGTATGCTTATTGTTTTGGTTAATTATTGTATTTGTTACGTGTCTGGGATTTTTGCGTCAGTATCACATATTGATTTGTTTTTCGCTGCATTCACGTAAATATATTGTTTTGAATAAATGGTAACGTGAATAGAAAGCTGTGTGGGATATGTAATGTTATATAACTTATAGAACTTATTTTTAGATCTTGTAATTAAAAGCTAATTTTATCTAAACAATTAACAGTTATACGTACTTCATATTTGTTACGCTATAATTGAAGCATTGGGTGGAAAAAAAGCGTTGTATTCATAATGATGGTGTGGATATTTAAAGTTCAGGGCAGTAACTCTGTTTTTCCATAAATTCAGTATAATGTATTGACGTCATATGTTTCCTTAAGGCTGCGTATAACCCCCAGAGGTTACCAATTTCTTATACAACACTAATAATCTGAAATAAAATTAGTATAATATCTATATATCAAATTTTGCACCGAATTTTTATCTATCTAATAGGATATTTTTAATTGTAGTAACATTTATTGTAAAAATATTATCGCTCAATAACTTAATAATTGACATCAGCAACATTGTTCTGTAATTTTTTAAATCTATTTATGGGTTTCAAATAACTTTTATATTTATATAGTTTTGTGTAGAAATGTTCAAATAATACTCCATCATTTTTTTCGACTTGATTACTTATAGTTTAGAACCTTCGTCGAAAAATATTATACTTAATGATAATGGAATGCCACTTGGTACACGTATTTTACACAAAAATTAAATCATTTTTACCCGTTACACCTATTTTGAGAACCGCGGCAGATTCAAGATGGCGGCAAATATAGACTACCAATTACAATAACTATAAGTAGTTTTCACAATAGAACATAATAGCTAAAAACCTTTTTGTAGAATGAATCTTTTGCTACAACTTGCCGCATCGTATGCAAATATGCGTCGATTGGTTTACAAGATGGCGTCTATAATGCAATTTGCTTAACTACAATTACATAACATTTTTTTCTAAAATTTAAAATATCCTATTAGATAGATAAAAATTCGTTGCAAATTTCATATACAGATTGTTATTAATTTTATTTCCGATTATTAGTTTTGTATAAGAAACTATAGGGACCTGTAGGGTTGTGCGCCGCCTTAACCCTCCAGTATTCGCATCAATATACGGAACACTGTAACACACACCGGCCTAAGAGTTTATACCGGTCTGTATCACCTGTATATTAGCAAATTAACATTATATGAGATAAACGAAAGGAAGTTATGAAAGTAGTTAGAACCTGTTTAGATCTAAACATAAGCCAAAAATATGCTAAACGACAATATTTTTTTTATTTAGATATAAAAATAATATTCTTTTGGAATAAAATTTAAAATACAAAAATTCTAAACTAAACTGGTAGGAGGAAAATTTTATTTTCTTCTCTCATCCTAATATTTTTGGTTTTCACTATAAAACAATTCACTCATTTATTATATCCTCCTCATCAGACATCAATAAATTCCTGCTCGATATAACAGTTCTCTTTTCTAGATTCTTCAATACCTTCTTCGTTAGAATCTGACCGCTGATCAGATTATCATCAATATTATACTGTCGTCATCTTCTTTTCTTAAAAGCTCACGCATGTCCACAAAGTAAGAGTATTCAATTTTTAAAAATTCAAAAAATTAATTTGAAAAAAAAAAAAAATTACAGTTATTTTAGGTATAGATCACAGTATTTTTCGACGTAGTCGCCTTTCTGATCGATGCACGTCGTGAACCGAGGTAGGCGCTTTTTTATGCCTGTGTCGAAAAAATCTACCGCCAGCTGTCTTGTCCATTTTTTGATGGCATGTTTGATCTCGTCGTCGCTGGAACTTTTTTCCCGTCCATACACTTTTTGAGAGAGGTGAACAGATGGCATTCCGATAGCGCCAGATCGGAGCTGTGAGCTGGGTGGTTAACAATTCCCGTCCTCATACTGCCCAGGTCACAACGTAACTTTTGAATTCATTCGGATGGGACATTATCAACCACCCAGCTCACAACCCCATCGGATTACCATCTGTTCATCTCTCTCAAGGAGTCTGGGCGGAAAAAGGTTTTCCCGAGACGACGAGGTCAAACATGCCGTCAAAGAATGAACTAGACAGCTGGCGGGAGATTTTTTCGGCACAGATATAAAAAAGCACATAACACGGCTCATGACGTGAATCGATCGGACATGCTACTACGTTGAAAAATAGTGTGACCTATATCTAAAATAACTAATATTTTTTCAAATAAATTGATTTTTTGAGTTTTTAAAAATTGAATACTATTACTTTGTGGACATTCGTCGTAGTTTCCAGTCGCTCTTGCATACTCTCGTAGCCTCCTTTATAAAAAAATTATAAATTAATTTCACTAAAATATCTATATAAAATATTAGTATGATTGCAGTTCTAAATAACTAAAAAATGACTTATACAAACTTATAATAAAAATACTAGAAGCGAAAAATACTTTTAAAAGGGGGGTAGTTTTATAAGGGGGTAAGTAATAAATCATTTTGAATATAAAATAATTGAGTCTTAATAATGAAATAATTAGTATAATAATATACATAGCGCTTCATTAAAAATGTGAAATTTGATATATTTCCTAAAATTGAATTTGTAGCGTCGAACATATCAGAGTAAAATCGTGTTTCTCTATTTTGCTACGTCTTATATACAAATAAAATTGGTGCTAAATCTGTTTTTGTCGTCCTCAAACTTCAAGTTCAGGTGTTGTCTACCAAATTATATATTTATACCAAAAAAATAAATTCTGTTCGCCTGTCTCTCTGTGCGAAATACAACCAAAAACGGCTGGATATATTTTCATGCAATTTGGTATGACAAAACATACAAAAACTTATTATGATTTTTTTGCGGCTTTTGATGTTTTGCATTACATTCGATCTACAATTTTATTGTAGTTTGGGGTATACGTACTTAGGCAGTTTCTTAAACATGAATTCAAGTGTTCCTCGGTTAGTGTTGCGAAAATGCTGATTCGCCTAAATAAATTGACCAAAACATGAGTGTAAATTTGCACTGGACATTCTGATTAGTGGAAACTCGTCGCGCCTAGGATTTTTGAAATTAGTTCGAACTCGCAAATTATCTGAAACTCATGTAAGCTTGTTTAATACCTCTGCCGTCTTGAATTTAATATATTTTTTAACACTCTATTTTTTTTTTATATGCATAAAAAATACTTTTTCGCTGGCGATCGACTTTAAATCATTACGCGATCAACTTTATGAGCACCACTGGAATATATGTTATTAGAGCAGTAATTTCGATGCTCTCTTCCCAAACGTGAACGATTTAAATGTTGCATCTTCGAGAGTAGTGCCTTCCTTCACGCTCAGCAACAGCCTCAGACCATGATTTTGTTCAATCCGTAGCATTTAGGTTCCGATCAGCTAAACTTGTTCTTCGCTTTGCAGTGTTTTGCTTGGTCATCCACTTCGCGTTTTCTCTTGGGTTTTCCCCGTTTCTTTTTATAAAAATAATCCATGTTATAGAAAATTAATTTTAGTGAAATATAGCTGCAATTTCCCTGCTAGATTTTCATTATGGGGAAAAATGATTGAATACCATGTTTCGTCGCAAATTTTCTTAAGACTTTTTTTTATAACGTGTTGACGCTCTCAAGACTCAAATAATTTAATAAAAACTTAATTACAGAAAGCTTATATATTAAGTTTTGAAATGCAGTAAATCCCACATAATTAATTTTAAATAGAGTAAAACACCTCTTTTGCCCGTTTGGATAAGGCCGCGGTCTGACTGATCGAGTGCTGTCGATCGTTTGCTGTCGAGCAAACTTAGTTAACACACGTTAACTAAGGGCATGAGTCGCACTGAACCATCGTTTGCTGTCAAGTAGCATCAAGTTGTTTGTATTTCAAACCGGTTTGAATTTCACTCGACGCTCGAGGCAATAGCATATGCGCATTTAAGCATATGCTATTGCCTTAAGTGCCTTAATTGCCTTAATTGCCTAGTTCATAACCATATATTATTTGACAGTTGGAACGTCAAAAAAAAGCAAAATTACAATATAGAGTAAAATGGACTCGCTAATTTGTATTAACTGTTTGATAGTATTATTTTAGGTTGGAATATGCACTATTTGACAAGTGAGAAACAAATTTACTTGACACTGAATGATCGATAATACTCGACAGTACTTGATCAGTCAGACCAGCTTTCAAATTTTTAAATGACACTACACGACTCGGCGCTACGTTACACGACGGCGCTCGATCAGTCAGACTGCTACCTTTAAGTCTAAAAGTCGATGTCAAACACAAAATTTCCTAGCAACGCAATGTGTTTTATATGAGTTTTAGCTTATGTACATCTAGTTTTAAGACTTATGCAATTAATGTCGTAATATCGTACACGAATATTTTCTTAAATCTAGGTATTGGTATAATTATGGTATCGGAGTCTATTGGTCGGCTAATTATTACATAAATACACCGCAACTCTCTGGAAAGGTAACTAGGAATATTACTAATTAGGGCCGTGAGCGTACTCGCCGCTCGGTTGCGACCATTATATGTCGCCCAGAAAAAAATGGACACGAGTCTAAAAGTCGCAAGAAAATACAAATTTTATATTTTTTAAAGATGAAAGTGGGCCAGAGGGTCGAATGTGGCTCGCTTTCGTCTTTTGAAAAATACAAAATACACTGCACATTTACTGGAAATACTGCCGAACATTTCAAACCTGATCTTTCTGTGAATTAATAAATGTTTAACTCTAAAAATAAAAAATGGCCGCCCTTAAAAACTGCCGCCCGAGTGCGATTCAACTGTTGCACCCCCGGGTTGCGGGGAGTCTGTTACTAATGATGTGGTAAACATCATTATACAAAGAAATATATAAAATTCCGGTATAAGCAACAAAGAGATTTGAGGAAACTAAAATTTGCGGGATGGTATAAGACTTATAACCCCCATATATCTATAAATAAACTAATTCAGAACAGTTAGTTAAATATTTCCTTTATGTTCGAGCATCAGAACAGGAACGGATATTCTGCATGCTGCAAAAGCCAATATTCCGAACTCCTGTTATCCCCTCCATTCCCGAGTTCCTAGCATATCCAGCTTCTCGATTCACTTGCAATATACCCAGAGGCCTGAACGTATCTGTGTTACTAAAGTGAAATTATCCTCTTATTTTGGATATATAATATATTTTTAATATTGTGTATTGTTGTATATTTATGTATACTGAAAGTGCATCATTAGACTTGTTTTAATTATTTAATAACTTTAAATATATTGTTAACGAAGATACAACTTAATCGATAAACAAAGTAAGCAAATGGAATTAATAAAGAAGCCGATGAATTTTTAGTCAGTCTTACTTTTAGGACTAATATTCAACAGCTTTGTTCTAAATATTTCGGGTTTGTCTTCTTTTAGAACATTTATGCCAGATTGCATAAAAGTCTTAAAACTCGATGCAAAACACAAAATTTACTAGAAACGCATTGCGTTTTAATGAGTTTTTGAGTATTAGTATATCCAGTTTTAAGACTTTTACCGAGCATAATTGCTGTAGTTTGATTTTGTTATTGTCTTAATCGGTTATTAGAAATATGTATATTTAGCTTATATTTTCAATGCTTAGCTGCTGTTCAATTTTTATGTACCATAATGTTTGAACTTGTAATAAAAAAACTTGAAATAAAGATTTTTTTTATTTCGGTTATATTTTTATTTTCCCAATTGGACAAATCATTTATAATGATCTCTTGCAGCTAACGAAAATACCATCTCATTCCCAAAAGACTATTTTGGACAAATAGTCTTTTGGAAATTGCAGTATTTTTATATCATATTTTGATTGGTTTTCTTGGTTTTATCCTGAAAAAATATGGTTTATTTTTTATTCCAATAGTAATACTTCCATAGTACGGAGTTTGCTCTTGATTCGTTTGCCTAGTTTTTTTTTTTTTACAAAATAATTTTTTTGAGCTATATTAGTTCAATATAAAACCTTACTCAAAACTGTGTTTGGCTATTAAGTAATGGCAAATAGATTTTGTGCATAGTAAGGAAAAAATCATATTATGTTGGATTTTCACAAAGAACTATTAAGAATTTATAATCATCGTCATCGTCACATATGGGGAATTGTTACCTGTTAAATTTATTCCTCCATTTTGTTTTTGGCCTACCTTTCTTTTTCTGCCATCTTGAATATCCTGCAACAGATTTAAAAAATTTATTTCTGGGGCTTGCAGTCTGAGGAAGTAACATTCAAATCAAATTTTTCGGTCCACTTATTTTGAAGTTCCCTAATATTAAATTTAAACATATCATTAAAATTTTAATGAGTGAAAATACGCAAAATTGATTATTTAAATTTGGACAATTCACGTTTTGAATCAACAAATGATGGTTTAAATGAACAAAACAAAGATAACATCTTATTTGAATGAATGTTTATTAACAAAAATATGTTTAAATTACATTATTTAATATTTTTTAAAAAGATTATTTATTTATTATTTTTTAAATATGCAAATCACAACTTTAATTTTCCAAATAACTACATAAAACATTTTATTGAGGAACAATTGGAGGAACTTATCGAGAAAAATCTTATTGATAGATGAGAGATCGTAGGTTAATTCTTAGTACCGTATTAGAAGTTCATCAAAAAATTGAAAAAATAAGAAAAATCACTTTTAAAATGTTTTATTTTTATTTTTGTTCCGGCTTGCTCGTTTAACATAATACGTTTTAGATAAATTTAATGATTTTATTTTATACATTTAACAAAGAGGAAGACACTGATACCAACATATTAATTTTATTTTTTGTGACAAATCACGTTTTCATTGTTACCTCCTCGTTTATATTATTTCGCTTTTGATATCAAAATGGAAATTTAAAAAATTGTTGAATCAGTTTTGTGTTTAAAATCCTTACTATATATATAAATAAAGAGTATATCTATTTTTTGTTGTTGTTTTATTTGTTCGTATGGTTATAAGACGATATCTTCCAAAAAAATTATTTGTTTGTCTGCTTGACTGTTTATTCGAAATTCTCGAAAATTTAACTGGCCATAGTTCCATTAAATTTGGAGCGTTGATAGTACCAAACCGAATTCGAATATATGTTGCCATGTAATCCTAAAATATGAATTCGGTTGGACGAAATAAACTTCGAAATATTTCGCTTCTTATTTAACGACAAAAATTGTTTAAAATACACAAATCTTTTTTTTTCTTCTATATATTGTTTTATTTAGATGATTATTTGGGGTATTATGACGGAATATCTCACTTATTATTTACTTTTCGGCAAAAATGTTGTTTAGAACAAAGAAACAATTCTTTTCTGTTGACTTAACTTGTAAATTAGGTGAATATTTGGGGAGGAAATAGAAGCGCTACCTAAAATTGTAATATTTCACTTATTATTTACGTTACAACAAAAACGTATCTAACAAAAAGTCGTATGCAGTACGAGCACTTCAGTTAATTGTAAATATTTATTATATGGGCCGTTTATTATAAAAGTGGTGTCCATTTTTAGGAAAAGAATGAGAAAATAAATAATTTAGATATAATTTAGTGTGAACCTTTTATTTATAGACAATTTACAATACATATTTTAAAATATTGAAATAATTAAAATTTGTTGAATTTTTATTATATTATGTTATCACTGAAATGCGAACATTAAATATCTCGAAACAAGTAAAGATGGACTTACCCCACTTTCATAATTAACGGTCCATATAATCTTTTCATTGATGTATAATATAGTATTTTGACATGTCTAAATTCTAAGTTTTGAGGAAATAAATAATCTAAGAACAAAGGATATAGTTATTATTATTTTTTTTCTTCCAGCTGTCGCCGTATCTTGCATCCTAGTTATAATTGTCTATCAATTCAATGTCCTGATGGTAGTTTTCTGTTAGCAATAACTTTATCTACTTCATTCTTTCAAGATTTTGTTGAACGTTCTTTTTTATTGAAAGGATTAATGCTCAGTTTTATTGCTAACGCAGCGATTACCAAACTGTGCGCTACGGCGTCCTGGGGCGCTATGATTGGGTTACAGGGGCGCCGCGAAAACATTCCAATAATCCTCTAACTGCGTTTAGTTAGACCAATGTTTTGACTTGGGGCGCCGCGGAAAAATTCTAATACATTAAGGGCGCCAGAAACCGAAAAAGCTTGGGAACCACTGTTATAGCGTATTATTTGAACATTCCAACACAAAACTACGTAAATATAAAAGTTATTTGAAACGAGGGGGGTAGTTCACGGACTGGAAGCCCCCCAAGAACTAAAAAACACGTGTTCTTTCTGTTTCTAAGAAATACACTTTTAATATAGAGCTCATGATCTTTTTTTTTGGGTTATTTTAATCGTCACTCGTATTTTGGAAGTGAAGACCTTTTTGTTTTAGGTCATCACTTGTATTTTGGAAGGGAAGACCTTTTTTTACGTCATCACTTGTATTTTGGTGACGATTTTTTTTAGTTCTTGTGAAAAATAAAGTGCTTTTGGCAAGCACTTGTTGCCGAATAATTTCTCGATTCTTATCATTTTAAAACAATTTTGTCTTCTGAGCCTCCCAAGAAAATTCCTGGGTGCGCGGCTTTTTGAAACCCATAATTATGTTTTAAAAATTTAAAAATATGTTGCCTAAAATCTACTATTAAGTTATTGAGCTATAAAAAGATTTTTTACAGTTAAAAATATCCTATTAAATAGGTAAAAATTCGTTGCAAAATTTGATGTGTATAGTGTTACTAATTTTATTTCAGATTGCTAGTTTTGCATAAGAAACTTCTAAGAACTGTATCATTTGCCCTATCCTTAAATATTCACTTGAGGTAGTTTTCGTCGGGTTGGTTAATATTTTTGTTTATAAGTTGTATTGTCATATGTAAAAATTATTGCTATGTTGTGGATCAGCTATTTATATATAAATATAAGTACATAGGAACTATATCAAAATAAATAATAACAATAAAGAAATACTTCGGGAAATTTTATTTCCGAACTTTATAAGTAAAGGTCAACATTTGATCAGCCCATGTGATGTAGTTCGGATCATCTGGCGTGTTCGGGCAAGCCTGTAAAGACCCATTGTTAAACCGGAAGAATACACGTTTCGGTTACACGTGTTGCTATTGCACGAGGGAATCCGGAAAGCCAACCAACACAAATAGACATTTTCAAAAGAATTAGTGGCCAACTGTGTTTCATAAATATTTGTTGGGGAAATTAATGTAATGAAAAGTATTTATAGACACGTTATGCCCACGTTATTTCCTCTGTTTTAAATATTACCAGGCAGGAAGTAAATATAGATTGTCACTTTGAAATGTTTCCAGGAAACTTAATAAATTATTGGAGGAAAATAAATGAAAGGCAAGACCAACGCGACAAGGGGGTACATGGGGTGCACCACAACCAGGTGACATATTTTTGGGACGGAATTTTTTAGGAATGTAGGGTAAATGTTAGCGCAGAGCGATCAGTGTACGCATTATTCGAATGCGTTCCTCTGTGTGCGGGAGAATGTGGATGAATATGGGTACTTGTGTGTTGTCCAAATTAAACGCAATTTTCAATTTTCAATTGAAGTAACTTTCAGGTAACGTTATCGATCCATCTATTACTAGGTTTTCTTCGAGTACGTTTACTTTTGGGCCTACTTTGGATGATCTTTTTTGGGAACCTACAGTCCAACAACTTCTCAGCATGGCTTATTCACATTAAATTATGAGCTTTGATCGTTGTTACTGTCTGGTTCATGGAATAAATATCTTCTTTGATGAACCGATGGTAAAATTAGTTTTCTGCAATAAATTTTTAAACTCGGGCTCTTTTTAGAAGGGCGGCAATGTGATGGTTGCAACCGGGTGGCAAATACGCTCCTGGCGCTCCTAATTACAGGCATATTCCGCATATACGTACTTAATGGTTCCAAAGTAGGTACGAAATGCAAAAACCTACCTAAAGCGAATCACTACCTTATTTCCACTTATTCCACTATTCAGATGCACTGCAATCGTGATATGTGCCTAATGTATAAAAATAACTGTTGAAAAATTGACAACAAAGTAAGCACGAAAAGATTTGAAACGTTTTGGGGCATTGATGTTATGGAAAGCGTATGGAGGCTGAAAATGAAGAAATGTATTAATGACGGAGTGTGCAAATTAGGAGTGTACCTCTACTTTAGTTACAATATTACTGAGCACGAAAACAATTTCCATCCAATTCATTTTTTTCAGAATTTGAGTTAAATGCAACTTAGTCACTGAGCTATTATGCTAATCTCTATCGTACTTCTACCATCCTGGACAAGGAGTCTCTTCACTCTTTGGAAGTGAAGGTCTACGCCTATAATTCGGATTGGGAACAGTAGAATATGAGATGATTAGCATGATTATTTTGTATTTAATTTGTTGAACTTAATATACGATGAAGAAAGATTAGAATCTATAGCTTAACCGGTATTTGAAATCGGAACCTTAGGCTCGTGAAGAGTTGCTACATCGCGTTACCGAGGATGGTCTAATTTAAGTTTTTATTACTAGCTCATAAACGTCTCACACTAATCTCTCCGAGTCTTATTTTTAGTCTTTACCGTACTGCTATATTGGGTACGGATCTTTTCATTCTGGGGAAATGAAGGCCCAGGTATTTAATTTCTACAGTGATCCAATACGGTTTAGGAACGGTTACAATCTTAGGAACGTTAATACGACTGTGATAAGTTTCTCTTGATTGCTTTGTTTTTAGTTTGTTTTATTGAAGTTTTTTGGTGATATCGTACGTTATAACTGTACGTGGTTCGTAGTCATACGAGTATAGCCTAGCACAGGGGTTGGCGACATATGGTTTGTTAGTCGGATCTGGTTCTTTGGTTATCCAAATATAGCTCTTTTGATACTTGCAGGAATAGCAAAGTTTCCGCCACCTAATATGAATTAATATACTGTAAATGTGTAATTATACTGAGCACGTGCTTGTTGCTTTCGCGACACGGACGGTCTTATTTGCCCCACCAAAGAGTACGCGTTCTTTAAAGTTAGCAACATTGTATTCTTCTCAGTATATATGTTTTGGGTTATAACATTTCTATGGCTCTTCTAAAAGTAAATGATGAGGATTTTGCGACTTTTTGATTCTTCTTGAATCTTGTCTTGCCGACCCTGGTCTAGCAACTGAACAAATCTTTGACATGAGCCGTTGCTGTCCTTTCTTAACCTTTTAACCTCCCTAGGCGAATATATTCGTTCGACATAAATATATCCAAAATCCGCATCCACACATTCTAAATAATAAAATTTCTACATTCGCAAAAAAGATATCAGCGGATGGTCTCTAGTCATCAGAATCTCTTACTGCTACACTTTTTTTGCCAGCTGTTCCAGATATATATTTTTGCACAACCAAACGAATATCGCGTTGGACATTCTGGACATGTCTAATATTAAGTTTTTTCAAATCAGCGGCTAAAGAGATAAAAGTATACTTGCTCATATAGCCGGAAGAATTTTTATTAATTGACTTAACATATCGACTTAATTGACTTAACATAACTCTTTATATTCAATGGTTCAACAATGGTTTGTAGCAATATAAGATAATTTTTCGCCTTTAGTTCTGATTGGGATTATTTAGCTTAAGGGAAGGCATAGCGGTATAGTTGTTATACCAAGCTGACTATCTATCTAATAGGATATTTTTAATTGTGAACAAAGGTATTATGTACCTGTAAATAAAAAATGCATTATAGATGACATTTTATAAACTAATCGATGCATATTTGCATGTCACGTGGCAAATTGCAACTGAAGTTTCATTGTACGAATATATTTTTAGCTTTTTTGTTTCGTTCTGTGAAAAATTCCTTTAGTTATTGCACTGCGGGTAAAATTTGTTTAATTGCCGTAAACAATACATTTACCAAGTGGCATTCCAATACCAGCAAGTATAGTATTTTTTGAACGAACTATAAAAAATCATTCCGATTTTTTTTTGATGTATTGTTTGAACATTTCCACACAAAACCATATAAATATAAGAGTTCTTTGAAACCCTCAAATATATTTAAAAAATTACACAAAATTGTCTGATATCTACTATTACATTATTGTGCGTTAACATTTTTTTCTACAATTAAAAATATTTTATTAGATAGATTGCATTTCACTGCAAATTTTGATGAATAGATTGTTTCTAATTTTATTTTAGATTATTAGTTTTGTATAAGAAACTTACAATCTCTAAAAAATCTCTCAAAATTTTTTAGATAGAATCTATCTAGAAAATGTTTAGATAATAATAAAAATGACTTTTCAGCGAAAGTCACGTAGAGTATTGCTTTTTACACTTTTCTTCAATCAACACTTCAGCAAAGATTAGAGAAAATTTCCGGGTATTATTGATTAAATTAAGACAAGTACTTATTAAAAAGTTAGTAGAACGAAGATTCTATATTCATATTCTTGAACTTGTATACATCCTGCTTATTGCTATTGTAATATTTTGTATGGTATTGATTGTTATTTCCTGTGATTATATCACAAAAAGGGAGGTTTTATACCCACTTCAAACAATGTGATGGCTCTAGCATGTAATCACTGTTGAAGACATATCTGAGAATAAAATTCTATTTTAAGATTATAATATTCTTATACAATTTTGTTATTAATATTTTCTATATATAAATTTGTGAAAATATGTCAGATGCAAAGGTTATGTATAGGGCTTTAATAAGATTTATGCATTAAGAAATAATAAAAAATAACGTTCACATTAACTTAAGTCTTACATAACTTACAACTATAAGAGCTCTTGACCACTCATCAACTATTAGCAGTAGAGTTACCGTTTTCGGTAGATGGTTGAGTTATTAAAGTTCTCTTGCTTCTATTTGAACACTTAGGTTGGTTTTGATCCATGTGTTTGAGGTCTTGATTTCTCACTTTTAACTCTCCTTTTGCATTCATCGACTCCAGGTATCACTTAGTCTTCCACGTCTGCGGCTGCCTTGTGGCATTCAGCCGAGTGCAAGGCTGCAGATTGTTAGTGTGTTCTTGATTAGATTATAATCATTTCATATTCAATTGCGTACTTTTATTTCAAGTTCTACAGGTTTTTGTTTGGTTATCTTTCAGTATTTTTAATAGCACAGAGATAGCGGTTTTGCTTCTCGTGCTAAAGGTTCAAATCCCGGCCAGAACATGGATATTTGTATTCGTCCTTGTCAATTCATCCTCAATAGAAATAAAAAAAGCACAATATCATAAATTTATCACTGCCAAACCAGATTGGGTCACCGTGGGAATTGTAGAACTGAAACTTCACTTTTCGGAATGAAAAACCCGTGCCTAGTATACAGTAGCAAGATGGTTGTGAAAAGCTCACTGGGACTACTGTGGAACATTTATGGGCCGACGAAGTTCCCTTCTACATATTGGAGATAGTTATTGCTCGGAAAATGCGTAATATTCTATGCAGGCAATTGTTGATAAAACTTGTAGTGGACGCGTGATTTATTTTGTGTATTTCACAGTCACGTTTCGCAGCTATAAAGAAGAGGTGTTATATTTGAATTGAAAATTCTGAACTTCGTTGCCTTCGTGTACTGAGCAGAATTCCATATGTCTTGTTCAGTATCACCGGTTGGGAACAAAATATTGCCCAGAAATGTAACGTAAACGAATTCATCTATTTGTTGCTCAGCTCTACTCAATTGCTCTGTATTCTGATAGTAATAAGCATCGATTAAGGTTTATTAACGTTGATTTTCAAATCAACTAAATTGATGTCTACATTTAGTTTTATCAGCATATATTTATTGGGAGAAAATTTTGGGGAAAAAAGTCATATATGGGTTCAGGGGTTCTATTGATACCATTTGTACCGTCAGCGGCATTTCTCTTGACTTCATTTAGTATAGTGTTGAAAAGAATAAGAGACAGCGAAAATTCTGGCGTGACATCCACATATATGTTGGAACTGATAATACTGTACGGACGAAACTTCATCAACCGTGCATCTTTCCCAAGTAACTTACAGGAAGATAACAAGACACGCATGACCCTGTCAGCGTACGACATCACAGCGCCATTTTGGTAGTCTCTTAACATTGTGTTTATGCAGTATGTAGTATGCTGAAGTTTGAGTATTTTTTGTTTTCATAAGTGTTTTTATTTATATAAAATTGTGCATTGTAGCTTTGTTAATTATCACGTCATTGCCTTGTTAAGAAATAAGGTAAAAAGGACTTTGTAATCATAAAATATAGAACAAAAAGAACTGGGGCGAATGTTATTTGTGTTTTAAGATAGGTCTCCAATATTTAGTTCTATTTATTCATTAGTGTTTAGTGATGTAGGACTCTAACGTTTACTTTTATTTACAAATAAGTATTCAGAAAAAGCGTGTGTTGTTTGGCACATACTTTTATGAAATCAATCATAAATATCTTTCTCCATTGTGATTATATTTATCAATTCTAGAAACATTTCTTATTTTAGTGGTAACGTATATTGGCTTATTAACTTCATATTTTATGCATATTTTATCTTATTTAGTGTGAAATGAATGTAATAAATTTAAATTTTACTTATATTTTTATATAAATCTCAAGTATTTTGTGACTACCCATATAGCGGCCAGTGTTTCACCAGCCGTATTCAGCGACAGTTTCTTCGTCTATAGCCAGAGCTAACCTTTTCTCCCTGTAAAGGCTCTCCTAGGTTCAGTACAAGTTTGAACTCGATAACGTTAATACGTACCGTTCTGTAAAATAAAGCTACGCAAATGCATGTGATAGTGGTGCTTCACAAAAATGAAATAACGAAATATTCAGCAGCAAAATTAGTCAAGCAAGCCGGAATAAAGAATTTATACCTCAAGGATAGGCACTTAACGGGAACATTTAGTTGTCAGAATTACTACCGAGATGTCCTCGAAAAACTCAGGTATCTGACTTGAAATTGCTGAATCTTGACAGCGCAGTTCCTGTGATCTCGCAGCCCTCTTACTCCTCGATCTGAAACTGTGTTATTTCTTTATATTCCCAAGAATTAAAATCAAATACCTTAAGCTTACCTTGGTAGTAACGATAACATCCAGATATGTGTAACTGACCGTCTAAAGGCAGTTCTAGTTCTGAAGTTCCAGCACTGGTTCCGGAGTGAGAAAAACGTTTCCGGTGGGTTCCGAAAGCAACTATTTCGAAAGGGACAATGTAATTTTGTAGTAAAGTTTTTTACACTCCTCTTAGATAAGAGTCTGCTAAATTGTGTACCGTGGTCCACTAGTGCGCCGCGAGAAATTTCAGTTTGCAAGCTTCCACTAGTAAACGGGGAAGACAGACTGAAACAGAATGATAGTTTTTTCTACTCTCCGAAAGAATGAAAACGTTTGATTTTGTTAATCTTTTCGGTTGAATTATATGCTTTTTTTTAACGGTCATAGGCAAGTAAATTTTCATCGACTTTATTAAATAGACGTGTGTTTATGGTTCCATGAAAACAAACACAGTGGTTGGTGATCGGTGACCTAATGTATCATTTGTCAACTGGTCTTTTATTCATCACAATGTTTCCTGAAATATATATATTTTATTTTAATTATTCTCTTTGTTTGCAGGCAGTGGAGTAAGCAAGTAATTGCAGTTCACAATGGAGTCCATATCAGATACCCACAAAGTATCTGACTCTGGATATTCCAACAGTTGCAGCAACAGTCAGTCGCAGAGGAGGTGAGTTCTCCTTCACTTGAAAAACAACCTTTTTCTTCTGTCACTGATGAACTACTTCGCAGTGACATTTTTAACTTGTTAACTTGTTGCTGCGAGAGTTCATTTATCTTATGTAAATTACAAGAAACAAATTCGGTAACTATGCTCAATTAGGGAAAGATCTGTATTTTAGACAACTCCTATAATTTTGTTATTTTACACAACCAAATAAGTTTTTACATTTAAAACTAATACATATTTGTAAATGAAACAATTCTTCGACACATATATGTGGCACTTGTGATCAATTTTTAGTTTAAAAGTTTTAAAGATCTGTATATAGTTGGAGCAATAAAATTCAATAGGTTAAGTTAGATATGATACTTGGAGTGCATGGAGGAAACTGATCCAGGGAAAAAATTCGCCAAATTCGCAGTAAAGACGCACACCTGTCAAATATGGAACCTTAGCCGAGTAAGGAGTGGAAAATATGCGGTTAAAACAAGTATATCCTTCTTGGGAGTTGCTTATCTTCCTGAACAGGCGCATATTTTTATGATTTATTTCTTAAAACAAATTTCAAAGACATTGATCAATTAATTGACGAAATTTTTACACTTTACATACATCAATTAATTGAATGTCAACTTTTTCAATTAATTGATCAATAAATTGAATCGTGTAAAACCCACTTAACATAGGTCCACCGCGTGGGTATTAGAATCAAACCTAATTGCCGCCCGTTTGCAAACATTAATAATATGGCCTACTAAAAGGATTATACTAGAATCAATCCAAGTTTCCACTCTTTTGATGAATAACCAGCCTCGGAGTACCTGCGTAAACACGCAAAAATGCATGAACTTATTTGGTTGCCTAGTAATAATTGGAAAGAATAGTTGAAACAATTTTTTTACGTGCGGAAATGATACACTCGTTCTGGTCTATATGAATTTTATCTTATGCTGAACATAGATATACTTGTGAAGTAATACAATAACTAATACGTTTTTTATAGTGGTAGTTCTAATTCTCGCAAGAGTGGTAGTCACTCGAGTAGAAGTAGTGGCTACTGTGGACATGCGCCAACTGCAGCAAATAGGTAGGCAAACCAACACTGTACAATAAAATATCCCCGTAACTCTACTGACCATACTCAGTCAGTAGATAATACATCGACGGTCTACCCTAAGTAGGACATTGAGTAAGTATTGACCGTATGAATTTTATTTTACTTAAGCTCCGAAGCTGCACCTCAGCCAATAACCAAACGCAACAAAGATGGTGAGCACAAGAAGAAAAAGCTCAAATCAAATACAACAAATATCAAAAGTAGTCCGATCGCGGTCGAAACCAAAATCATAGAACAAGTAAAACCAACAATTGAAGATCAAAGTGCAGGTAATTTATTTCGGATTTATCAATATTTTCATTATATGGTGTCGGAATACTTTTCTAGTTCATTTTCTTCTTAATCTAGGTGTTGAAACCCCGACAAACTGTGAGAGCAACGTAAACGTCCCGAAATGCTTCATCCCAAAGATATCGCCTCTTCTGACCACGGTCACCGAGGGGGAGACCAATGCTTTAACCCCGGCTACCCCCATACCATCACCACATACACCAATAGCAGGTTAGTAATTGGAATACTGTCACTTAAAATGCAAGCAAACATAAGATTTACAATATTTAACCATTCAAATTTATAGCGTTTCTGTTTAAACACCTTGTTGTGTTGCTTTACCGAAGCTGCGGAACACAGATCATGTGGACTGTGATTTCAGATAAATCTTTTCATGTTGATTTGCAGATGAAATTTGAGGTGGGAACAAGAAGCTCTATTACTGAAATTTATATTAAATTTTAGAGTTAAAAATAAACAGTATGAATAGTATTTTTTAGTCTGTACAAAATGATTAGTATTGCTGATGACAATGCTATTTTATTTCTTAGATTTTTGCTTATGTATCGTTTCATTTAGTTTTCGACTCGATACGAAGTATGAAAGATGCAGAGCTGGTCTTACATGGAGGTGAAAAATAATATATTATAATATATGTTTTTCATGTCGTAAGATTGCATGATTTTGCATGCTTACAGTGTTGTTATTTAATGGTCTATTCATATTTTTGGAAGAATAACCTTACTCTTAATTTATAAATCAACCTTAAATATGCCTATATTAGTTCTGGCAAATATTTGAAAGAGCTTAGTTCGATCACTCGATAAATTCGAAACTTGAATTAAGCTACAATATTTAATTTTGTGTAAATGTAATGCGATTATTAATTTTTATTATATTCAAAGTTAATTCGAATTTGAATTCGAAAAAATTTTGAATTTAAGTTATAAATAAGTCTGAATCTAACACTTGACTTATTTTTAAACTAATTTCGATCTTGTTTAGACAAAGCTCGAACTTGTTTCGACTTTACAACAAAGTTTATATTTGATTTAATAAACTGGTGTTGGCAATCGAGTCTTTTTCCGGCTTAAAAATCGGCTTGAACTTAGTTCGAGCTTTGGCTTTTCAATTTTGGTACATTAAATTGAAATACTGAATTTGAAAGTGCAAATTTAGTTAGAGACTAGGACTTAAAAAAAAAAAATCGGGTACGATTACCAGCACTAGTTTGTGTGTTTGTAATGTCTGCAGGAATTGCTAAGAATGCTCGTTCCGATTTCAGAGTTAATTTTCCTTTTAATAATTTATTATTTAATGAACGGACTTGTCACAGGCAGGCCGGGAGGTAGGTAGTTTTCTAACGGAGGAGTTATATGAATCTCCTTCTGAAACGAAGCAAATTCCATTGACTGGATACAGAAAATTTTTAGTCGAAGGGTCTGCTTGGACAAACCATGTAAGAAGATCTGGTTCCTATTTGGGTTTACGTCATGTCGTATCGAGCTCAAAAGGAGGTACTCTAGCTTTTTTCTTTATTTTTTTGGTAAAAAAATATACTTTCTGTGTATTTTTCTTTTAATTTTTGTACAGATAAAATTAACTATGTCAAAAGATTAGTGTTTTGATGTTTTCAAA
Organism: Liopterus haemorrhoidalis; assembly: GCA_963971575.1. NCBI lineage: Eukaryota > Metazoa > Arthropoda > Insecta > Coleoptera > Dytiscidae > Liopterus > Liopterus haemorrhoidalis. The sequence goes on from OZ020611.1 coordinate 179,516,429, forward strand.
TATATTTTATACTGTATCACACTGAATTATGAAGCAATAATGTGTGAATTCATTTTCAGAAGGACGCTGTTATTGTTAGCCTTACAAATTTGATCTGTAGATGAAATTTTAAAAGTTTTATCTGCACAGGTCAGATGGTCCGTCGGAAATTAGTTTAAGATTATTTTTTTATTTTTTTTTAACACATTGTTTGCGAGAATTATTATTTCGGTGGGCTGAACATTGTGTGCGGGAAAGGAGAATTACTAATTTCGGTAGGCTGAATGGTGTAAGTTATTAAATATGTCACGTCAAATTATTATGCAAACGTAAAATTGTACTATAAAAAAATCTTTCCATCAAATAAGTTTCTTACATTTCTCTTTGGCTTAAAAAAAAGATACGCCATCTCTCCCAAAATAATTATCACTTTTATATCCGGTTGCTAAAGACCGGATTGTGTTTTTAACTCGAGTTATGCCTAACTCGATAGACAGACAGATAAATAGACAGATATACAGATATACAGATAGACAGATAGACATACAGACAGATAGACAGATAGACAGATAGACAGATAGACAGATAGACAGATAGACAGATAGGCAGATAGACAGATAGACAGATAAACAGACAGACCGACAGACATAATGAGAAAAATAGTCAAAACGTTATGTAGAGACTGGAGATGGGAATTTCAGCTCAGTTTGCGGAACCGGATCAGTGGAGGTCGTTCAGTTTGCTGAACCGGCTCAGTGATCCGGCTAAGTAAACATGTTCCCGAGACACAGGTCGGTCAGTTGTCGGTCGTTCGTTGATTATGGTTGTTGGTTTGCAATATGTAGGTAATCGCTCAGCCGGTTCTTGCATTATATGAACATGTGAAATAAATAAAAATGTATAGAAGTGAATTATCTAACATTTTTGCCGGGTTAATAGTAAAAAAAAATTCATTTTATGTAGCTACTGTATTTTAAACCAGATGTATTAAATTTATGGCGTTGTTTATTTCCCTTATAAATTGGACATCTGGGATTTGGGCAATATTTTTAATATTTTTATATAGTATGGTTGTACGAAAGTACAACCTATTAGTTTCAAATAGACTGCCCTACAAATTGATGACAAAATACACTTAATGATAATACATTACAAGCCGAGTTCTCGCGAAGTTCAACATGACATCGATCCAGATCCGGATCACTCCGGTCACTGCTCACAATCGCCCGATCAGTCGTATCCTTGAAACTTGAAACTATGCATTGAGACGTAAGCCGGCTCATTTCAATTTGGTGAACCGTGTCACTTCGGTCAGTGTACTGAGCCGGCTCAGTGAGCCGGTTTGTTCATGAACGACCCATCTTTAGAGACCTCAATTCGTCATCTATCGAAATCTTGAATAATCAAAATCCGTACGATCACAATATCTGCCTTATACATATGGCGGTCGTTAAAAATATCTTTTTCATCGTCAATTTGTTGCAAGCTCTTTTGAATGCATCATTTACTTCATCTACATTTGCTGATGAACTTTTATTGCCGGTTTCCTTTTTGAAATAAGATGTGATTTCTCGACCCCGTATACAATGTGGTAATTAAAGTCAAACTTAATTTTCAGGTATAATTTCTTTTTTAATATTAAACTCACGGTATGTATAAAAGTTCAATTTTATTTTTAAAAATAACTTTTTTAAATAAATATAAAGAACATATTCATGGTTGTAGTTTGGCAGGACGCTAAGATTTGGATATAACAAGTTGCCTTGTGTCTGCATTGTTGCATGTGCTAGCGGAATCTGCTCAAATAGATGTTGATGCGCTACCTAAATGGGAAGGCGAGGTGGCGACCGGCACAGAGGCTCGTCGCAACAGTGACCGTAGAACTGAACAGCGGATGGACACCAGTGAAAATAGCCAAGAAGTTGGACCTAGCCCAGTGGAGACGGATGTCAAATCTTTCCCTTGCCAACCAGAGGTAAGTGTTTCATATTATAATTTACAGACGAGTGTTTTTGAGTCATCGTAATGGTCCACAAAATGTGGTTGAAATTAACAAGCAGTGGTTATCAATACCAATAAATGTAAAATACTTCTTACCGTTTAGACAAGCGTCACAGCCACTAACGATACATTTTAAACGTCGGAAAATGATCGATCTTCGTTACCAACAATTGTGCTTGTTATTTTAACACGGGCTGAAGTTAGTCGTGCATGTTTTTTTTTTTCATACACGTGCCCTGCGTTGCTAAGATCTCGAGTTCCAATTTCGTTCAGGTATGGAATTTTCATTAAGAAAATTTATAATTGCCTTGGCTAATTGCCTCAATTTCTAAGGCAACAAAAAATAATAAAAAAAAAAAAAACAATGCTTCCGGAATACAGAATATTTCCAAAACCTAGTGGAAAGTATGATTCGGCGCTTACAGGCCGTTATTAACGAAAAAGGTGGCTACATTAAATATTAATTATTGACATTATTTTTGTAACAGTGTCCACTTAATTTTGTCCTCCCTTAAAGGATATGCATTTTTTTATTTTTTTGATAAATATTATACCTGTTTTCGAAAAATGTTTGTTCAATAATTTTAAGATACTTTTGTGAACAAAGTCTAAGTTAAAAATTAAAGAAGGTTTTGTAGGAAACTTCAAGAGATATGGTTAATTGTTTGAAAGGGTAAATAAAGTCGTAAATCCAAAATTTCATTGGCACTATTTCGAGTTACATTATGAATTGCTCTGGATTTTTTCAGAATTTTAACCTCACCCCTCTGGAACACAAGTGGTATTATATTTTTCATTTTTAATGTTGTATATTTACAATATATTTATATGAATACGTCAAAGTCCGTCTACACCACAAAAGTCACCAAAATTATCAGATCTAGTTACGTAATACAAAATAAAACAGCTTATATTATTATTTTTTTAAAAATGTTTTTGGTAAAAATCGCATTGAAATGTTTTCTGAAAATTTGTTTTCTATGGTCGGCTTCTTTGCTTTTAGATTTTCAAATCATGTCTAAACTTTTACCGGTTTATTGAAGCTTTTGATCATTTTGTTCAGCAAAAGCTTACTTTAAATATATAAAAAGTTATATAGTGACTACTTAAGAAAATTTAGTTCCGTTTAAAGGTTTGGAATAGCCTATACTTATTATTTAATTATTTATTCATTTAAAATCGGCCTATTTCTGCAAAAAGGCTAATCGTCGATGCCAGGCGGCGAGCTCCTACACCTGGATGAAGGGTGAATGATTATGAAATGAGAGTAATGTAAACATATTATTCTCGCCCGAATAACACCAACGGAGAATCGAACTACCGACCGCACAATCCAGACTGTTTTCACCAGTCCAAACTGCACGACTTAATGCGCTCGGCCATTCCGTTGGCTCCTATACTTATTTATATACTCTTCAAGAATTTTCATTTTATACCCAACAATAAATCTATAAACAAATATTTAATATATTCAACGACCTAAAAAATGACTTAGCATTTCTATCGATTTTTAGACCAACCCGTCTGGATTGGTTTATAAAAATAATCGTAGTAGTTAAAAATTTTCATTTCAAAAGCTTTCTTTTGTTATTCCATTCAAGTGCCTTCCATTGTGATTTTAATGCTTTCGCATCCTTACTTTTAAGCTATCTTCAGCAATTCTTTTAAAATGCTGCATAAATGTTAAACATATAAAAAATTTAAAACTAGAAACGTTCGATAATTTTTGCGGATCCTTTAAAAACCTTGCGTGAACCAGCGGTCTAGAAACACTGATCTAAACATTCTATAAACAAATAACAAGCTAACTTAATATATTCATAACTAACCTACCGTATTGTATTCTGTTTCAGGATGGGTTTTGTTGTGTGATCTCAATGCATGACGGTGTGGTGCTGTATACAACACCGAGCCTGACCTCGGTGTTGGGATTCCCCAAGGATATGTGGCTCGGTAGATCCTTTATTGAGTTTGTGCACCAGAAGGACCGTGAAACTTTCGCCTCACAAATCACCAACGGTTTAGCAGAACCATTATCTGACTCCGCTAAACAAAAAAAAGGTAACTAATTTTAAAACCTAGAAGAAGTCAAAGTCATTACTGTCTCAAATTCAAATACAATATTCAATCCAACGCATTAATCTGTTAGTTTCATATTAAGTTATAAAATGGAAACTTTATATTTTATCAATATGTTTTATAGACATATCTCAGTTGTTTAATCAATAAAAATATAGTCAAAAATAATACAATATGATCAAAAAGCCGATTAGCAGGTCTTTAATTGAATTTTTTTAAATGTTACATGGAAAATTTTGTGCTAATTTAAAAATAAATGAATTCCATGGCTATTTAGAAGCTTTTTTTTCTCGATCATATTGTACTTACACAGTAAAAATTTTAATCATTCTTATTAAATTTTGAAACCTTGAAAAAAAAAATAACAATACTCAAAAATTCGACAATAACTTTGAAATAACTTGAAAAATAATCTAATCAAAAAGTTTGAGCCTATCATTTTGGTTCCTACCGTCTGGGATATAGGGTTGGGGACAACAATTTTTTGATATACATATATTTTTCAAAAAGTACATTAAAAGATAAAAAAAAATCTTGTTCGTTAATCTAGATTGCATAGGGACTGTCATGAAGTCTTGATGATTTAAAATTCTTATCACACCTTTCAAAATTTCAAAACGAAAAGAAGCAAGTGGGCCGCAAATGGCTCCCTGGAAGAATTCATCTTCCTTCTTGTATAGAATTGATTTGTATATATAAGCAAAAAATAGTCACATGAAACTAAAAAAATATATTTTTTTGTGCTTCTTGGGGGTTGGGGGATTAATCCCGTAAGCCCCACGGGTGCGTGGCTCCTTAGAACAATACATACAATTCAAATTATTCAAAACATCCGAGCGTACTACTTTAGTTCAATCAATGTGAAACACTGCATTTTTTTCCGGTTTTTACATCTGCCCCTCTAGTTGGGGACTGAATTTACACCTAAATTACATCCTAAAAATATATGTACACATGTACACATTAATATTTTTTCAGATAAATCCATCAGTAATTATTTGAATCTCTCAGAAACGATACTCAGTTTTCTCATTTCATTTTGGATGCACATTTGAAAGCAACTTTGTTGCTACAATATTTTTTAATTATCTTATTATTTATTCTAGATATAAAGAATTCACTATTTGTGAATTTGAGAAGATATCGAGGTTTGAAGAGTTCAGGTTATGGCGTTGTAGAAAATGCAGTTTCTTATCAACCCTTTCAATTGACCATTCGTGTGCGCCAGGTCAATGGACCCCACGATCTTAAATATGTGGATGACAGCCATGGAGTGTTCCTAGTTGTTGTCGCTGTACCAGTACACTCTATTTATAAAGGTAATTTTAATATCAGCATTTGATTGAATTATTGTAATAATGTCGTGTATTAATATATAAAATTAATTACAGTTTCCCATGAAAATTGTAAAACATCCAAGTTTAGTATTCGACATACTGCTACGTGTATAATATCCCATGTGGATCCAGAAGTTGTCACAAATTTTGGTTTCTTCCCACAAGATATGGTTGGTCGTTCCATATTGGATTTTTATCATCCGGAAGATATGCCTTTCATTAAAGAAGTCTATGAAACTGGTAAGTACATTGTAAATACATTGACGTAGCAAGAAGATGAGATATAATCTTCTCCTAATTTTGTTGTACTAGTAAGTGGTTCATATTTTAAAAACAGTTAATTTTATTCGGAATACAAAGAAATTAAAATGCATCTACAAGATGTATCTAAACCAGGCACGTGCAACTTCCAAAAGACCGAGGGCCGGATAGCGATCTGCAATACATTCGCGGGCCAGAACTTTTTAAGGATAATTTTTTTTTAGAATCATCAGTTTTTCAAAATTACTTCGCTGAAATTGTCTTTATTATAATAAAAAGAAAACGTTCTGAATTATCAAAACTGTACAAAAAAGATATATAGTTCATGACATTCATAAAAAAACAGAAGAAAAAAAAATAAAATATGTTTTATAATGCATAAATATTTATTTAATGTAATTAAAATTAAATGTTTATTTAATTTTAATGGGGCGGTTGGGACTTCATATTGCTCACAAGTTTTTCAATGTTCGGGGAAACAACTGATGTAGCAACACGCAACGTGTTTTGTAGGTGCGAATTTAGGGTAGTTATCAATGGAATTTAGGATAGTTATCGCGGGCCGGATAAAATGAGGTGACGGGCCGTATGTTCCACATGCCTGGTCTAAACTAATGATTGAACATTATATTGTGTGGAGCCATAAATCAGTTCCGTTTTCATATATTTCATTGTTCAAAAATATAATTACACACGGTCAAGCGAGTACTGGGGTGAAGTAGAATAGATCAACCAAGCACCAACAACTTTTTGTGTTATTCTTGGTTCTATGAATCTTGCGATGTCATGGAGAAAAACTAATAGTTTTAGTTTCTGAGCAAGCTTTGACAGAGATAAACATTTAATTTGCCTGCTAATTCCCAAATACCCTGGCATACATTGCATGTCACAAATGATTTTAAAGCATCCTCATCATCAAAGTTAGATAAGTTTCCTGGTCTAGGTTCATTCTTCAATGATGTATCTTCAGAATGTAATTTCGAACTGTCTGATTAGTAATGTTGCCTTCACCTACATATTTCCCGTCGCCAACTCAACCAAGCAAAGCTCTAGATATAATTATCATAGACTAATTACAAATTTTAAAAAAAATCTTGCTTGCTGCAATTACTTGAATCAATTTTTAATGCATGTTTTCATTATATTTTCCATTCATTATTGTTATTATTATTTCAGTGATAATAAAGTGTAAGACTGCTGGAGCTGTATTCAGAAGTCAGCCGTATAGATTTGCTGTTCAAAATGGTGGCTATGCAACTGTTGAAACAGAATGGACTAGTTTTGTTAATCCTTGGTCTAGAAAACTCGAATTCGTCATTGGATACCACAAAATAATACAGGTATGTGTTATTAAAAATTTAAGGCATTTCTGATTTAAATTCATGATTTAACCATTGGTTTAACCCTTTCAAGACTATCGGGACATATGTGTACCAGTAAATATTATCGTCTAAATTCAAATATTAGCATTAAATTGTTGATAAAAAATATATACAAAAATAATAATTATTTTAAGAATATTTTAAGCCTTTAGAATTACTATATTAATTGATGAAGAAGCTATCTGTTAATAAAATTCATTTAAATTCGTTCTACAAAAAGATCGTCTGATCCTGAAACGGTTAAGTTTTATAAAAATATTTTATTTATACTGAAAAATTTTGTATTTACAGGGACCCTATAATCCTGATGTATTTTCATCCCGAGAATCTTCAGGGGGACAATTTTCTGACAATATACTTAAAAAGAGCAACTCTATCAAAATTGATATTCAAACTCTTCTCAACCAGGTAAATATTTATACCTCCACAAGTGTGTACAACAATTGTCAAAATTCTTCTAAAAGAAATAATTTTCTTTTTATTAATATAGCACTATTTTAACATTGACATACATTGACATATTTGTATCAGCTGGGATGTCAATATTAAAATATTAAACATAAATGATAAGTTTGGGAGGAAAACATGTTAAGTAACAACAGTGGAATTTCCCAGCTAAAAGCATGTAAAACATATTAAATAAACCCGCTATTATTTTCTTTCTTAATTCTGTCCAGTGTAGTTAATAAAATTAATTAAATAATTTACAAAATTGTATCAATACCAATATATCAATAAAACTTAAAATTGAATTTACTACAATAGATAAAATTGCTAGCTAGCACGTTTTACTTCCGAATCCTTCAAATATATTTTTGTGCATATCGCTTTTTGCTATAAATGATGATTATAATGCATTATTCATTGCAGTTAATTCAGATAGACTCTGCAAAACAACAAGTATCAAAAAGATGCAAGGATCTTGCTACTTTTATGGAAAGCTTATTGGATGATGTTTCCAAATGTAACTTAAAACTAGACATCGCACATGATACTAGTATTTCAGTAAGTAGTGTTTCCAAACAAATAGATGGCAGCTCACAAATTCAAGTAACTACTATATATATTACTAGCGTGCGGTTTACTTTGAATCTGGGGAAACAAATTATAAATATTATAGGGTGTTTATATAGCTTTTTAGTTTTATTATTATTTTTATAAGCAGTTATTAAGACATGAGTATTCATACTTATTTTATTTTAAACAGGTGGCTATGAAACATTGGGATTTTATCATTTAATCAAGTCTTAATCACTTTTTTAATATTGGGTTGGGGATTTATTAAAGAAAATACAGTTTCAATGCAAATCAGGGTGTACCATTTTAAAAACATATATTTTTTAATTCTTTTAAAATATAGTCTATTTTTTTTACAACTTGTGGAAATCTAGTGACTTCGATGATAGAATGGGATATTTTATCAATTGTTTTTAACATTGTAAATTGGGCTTTAATACAATAATTTAGGTTAAGATAGCTTATTAGTTTAAAATGTCAGTTTCATTAGATCTTCATTAAAACATTTGAAATTAAAACTGTTGTATTTTGTGCAGATTAGTCACCATTAAAAAAATCAATTAATATTCGCGATGCAGGCGGGCAACATTTAAAAAGAAATTATTATCTAGTTACGCACTGCGTAAAGAAATGGACTATTCTTTATCTAATTTAATCTCCTCCGTATCTCTTATAATAAAGAAGTTATCAATGCTTAAACCGTTCTCTCCCTGTATAAACACCCTGTATAGCAAAGAAGAAAATTAATGATAAGATTATTCAAATTAATAAAATTCAATTACAACCCTTTATTAACTTACTTATGTTCAAGGACAAAAGGCCTATACTTCGACAAATAAATGATGTTATTTAGTGTTTCTGATGATTCTGAGGTCGAATTTTGTCCTAGCAACTTTCTTCAATAAATAACATCAATCAAATAAATAACCCCCTAAATCTCCATTCTGATTTAGCTTTTACATGCATTCGCAATTGTTATATGGTGCGTTATTTAGAACTTTGGTCGGTCTAAATGTATTTGCAGGCTGTCAAAACAAGAAAGTTGAAGACTTGCTTTGGTTTTTGTTTATTTTTGACTTACATCCGAGGTCCTTAACGGACGTTATAGCAAAGTATTACTGAACTGAGAGTTCTAGAAAATGCACTACATACATACATACATACATAAAAAAATAAATCAATAAATAAATAACCAACGTTTACCAATTTGTTTGTTAATTCACAATATTTCTTTAAGTTTTCAACTCACATGATCTCTGTGCGGCAGTCAATTTCTCAGGTGTCCTCCCTTAAAAGGAATATTGTGCCTTAATAACTCTATATAATTAAATTTAAAGAAAAATTAATGCAACACTAACCAAACAATAACAATCATTATGAGATACATATGTGTTTCAACCCTAATAAAATATTTGTTTACCCCGTTTCTGTAAACCGCACACCACTGAAACTTCATAAGTTTTGAATTGTTAAAAATAATGTTAATTTTTCTAGGAACGTGATTCAGTAATGCTTGGTGAAATCTCGCCGCATCATGAGTACTATGACAGCAAATCTTCAACTGAAACACCACCCAGTTATAACCAGTTAAATTATAATGAGAATATTCAGCGGTTCTTCAAGAGTAAACCAATGACAACAATGTCTGATGAGTTGAATGGACCACTATTGAGTACCACGGATACTGACCAAGAGGGAAAGAGTTCTACTTTGGTTCAAGATTGTCACAGTAATCAGTAAGTATAATTTTAAATTGTCTAGTAATATTTTTGATTATAAGTCCACGTGGTTTTTATGATTATTCAATACGTAATATAGCGAGTATTGAACTCTAAAATATTAAATACTACATTATCAAGTTTTAAAGATACTGTTATTTCTTCTTTAAAAAATCGAAACTTTTTTGTTGTCTTTATCTAGCATTTTTATTTTTTTACGGTAATTATTCTTATTAAATTATAATTAACTATAAATTAACTGAAATGTCTTAATTAGTTGAGTACTAGCTTTGTATAGTCCTAGTTTTGTATCTCGGTTTCATTATGGGTGTAATCGAAATTTTGAGATGTGAATTTTTGAAACAATTGTATTAAACTAAAATACATATGATGAATGATTGTATCATTCATCTTTAAATTACTCCACTCCGCTCTCCAAGCACATATTCGAGTGTTCTTGCCACTTTTCATAACAGTATCGGACATCTTTTTTCGTGGGCACTTTTAACCAGACTGTCGTGCTACTTCAATTTGTGGACTTGACAAAAGTCTTTTTCCTCATATGTATTTTCACTTTAGAGAAGAACCAGAAGTTGCAGGTTGTGAGATCTGGTGAATATTGTGGATGAGGACACATTATAATTTTTTTTATCTATAAAAAACTGCTATATTAGAAATTAGATGTTGCAGAGTGCGCTATCTTGATGAAGGAGAAAGTCCATTTTTCAAGTCTTTTTCTTTGTACATCACCCTGTAATCATTCTAGTGCGCCTTTATAGTACTATTTATTAAGCCTAGAGTCCTAGAGCATACTTAATCGACTTATTTTACTTTTCAATATTCTCTTCTGTTTTTGAAATTAGATATGACATTTTAAAAATGATGTTAAAAAATATTTTTAATTTTAGAAAATGTCTGTCTCCCGTTCACTGCAGTGGTGCATCTGGTAGTGGAAGTGGAGGAAACCTGTCTTCAGAGAGTAATCCACAGATGGAAAACGGAACCACCAGCGGGACAAACTTCTCGAACGATTCCTACAAACCACCACATCTCACAGAAGCATTGCTATTAAGACATAATGAAGAAATGGAGAAGATCATGATGAGGAAACATAAAGATCAACGGACGATAAGCAAGGCTGATAGAGATGGAAAGAAACATCACCATAAAGGAAATATTGCTAATATTATTAGCCCGGACAAATATGGATTACTTGTAAGTCGCTTTAATTTGTTGCTATATATTTTTTAAGTCACTATAGTTTGTTGTATTCAACTCGATTATTTGAGGACATTTTAAAATAGTTTAATTAATAATTAAAGAGATGTATTTAAATATTTTCGGGGTGGGGGGATTGGAGTAATTCAAAAAATCACTTAAGGAACGGGGAGCAGAAATTCGATAAAATTTCAATGTGCATTGGTAGTTCACATTGAAATGTCTGTTCCATTCCAGCACTTGCCCTGCGGTTGCTAGATGACCAGTCCACCCCTGCGTCCGTAGATTGAGCAAGGGCCTCTCCTTAACTCCGTTGTTTTATAAAAGGCAATTGTTTGCCAATGTTAATTAAATTTATTTATTTCATATTTCCATCTAATGGCTTTTAGCTTCTTTCTTCTTTTTCTCTCGAGTGTTGTCCAAACTGTGGTAGTTTTAGACCATCTGTCATCATAAGTCCTTTTTTAGCGGTTGTAGTAGCCTGGTGGTTATACCACTCGCTTTGTAAATGTGGGATCGTGAATTCAATACTCAGTACGGACAAAAGATTTTTCAAAAAAATTCTTGGCCATAACAACCGTAGGTCCTTTCAGCCTTCTTGTAAAAGAGTACCTGTATTTCTGAATTAATATTCGGGAATACGGGATGTGCTTCAGAGGGCACGTAAAGCCGGCGGCCTCGACTACCGTAAAAAGTAGTCGCTAGGTATTATATCATACGAAATAATAATAATAGGTTCTTTTTAAATGACCAGCCCAGGCCATTTCTACTTTAGCTTCTTGGATGTTGTTTTCAATTTTATCTCTCAGCATTATTGAGATTTTTTCTTTCAATAGTTCGCTGGCAAGTTATTTATGTTCGTACTAAGATCACGTTTTACTGCCATAGGTACTGGCAATATTGAAGAGTCTGAGACTTTACATTACATTGAAAATGTGATTGAATATCTTTGAGATATTATATTATATATTATATGAAATAATTTTTTTTTCCATGTTATACTATTTTTTTCTTTCGTCGGACAGTATATTCCTGAAGGGTATCATTTGTCTCAAGTTGTTCTTATATTGTCAGATATATTAATGATTTCGTATGTATGTGATAATATTTTTTATTAATAATTATGGTTTATTTTAGAATCAAGGAAATCATGGAGTAAAAAGGAGTGGATCACATTCCTGGGATGTTGAAAATCATAAGGTGTCAAAACATCAACATCAGTACGAATCAAAGATGGTACAGGAACAAAACTTCCCTAATACTAGCAAAGGACAAAATAAACAGATTAGCAATATGTCTACAAATAGACTGACACCTAGTGACAACCTGAATAATTCTACTGGGGTAAGTAATTTTGTATAAAAATTATTACCTGAACGAATTTAACATTTGAGAAATACAACGTAATATTAAAGTCTTGCTATTATGTAATAAATGAGTCATTGTATGTACCGTTAAAAAATACTGAGATTCGAATTACCATTAACAGCTGTTATGATCTTTTTAAATTGCTTAAATGTGTTTCCAAAAATACTAAATGATTGTTAACATTTTTAATGATTTTGTAAAATATAAATTTAAAGTTAGTTTAATAGTTCATTTTTAGTTCAATTTTTATGCGTAAGTTGGGTGTAGCGTTTCGTTAGCGCTGTGCAATTTAGACTACAATTTTTAAAAGCAGGCACAAAAGTTTGAGCGATTTCACGTTATGTAATATAGTATATTAAAACACAAGTTTCATACGGCATGATTTTGGCCTTCTTGGAGAACTTAAATTTTTTCCCCTGAGGTGACTACTATTTATTTATTATTTTATTTATTTTGTAGGTGGACAGTGTAAACCTGTGGCCGCCATTTTCTGTAACCGTAACGCCAATCCACACCACTCAGCCGTGTAATACCAACATAGTGACAAGCCCCGGTGCGGGCTGCACTCACGGCATGTTCCCAACTATGTACTACATCCCCGCACATACCGGACAGTCCCCGCGGGAGTATCCCGGACCACCTGTCTCTGCACCATCTGGACAATATCACGGTATGTCTAATACCTTTTTTAACACATTATTTTTTAACACTTTAAAAATTACATCGTGTAACAGATTTTTAATTTTGTTTTGATCCTGTGTAGTTGGTAACTGATATTTCCTAATTGTTTATGCCGTAAAAGCATAGAAAATAGCTGTTATTCCTCAAAAACTTTACTTTTTTGACCAGGAAAATGATATTTTTAAATATACCTATTTCCCAAAACTTTCAAGATTAATTCATTGGTGAGTAAACTTGAAGTAACTGGTAAAACTTCTTAAATGAAGTAGTTATAATAAATGGTAGGTTTGAAAATGGTTGATATCGAAACCGTTGGTCTAACGAATAAAAAAAAATTTAAACTTTATCAATTGCTTCATTTAAGACTATGTTTACCCAAGTATACTATGAAGTTGACACTGAATACATATTGAATTTTATGGAAATAGATACATGTTACCCTTGAGAAGGACCGGAAGCGACTCCTTGAGCGTTTAATAATTTAGACTCACAATTAGGTCATTGGATTTGACAATGACAGCCCACCACCGACTCATCCTAGAGCGTCTGCCTATCTTATAATATATTACTAATCTGGAAAGGAATTAATTTCGCGTGGATTTATCTCGTGATTTAAATTCTCATTACCTAACTGTAGTATAAATACATGTTAATTCTGATTAAAATGTTAGTTTTTCTTACTTTATGAAAATAACAATACACAAATTCGCCCGGTTTTCATTGGAAATATGTAAAATTTAAAATATAATTGTCCTGGTCAAAAAGAGCAAAGGCAATAACAGTCATTTTCTATATTTTTGAGACAAATTCAAGTAAGAAATAATACTTACTATCCAGGACAAATTATATTTTGTTTTGTTCAAATATCTGACATATTATTCAATTTCCAGTTCAATATGTGCCAAGTATGATGTATCCAACTGTATTCGGAACTTCCCCCATTATGTACCCACCTGTAGCAATGCTGCAACCCATGGCATTGCCAATTCAACAACAAGTACCAGCTCCACGCATAAACCCATCTGAGGCAAAGACAGATGTCGAGGCACATAAACCAAATAGTAATAATGCTAGTTACAACGTGATCACCACCAATAAAGGATTGTTTCAAAGACCGGCCAGTCAAGCTACTTCTGTCAAAGCTGAACCGGGAAGCGCTGTAGGAAGCATTGCTTCTGCCAGTGTGGCCAATAGGGTAAGGATATTTTTTATGAATGTTTTGTCAGCTTATCTTGCTAAATCATTAGTAGTAACGTACTCTGAAAGGATGTGCTTTATATCTATGTGTTGAGCAATATTATGTGCAACTTCTGAATGGAGCAATTTTTTTACCGACCGTCACATATAGAGATGGAGGTATTGTAATCATACCAATTTTAACTTTTCAAGATTTTTACAGATAAGCATGAATTAGGCTTTTTTAACGCGGATCCATTTTTCTAGCGTGATATCGGTTGGTCGGTCTCTCTGTCAGTCTGTGGGCACATGAAGAGCAAGTTCGGTTGAACGGATTATTAAGAAATTTCATATTTAAGCTTTGGACGTGAATATCTAAATACGATCAACTTTTGGTACAGATCCGTTCACCGGAATGGATTGTTTACTTATGTCACTTTTATGTGTTTCATGAATATTTCGCAACAAAGAAATGATATTTTTGAAAATATTTATTTAATAAATGTTGCTATTCAAGTAATAAGTAACAACTTTTATTTGAGACATTTTTTGATACGACTTAATAAATTTTTATTACTATTCATATTTTTCCATATCAACTTGATATCTATTTTGACATATAAATATGCAGGTATGTTTCCATGATTACAAAAAATTATAAATACATTTCATGAAATTGTCAACGTAATATAACATATTATTATTATTATCTTGTTCAATAATAATTTTTCTGTTAGAAAGTATTTTGTTTAAGTACTTCGTGAGGATGGTAGGTTCTGTAGTAGCCACAGCTGATTTTTTTGACTGTCCTAATTGACGAAATGGTGTCAAAATTAAAGTAAAATTATAAATGTGATAATTGCCTTTCTTTTAAGACAAAATATATAATTAAATAAATTAATATTGTTTTTTTTTTTACTAAATAAATTCCTACGACAGTCTGAAATGTTTGAAAACTTTATTGAATAAATTATTACTTTATTTATTTTTCTGATTTACTATTTTTTAAAAATTTTTTTTATTTACTACCCACCCCGTCAAATATCAGTTGCTATGTTTGATTTCTGTACGTAAGTTATCCTGTTTAGAGTACGTTATTAACCAAGCTGAATTATTAACAATCGCTTCTTCTCCATTAGAGATATTTATTTGTATGGATGTGTAGTAATAATAAAAACACAAAAATCAATTCTGCATCGTCGAATTTTTGTGTTATCTAGTAGTAATATCTAGTTGCTTTTTTATTTGTTTTATTGTTTAGCTCGCTCATGCTAATTTTGTGTTTGCCTACATGTGTTTGGCCATTGTGTTCGCACATTTTGTGTGTTCCAATTTGTGATTGAATATGTTTTCAGGCAATGTCTGAGTGCTCTAGAAAAGACATTGGTCTTCAGTCGGTTTGCTCGCCGGATTCTCCGATGGTTAGCCCTCAAGATGGTGAAATGATTATTGCATATGGCAAAACACCAAAGGTTCATTTAATACTATATATTAGTAGATTTTTTTTTTTAAACAATATTTGAATTATTCAGTAAATATTATTAAAGCAACTAAAAATGATTGAGTTTTGGGAATACGAAAAGTATGAAAGTATGAAAGAGAAGACTTCATCGATGTAGAAACCTGTACAATTTTGCCACAATTGAATTTAAAATTAATGTTTTAAGTCATTTCTGCCTTTGCATTCTGTTAAAAATATAGATTTCATTAACTAAGTACATAAAATTTCAAAAAAGAAAATAAATAAATAAATAAATATAATAAAAAATAATTTAATGTTGACAAATAAACTTATGTGTATAAATGTTAAATGTTAGAGAAGTTAAATTGCTGACAACATGTCGAAAAATAATTAAATAATTTTTTTAACTATCATTTACTATCTGCTCTAGGTTATGCAAACTTTATGTATTAAAAGTCCATGTTTGCAATCATCAAAAGTACCTATAACACGTCTAAACAAGTGCTGCGAAATTCCTTGAATTCGCGACAAAAACCGACACGGAACAGATCAGGTCGATCAATTTGCGAACCCTTTGGCTTGTGTGCGTGATCCCGTCCAAACTACACAATAACTTTACACGGCGTGGTGACCAAATGTATTTCGAAAAGATGTTATGTATTTCGTTAAAAAATGACTATAATTTTGTTTTTTAAATATATTTGTGTAAAACCTTTACAAAATCTTTGTAAAACAGAAAATTCTCACATATAAATATATGGTTTCTTCGTCGATGAATTTATATTATTTCGTTATTCATCTAAAACAACATTTGGCATATTGCGTCTCCACGTAATGCTTGATAAAGTTAAAGACATTTTTTTATTCTATTAAGTTAATTTTTAAATAATTTCATACTTAATTGTGTTTAATCAGGCTGCCGAAAATTGCAACACTCAACCTGAAGTAAATATGGAATGCAGTGTAGAAGGAGATGAAGAGAGTAGTTATTCTTCTTTCTACTCCTCCTTCCTGAAGACAGACACTGGATCTGGTTCTAATGAAGATAATAATAATCCCGATATCAAACAAGAGAAGGAGAGAAATAAGGTAAATTAAAAACTCCTAACAACGATAATATCTTGGGCTTCCTGTAAAATGAAACGATGTGTAAACAATGGACTTGTTTTATGTATTACAGGAAGTTATCTGGAAGAAACCTAAAAACTATCCAATCCGTAAACCTGATCCTCCTTGGTTGGATAATGTTAAAGTGACACCGGAACTGATCTACAGATATCAAATGGATGTTAGAGAGCTTGGAGATATTTTGCATGCTGATCTCAACTCGTTGAAAGATATTGACCAGGTAAAAAATGACAGTGGCTTCTATTATATACAATTGGTTAGTGTGTGGTTAGCTGCACATAAGGTATCACATTCAACTTCCGGCACTGGCAAACATTTTTAAACATAGATTTCTAGTCGTTTTCTCTCGGCAAGCGGGGGCTTGCTATTTATGTGTATTTGTCCATGAGACTTTCTCTAAAAACAAATATAAGTGGTTTAGAACCTTCGTTAAACTGTAGGTCTTATACTCTAAAATACAAGCAACACGCACTACAAGGAGTATGCTGGGAAATCACTACGCTCAGCACTGAATTTCTAGTCAGTGCTATTAGGAGTAGGGTGACCATTCGTCCCGCATTTTAACATTTTGGATTTGGGACGTGAGGACCTTTTTTTGCTCTTCACTTGGATTTTGGGAGATGAAGACCTTTTTTTTGCTCTTCACTTGGATTTGGGAGGTAAAGACCTTATTTTTTGCTCTTCACTTGGATTTTGGGAGATGAGGACCTTTTTTTTTGCTCTTCACTTGAATTTGGGAGGTGAGGACCCTTTTTTTTGCTCTTCACTTGGATTTGGGAGATGAGGACCTTTTTTTTTTGCTCCATCCCGCATTGCCTTTTTAAGAAAATGGTCACCCTAATTAGGAGTACCTATAGTTCTGAGTCCTTCTGGACTAACTATAGTATAATATAAAATATTAGCTGAGTATGGGATACTTCCTTCAGGATTAAGGCTTATTTATCAATTGTTCGCTCATGGCCTTCAAATATTTATTTTATTAAAAAAGTATTAAACAGAAAAGATTAGCTTATTTATCCTAAACAATTTTACGTTAGACCGATCTGCTGTTAAGTAATATAAAGTGAGATATTTCAAGATTTTAAGTAGCTTTCCATATCCCCCTAAATATTCAATTTATTAAAAACTGCATTCCACCTGAAACTAATCAACAGAAAATAATCGTTTCTTTATTCTAAACATCTTTACATATATAGATTTATGTTTTTAAGTGAATCATAAGTGAGTTACTTCAAGGTTTAATTTTACCCACTCCCCATCGTATCTTCCCAAAGATGCATCGAATCGAAAAAGTGAATAGAGTAAAAATATATGTTTTATTATTCAAAACAATGTCACATATGTTTTTGCTGTCAAGTCAATTATAAATGGGGTATTAGTTTAGTGCAGTGTTTCTCATCTTTTTACTCTCGTGGCACATTTTCCAAAGAAGAAAAATTTCGCGGCACATCTGCGTAGTCATAGAAGAAGACATTTTGAATTTCAATTCGTCATAAAAAGATATTTGGACAATGATGTTAAAATAATCACAACGCTAGTTTTCTTTAAGAATTCGCGGCACCTTTTGAAAATTTTGTGGCTTACTAATATGCCGCGGCACACCCTTTGGGAAACACTGGTTTAGTGGGCATCTAACCGAAACCGTCCCTTAAAATAAAAATTCTGTCATATAGCCTTTGTTCAAATCCTGAATACTCGGCACTGTATTATTATTTGATTACAATGCAATAAATTCTGTTTTAAAAAAAAAACTTTTTATTTTATCCGAAATATTGCGAAAAAAATTAGTTCCTCATTTATATCCGGGCCGGGTGACCCAAAAATCTGAATAAAATTAGACTAATGCACATTGATGTGAACCAATATAATATAAACGGATTTTTTTACGAATACTAGTTTTTTTTACGATTTTTTTTTTTTTTTTAAATGATTATTAGTTTTACAAACATAAACTGGTTAAATAAATAACTATATGGCGAAATATAGGCAAATTTATCTGAAATGCCTGAAAATTCATATGAATTTTTATTTTTCAGCCTGATATGGTGAACGAGCAGTTGAGCCAATTGTATTTTGAAATGGAACTGGAAGGTCTTTCAACTAAACTTACCTTAGAAGATAACATGAATTCTAGTACCAGTAGCAGTAGTGGAGATGAATATACATGCATTAAGGTAAGACTGATGTATTATTTTAAACATGGAAAATAGCGTAAAATGAGAAAGGAAGAGAATGCCCAATTAAGACCTCTTGGTCGGACCTATCCCATTTAGATATTTTTCTGTGGGGCGCTATTAACAATATAGTGTACTAAGTGTGTATGGAGCTGAAAAACAGAATCAGACAGATATGCAGAACTACAATCAACATTGTTACATATAAAATTAAAATCAAATATGCTAAATAGATGTCGTTTGTCTTTTTTTAAATTTTTTTAAATTAGTTATTGTTTTTAATTTAAATAAATTGTTTAATTGTTTCTGGAAAGCTGGCTTTTGTAAAAAGTATTTATAAGGGGAATAAAATCTATTTTTGTTTTTTTAAATAAAGTCATATCTCCCGTAAGATCTTTTATGTGGCCCACGTAGCCATTTTCTTTTTCTTGCTCAATACTTGGATTTGATTTATATATTTTTTTCTTTCTCGTTGGATCTTGTCGATGCTCCTAAAATTTAATTCGTGTTGGTCAAAATTCATATAATAATAGGTTCTCAGTGCCTTGATAGCCGTATAAAAACAGAGGTCCTAATATCTCTTTAAAAGAGTTACTCATTTTAAATATTAAATACTAGAGGTTGAGTCAATCTCAGAGCTAACTGAGCGCGCATGTAGTATAATAATGTACAGAGGATTCTATTTAAAAAGTGTCAAATTTGATTTGATATAAATTGATTCATAAATATGAATTCATGTTGGTCAAAATTCATATAGCCTACTAAAAATTATTTTACTTGAACAATTTTTTGTATCGCCGAACACAACAGAGAAAAATCATATTCCTTCTTGTTACATGTAAATAAACAAAAATTATTAGGTTGTAAGATGTCCAAAACGTTTTTTAACTTTAGGTAAGATTTTAATCAATGCTGTATCTAATTTAATATATTTTATGTTTTTTAGCCAAAGAAAAAGATACGGTCCTTTAGTGAATTGGTAATGATTTATGAAGAGGATTCACCGATGCCGCCTCCAATATCTAATATTTAGTTATTTTGTTCTGCACAAGACATAGATTATCAACTATTAACAAATGAGTTCAAGCAAAACCTTATTGGATTTGCGCTAGACATAAGAAACGAAAAGGGCATGTTTCTTAATTCAGCGCTAGATCTAGCGCATAAAGCACAAATCTAGCAAACCGTTTCTTAATTCAGCGTAAAATTCTAGCAGGCTGTTTCTTATTACAGCACTAAATGTCCGCTAGGTACTAGCGCTAGACAACGAATCTAGCGGTTAATAAGGCTGCTAGCTGCTAGAGCTAGAGAGGTAAACATCACAATTTGACATTTGACGTAATAATTTTCTGCTATCACGCCCTGTTTATCTCAAATTTGTATATATGGCAATTCCTAACAATAATTTGGTATTGTACACGCTTCAATATAACGATACACTCACGACGGTTAATGTCAATAAAGGAACATGCAACATTATTTTCACCCTTTTTGTATTTTTAGACAGATTATATAAAAATTGTAATTCTTCTAAATTTTTAGTATAGTGTTCTTCATCACTTTCTTCTGAACTTGATGATGATTGAAGAAGTCGTTTCATTACATAAAATGTCATATTTACTAACAACTACATAACCTCCTTGAAACCTAGCAACAATATAGCAAGTCGTTTCTTTATTTTTGAAATTTTGTATTTAGCGCATTAATCTAGCATCACAGCGATCATCTAGCGCTAGAAGTTAGCACTAAATTGTTAGCTGAATTTAGAAACATGCCGAAACGCATTTTGTTCGCCTACTTATAAGATGTTGCAAGAAAACAAAAACTATATTAGGGGACCAATAAATAAATCTAAATCTTGTTCATTGAAACTATAATAAATAAAAAATTCGATATATAGTTACCAAGAGTTCATCCTGTGGATTATCTATAATTAACATATAATAAATCGAACAACTATTACATAGTGAATAAACAAAATAACTATATTACTTATGACAGCTATGTTTTGCATTTGAATTCTAATTCAGTTTTTATATCGTTTAATGAATATGGAATGGAAAATATTTATCGCTGCCTGAAAATAAGCAAATTCTTAATAAAGCAATAAAAATAAATAATCGGTTGATTTCACTAATATTTATTCGATATAACTCAATACTAGTATATCGACAGTTACGTTATTACCAAGAGTTTATCTAATGATGATCCATATAAGAGCTGGCGCATAAAAGCGATCTTACGGTTTTTTGACCGCAGCGACTACTGGTGAGAAATGAGTGACTGCACGAGCGGGGAAATAACCGCAAATTATGCAAACATCAACAATCAAATCAGTTGACAATGAATTTTGAAGATGTCAGTCATTTATTCTCTTTCGCTTCGCGTTTGTAGAAACCGAAGGAAAAAGTTGCAGATGCAATTTCAGCTGTTTAGATTACATATGAGCTTATTCTAAGAAGTTTTCTGGTTATTTTCGGATGTGTAAAAGTTCGTTTGATGAAATGTTGTTTCTTTGTAACTCATCAACACTATCCAGATGGTATTAGATTGATACAGTTACCTTACGCACTTCCATCCATAACTTCTACAGATTTTTGATTACTCTTATTATATAAATATAATGTAGATCTTTTATAAGCTTATTTATGGCCTAATTGATTTTGGGGCCCCCTTATTTGTACCGCTTAGGGCCCCTTTATTTCTACCGCTTAGGGCCTCCACTTGTCATGATCCGCCACTGCCAAAATACCATTTGTTTGATATCACATTCAATAATAATAATATAAATAATAATAAATTTCTAACAAATTAACCACAATTACATCAAAATTAAACAACAATTCAAATATTCAAAACAAAAACGTATTCTGGCTCATTGGACTGCGCTTCCTAGTATTTTCTTGTTTTTCTTCTTTAACACCTCTCTTCTTTGGATGGAATTTAATAGTAATAACTAGAATAAGCGTTTTCTAAACTCTATACAAGGGTAGTAAAGAAAAAGCACAGTTCACATAAAAAAGCTGTAACTGATTTTTGCGCGAATACTTTTGTTTACATATGTTTCATTTTAAAAGGTGGAAACCACACCCTTAAGATAATAGTATATGTTTTTATATCTACCGCCGTGGCTAAACAACTGCACATGCGCTGCCATTCACTGTACACAATGTGTTCTATTCAAAGCGGCTAAAATACCGTAGTGCTCTAGCTCTAAGGATGATATATATAGTGAGTTCGGGTATTCGAATATTTTACATTTTGTGCTCTTTCGTCGTTCGGGTATTCAAGTGCTGACTCCAAACAGCGTTCTGGGATTCAAGTGCTGACTCCAAACAGCATTCCGGGATTCAAGTGGTAACTCCGAACAGCGTCCGGCTTTAGGGTACGTGGAGCTTTTTAAGCGAATAGTGTTAATACTATTCTCACGCATAAGTCTCACCTAGGCGAGCTATGGAATAAAGTGCAGACATGCCCAGTTTGCAGCAAGGTGTAAAAGTGCCGGATTTTGTTGTTTTGAACTGTGACCATAACGGCCATTTGGGACATCGTTTGTAATTTAAATAATTTTAACGTGTATACGCTCCTTGTTAACTTCTGTTATTACTCCCCACCTACACTGCACGTACTCTGCACCTACTCTGTACCTACTGCACCAACGCTATACCGGCTTCGGAATGAATACCCAATTCAAAACTAGCAAATCAAGAAATACACAGTAATACAAATAATAAATAACAAATCAAGTATTTCATTATTGCTTGGTTATGTTTCACCGCGATTTTTCGAATATCTAAGCTCAAAAGAAAAACAAAAAAATCCTTACAATTACAATTACAATTGTCATAGCTGTTAGCGTGTAATATAGCTAAAAAGTTCCTAAAGTAATAAACGATTTAATTTCACCATGAGAACTATGTACTACATGGATAATAAATACAAATTTTTATTTACTTAGCGCCTTTGCTCGTATATACATGTTTATCAATTTTTCTTGGGCCTAACATCTATGTAAGATATCATAATCATGTCCGAACATCTTTTCACTAGAACATAGGAACCTATGAATTCCCGGTATCTGGGTATTCTTTAGGCGAAAGTGTTAATTTTGCGCCAAGATGTCTTTAGTTCTTCTGCAATTTTCTTCTCCATGTCATAGCAGGCATGGGGAAGACGGTCTCTTCTATGATTCCATATGGGATCAGCAGTTAGGTCTCTGTGGAAGATGGATATCCAGACGCATTTACAAAGATCGCAATCGATCATTTTCTGATTCATGTGGTGGTTTGACGATGAACAGATTTATTCTATTATTGTCTGTAAAGCAATTTTATTGGCTGTTACCAAGTATTAATTGTTTTTTGGTCAACTATAGAATAATGTTCTATCACTTGTGATCCCACAATTGGTTCTAATCTTTCATTCAGATGTCACAGCCATATTAAATTTTATCTCTAGAGAAGGAAATTACATCTGATATTAAATATATGCATATATTATGCTTAAAATATATGTACAAATCAAAATAAAAAATGCCTTTAGGTATAATATTTTTATAAAAATAGTTGATAATCGATGCCTTCCAGCGTGAAGCTAGTAATTTATACTTTTGGTAATAAAAGCAAGAAATTAAAAAATTGATGTGGTGTGAATTTTCACACATTTAAGGATTTCGTAGGTATTTAGTATGGGACAACATTTGTTGTTGAAATCGCATTAAAATCAAGAAACTTTTAATATTATCCATTAATCTAAGTATTTCAAATTTTCAATTAATACAGTACATTAAAAACAAAAATTAAAATACAAAAAATTGAAAAACTTATCGCATCAAAAATTCCGTTTACATCAATGTGCAATATGTATATATACAATGTTTTTCAGATTTTTAGGCCAATCATTCTGGGTCATAGAGCGATTTATTATTTTTGGCAAAAATCGTATCCATTAAAAAATATTTAAAACTAATTTCTCCATGGTAATCAATTCTTTAACAGTATAAAAATAATCGATATTTTTCGAAAAGTAATCTGATCAAAATTTCCAAAAGTCTTATTGTGGTTCACATCAATGTGCCTTACTCTGATTTTTTTTTTTTGATTTTTTGACTAGCCTTTTTGAGAAATAGGGTTGAGAAAAATGTTTTCTGCATATATATATATATATATATTCAAAAATATAATATTTATTGTTAATCCACGCATCAGATTTGATGCCCCACTTTTTTAAGTTACCTGTTACGGGTTAACCCCCATAATTTTAAAACATATTTTTCGCATAATGTTTTTTCTGATATTTTTTTTATATTTGGATTAAAGAACTCTATATGCAGGCTAAATTTCAATTCTCTACTGACAGTCGTTTGGCCATAATATCTATCTTACATACACATGAGTTAAAGGTTTCTTGATTATACCTACGAAATTCTAAAAAGATACAAGTGTCACAGTTCTATAGTACAAAAATATGGTTTGCATTAGTATTATCAAGTGGCGAAATTGTAAATTTATGCTAAGAGCTATAAAAAAATCTGTTTTATTGATTTTGTTGACAGATAAGGTGAAACTCTAATGGGGGTGTTTTAACCCTATTCCTTTATTTGTCCACGCCACTGGGACTTATCATTACATATCAATCGTTTTGTAATTTCTAATTTCATTGCCAAATGCCAATTAATAGAATTATTTAGATTACAGTATTTACAAGAAACAATATTTATTTTTTTGTATAAATAATTTAAGAATCTCAAAGTGAGATTCATAATGTTTTGTTTTTATATGTTATTTGAATATTTCAAATATGCCTGTATATATTTTTTTTATAATTCGGTTATAATTTATACTTGTTTGATTTTATATGTATTGTGACACTTAAGTGTATTGCATTATGTACAGTGTATATTGTCAAAAACAGAACTTTAATTTAAGTATTTTTATAAACAAATTGTATGACAAGTACTGAATATAACTAGGAATATTACTGAATACTCATCAGAATTTCTGTTATTTTAAACTACACCCAATTCTATATTTACAGGGATATTTTTTACACGATTTTGATTCTACAAAGTTTGGAATCACCATATAGGAAGTTCCCCTCAATTAAAGATGAAGTCTGTTTTTCATTCCCATGCATAGGTAATTCCCCTCTACATTTCACTTCAATAGGTTAGTTAGTTAAAATGTTTGGCGCACAGTAACGATGGCTATTTGCGTCTAACACATCCCATCTTTGACTAGATTATAATTAACAGCATAAATAAGACAACATATAAATAAATACATTTCTACACACGTAAAAATAAAATAAACCTTGCGCGGACAGACACAAATAAATAGGATAAAACACTGTTCGATGATATAAACAGACACTGGGTGATGGTAAAGGGCTGTGAAGGGACCAATTACCATTGGATATCACATAAAAATAGGGTGCGAGATTTCACACATAAAACAATAAGTTCGATTCTCTCAGGAAGAGTATCAGCCTGTCTATGAATACTCTGTCGTCACCTAAAGCAACTGTCAGATCATAGCACAGGTCTAACCTCTCCCGGACATCCTCATGTGTTTTACATACATATCTGTTTTGCACATGTCACAAATAGGAGACTCCTCGAAGAAGGTGTCCATCAACAGAGGCCTATACGAAGGCGGGTGATGACTTCCTACCTACGGTTAATCCTGCAGGAAGAACTCCATGGCTTAACGTATACGGAATAATTTTATACACAAAGGCGGCGTTAGCTCTTAAAATCTGGGGGGCCAAAAAAATTTAAGTAAAATTGGGGGGAGGGCGGGAAATATTTTTTTATCGTTTACATATGAAAATACAAGTGATGACCGAAAAAAAGTCCTCATTTCTAAAATATATTTTTCCAACCAATTCTCGTGGGGCAACTGGGGGCCAGAGCAACATTGGGGGGGGCACTGTTTATACGTGTTAGGCATAGACGCAAAACTGCAAAACTCAGAAAAATTTTAAGCTTTGTTTCTAGGTTCATTTTCAGTATAATTTTTTAATAAGATTCGGTTAGGGGTAGGGATAGGGTAAAATTGAACATCTGTTTAAGGGTTCAGTCTCGTCCTTTTTTTAATTTTTTTAGTTATGCAATTTATTTATGGAAATTTCACTGTTAAGATTAGTTCAATTAATACCTCTGACTATTAATATTTTTAATGGTTTATTCTTTTCGAAATTAACAATTTTGACATTAATAAGCAAAGCTGTCTTAAAAACTGGATTACAGTGAAACTTCTATCTAACGTTTTTGAAGAGAGCCTTTGAACAAAACGATAAGTGAAGAAAAACCATAGATGCGGGAAGATACGATAAAAATACTAACGTCTCTAAATGTTTATTATGCCAAAAAAATATTTGCTCATATACAAAAATATCTCGTATATGTATGTACACAAGTATGTGTTATTAAAAGTAAACTTACAATGCTGTATCGAAATTAATAAATAATAAAAAGAAATGCATGCCGTTACATACTTTGTTTTACTTAAAATAGTTTTTTCTTGTCACTTGTTTTTTCGCGTATTTATCTCCAGAAGTAAATAGATTTTTTCGGCATAAGTTATTGTTTGTGAATATAAAAAGGTTTTTACCTTTTCAAAGGCTTCCGGAAATGAACGTTCAGGCAGTGGATCTTCTTCAACTTCTTGTTTTTATATATTACTACAGGATACGGTTTTGTTATTTTAAAAGAACGATCAATCCAGTAAAATAGTAAAAGAGCGATATTTTGAACGAATAATGCGATAAAACGATGGATAAGGGAACGATCAATATGGTAATATTTTTGCTTGTTTTATAAGGAATCTATCTGGGACAGTATAAGATAACGGGATATCGGGAGATACGGAAAAACTATTATATGAGGAACGGTCTATCGAGATCTCACTGTATAATTTGTAAGTGTATTCGGAGTGTAATTTGTGACAGAAGTACATTCTCGTGTACGTGTATGGAACAACTGTAAGTTAAATTATCTTTTAACTTTCTGATATGTATTGTGTTAAAACTTGTATGAAATATGTCTTGAGTGAATATTCAAAAAATACAGCCAGTCTTGTTTAAACCATGTACCTGTGTGTTTCATTTTAAACCCACAACATTACATTGGCGACGTTGGACTAGTAAAATCAAGTCTTAGGACCACGCGGTCAATAAAATTTAATACAAAAGAAAATACGAACAATAATTATAATATAATAATAATTTAATTAAGTAACTAAGTGAATAAATTAAAAGACTACAAAATGTCAATTGGAAAAATAAAAGAATTTAATTTAAGTGAAAAAAATTGGACAATGTACGTTGCAAGACTCAATAATTATTTAAAAGTTAATAAAGTAAGTGAGGAACTAAAAGTTTCAACATTATTATGTGTAGTTGGTGAACAAACATATGAATTAATAGCAAATTTGTGTGATCCAGTAAAGCCCGAAACAAAAACGTACGAACAGTTAGTTAAATTGGTGAAAGATCATGTCGATCCTGATCCAAATTTCATTGTTTCGCGTTACAAATTTCGTAAACGAAATCAAGAAGAAAGTGAAACGGTAGCCGAATATGCAGCGGCACTAAAAAAAATAGCAAAAAACTGTGAGTTCAAAAATAATTTAAATGAACATTTACGTGATCAATTACTTTTTGGTCTCCGTAATGAGTTAATAAAGCAAAAATTGTTCACCATGCACGATTTAACTTATTCCAAGGCGTTGGAGACGGCATGTAATATGGAAGCAGCTGAGAAGGATGCTCACGTAACGATGGAAACGTCGGTTTCCTCCATGCACTACGTCCGAGGGAACCACCAGCAGCGCACCGACCATCCCAAGGGCAGCGGCAGTCGTCCCAGTACGAGCGAGTTGGATCACCCGTGTGCCTGTTGCGGCAGACGAAACCACAAGGTTGACTCGTGTTTTTACCGAAATTCAAAATGCAATTTATGCGGTAATGTAGGACATTTGAAGTATGTATGTAAAATGAAAAACAATGTTAGTAATAAAAATCAAACAAAACCATATAAGAATCGTAAAGTCTCTAATAAAAATTATAATAATTATAGAATGGAGGATGAAATTTCAGATTCATCTAGCGTGTCAAGTGACGGGTCCATGTATAATATTAAAGATATAAACAGTACGAAAGGTCCTATTATTATTAAAATTAAAGTAAATTCAATTAATTTAGATATGGAGGTGGATACAGGCTCAGGTGTGTCTGTCATTTCCGCAATTGTGTTTAATAAATTTTTTAGAAACCTCAAATTACATTCAAGTAATACGACCTTCAAGTACTACACTGGTGAAGTAATGTCACCATTAGGATATATTAAGGTACCTGTTAAATATGGTACATTTGAAAAGGTTCTTAAATTGTATGTTATTTCAAAAGGCGGCCCGCCATTGATAGGACGTGAGTGGTTGTATAAATTAAATATTTTAGGCAATAATATTAAGGATTTAAATAGTATAGTTAATAAAAATGAGGGAAATTTTAGCAATAATAAATCAATAATTACAGAATTAAAGCTTAAATTTCCTGAAGTTTTTAAATCTGGTTTAGGAAAATTCAATAAAGGTACTGTATCATTACATTTAAAAAACAATGTAAGACCAGTTTTTTGTAAGGTTAGACCATTACCTTATGCTCTTAAAGATAAAGTTGACAAAGAGATTGAAAGATTAATAAATGAAAATGTTTTGCAACAAATTGAATACAATGATTGGGCAACTCCAATAGTTCCGGTTATTAAAAAGGATGGTAGTGTTAGGTTATGCGGAGATTTTAAAATCACTGTTAATCCTAATTTACAGGTGGAAAAATATCCAATCCCCCGAATTGAAGATTTGTTTTCTAGATTACAGGGTGGTAAAATTTTTACAAAATTAGATTTGTCACAGGCTTATACACAATTTGAATTAGATCAAGAGTCAAAGAAAATTGTTTCAATAAATACTCATAAGGGCATTTTTCAGTATAATCGTCTTCCATTTGGCGTATCATCGGGACCCGGGATTTGCCAGCGGCATTTAGAACAAATTTTAAATAATATTGACGGATGTTGTATTTTTCTGGATGATATTTTAATTACAGGAAAAAATGAAATAGAGCATAAAAGAAATTTATTTGCGGTTTTAAATAAATTACAAGAATGTGGTCTAAGGGTGCATATTAATAAATGTAACTTTTTTCAAAATTCAGTTTCATATCTTGGATATACAATTGACAAAAATGGTTTGCATACCAATAAAGATAGAATTAAGGCAATACTAAAAGTCAAGAGACCCACGAGCGCTACTGAAGTAAAAAGTTTGTTAGGGTTGATTGGTTACTACGGTAAATTTATAGAGAACATGAGTGCTGTTCTGCATCCTCTGTATCAGTTATTAAAAAAACACTCAAAATTCGTGTGGACTAATGAATGTGAGGGCGCATTTAATGTAATAAAATCAAAATTAGTGAGTTCCCCGATTTTAGCACACTATGACCAAAACCTACCCCTCACACTAGCTTGCGATGCCAGTCCTTTTGGAGTTGGCGCGGCCATTTCCCACATTATGCCAAATGGTATTTCAAAACCAGTGGCGTACGCCTCCAGGACATTATCAAAAGCGGAAAAAAATTACTCCCAGATACAAAAGGAAGTAAAAAAATTCAATCAATATTTGTACGGGCGTCATTTTACACTTTTGACAGATCACAAGCCTCTTATTTCAATTTTTGGAAATAAAAAAGGTATACCGCAAATGGCCGCAAATAGATTGCAGCGCTGGGCGTTAATTTTAACTGGTTATAATTACGATATTAAATACATAAAATCGGAATTAAATGGAAATGTAGACGGTTTATCGCGCCTACCTTTACCAAAAACTAAAAAAAAGAAAGAAAATTTTGGTCATATTTTACATATTGAAGAGTCATTACCGATAACTCACAAAAATATAGCGGCGGAAACTAAACGGGATAAATTATTAGGTAAAATTTTTCTGTATATTTTAAATGGTTGGCCAAAAGGTACAGAAAAACTAGATGATTTAAAACATTTTTATTCGCGGCGCGATGAATTACATATTGAACATGGTTGTATCATGTGGGGTTATCGAGTAATAGTTCCATTAAAATTAAGAAATTTTATTTTAAAACAATTACATACTTCTCGTATGGGTATCAATAAAACAAAATCTATGGCGAGGTCATATATTTGGTGGCCAAAAATTGACATAGAAATTGAAAAAATGTGCAAGGCTTGTGACACTTGTAATTTGGAACGTGCCCAACCCCAAACTTCAAGATTGCATCCCTGGACATGGACAAAAGATCCATGGACTAGGTTACATTTAGACTTTTTGGGACCAATAAAAAATTTAAAATTTTTAATTGTTAAAGATTCACACTCAAAATGGATCGAATGTAAACAAATGAAAAACACAAATGCATTAGCGGTAATTAAATATTTAAGAGTTCTTTTTTCACAATTTGGATTTCCGAAACAAATAGTCACTGACAATGGCCCTCCTTTTTCATCTAAAGAATTTGCCAAATTTTTGAAAGAACATGGTGTTTTTCATACGTTTACACCCCCTTTTCATCCCAGTAGTAATGGCAGTGCAGAAAATGCTGTTAAAATTATAAAAAAATGTATTAAAAAAGCATTTTCGGATGGCCTAGAGGTAAATAAAGCTTTATGTAACTTTTTAATAGATTATAGGAATAGTATACATTGTGTAACGGGAAAAAGTCCATCTGAAATAATATTTGGTAGACAATTAAATTCAAAATTTGATCTGTTAAGGCCAAATACGTCTGATATTGTATATAACTATCAAGAAAAACAAATTTTAAGCCATGGGGGGAAAAATAGAGAGTTAAAAGATGATGTTTTAGTAAGAGATTATAGAAATCCAGTAAAATCATGGGCAAATGGAAAAATTGTAGAGAAAAAGGGCAGTAATACTTACAATGTACTAGTCGGTGATCAATTATGGCATAGACATAGTGATCAAATTATTAATGCCGAACCAGAAATGAACGTTCAAAATGATGTGAAAATTACAGCCGATAATTTAGAATCCAATCAGCAACAGTTAGTAACGGCTCCCAGTACATCAAGTATTACTCCTGAGACCAGTACAATAGCGGAAACCCCCAGGTATAATTTAAGGCCAAGAAATAGAAATGTGTAAAAATTTAATGTAAACAAAATAAATAAAAAGGGTATTTTATGTTGGTTAGATTTGGTAATGTTAATCTTAATAATTATGTTTATTTTATATTTTTGTAATGTCAAAAAATTAGGACAAGGAATTGATATGTATTGTGTTAAAACTTGTATGAAATATGTCTTGAGTGAATATTCAAAAAATACAGCCAGTCTTGTTTAAACCATGTACCTGTGTGTTTCATTTTAAACCCACAACATTACACTTTCAACCTTATATAAATGTCGTCTACTTTTTCTTCTTTGGACACTGTCAGTCGGGTTGATTTTTGTTCTCACTCACATAAGTCCTTCATCTTGTACTGTTAATTGTCAGATCTTTCTAAATGGCCCGTATATCAATACTTATTAGATCTTCGGTTTGCTGATTCTCTATCTCTTGCGAGTTCTTTCTACTGGTCGACGGATGTTAAATTTTCCTTCCTGTATCTTGTTTACAAATATGCCCTCCTCCATCGTCATCACGCGTCCTGTAATAGTCTACCTCTCAGTTCTTGTTTGATACTCGGCCTTGAGTACAGTTCTCGGATATCTTTGTTTTGCGGATTCTTCCTTCACCATTAATTTGAATGAAATCAAATATTCGGCGCAATATTTTATTTTCAAAAGCTATGAGGCATGATCAAGAAATAATACGAATCATCAGGGTCGGCGCTAGGGTCTTTGGCGCCCGCAGGCAATATTTAATGGAGCGCCCCCAGATAGGGCATAATTTGAAGGGAAGACAAAAAAAAGGTCCTCACTTTAATCTTGGCACCCCCTGGCATCAAGCGCCCTAATGCCTTGAATTACCTGCGGAGTGCGTTCCTCCGACCCTGTGAACCATACATAAGTATGGGACGTACCATAGTTTGGTATAACCGGATGTTGGTGATTTTGGACAAGAGTTTCGTTTTGAAGTGTGGACTAAGTGCTTTACTAGTGGTCAAAAAGCGGAAAACTTCTTTCCACCTCCCGAATATTCCTGTGTAGCTCTGATAAAGGAATAAAATATTTCGAAACTGGTAAGCTAAGTCTAGTTGCATTATTTAGGCCCGCAACCTTTCCACAATTAATTTTATATTTCAAAGTTTACTGTTTCAAACATAACATATATTTTATTTTAAAATAATTAATAGGATACGTAGAATTATTTATTGTTCATGTTAATTAATAAATATTGTTCACTATTTTTTAAAAATATTACAAAATATCACCATCACTTGACACTTCGTCTGAACTTCTATTCAAATTTGCAGTGTTGTAATGTATCTAGGTATTTGTATCTAGATACAGTAACTAGATACTTGCACAGTATCTAGTTACTGTATCTAGATACATTTTAAAATATGTATCTGTATCTGTATCTAGATATTTAAATCAGTATCTAAGTATCTGTATTTCAGGTACTTTTTTCAGATACTTTCCTATTTTGTCTTTTTCAAGGTCTTTTTACAAAATATGTCGATTTTTCAAGTTGGTAATACATTTAGCATCATTCAGATATTTGAATTTTAAGTTTAAATTAACTAATCAGCGACCAGTAAACTCTTTCTTGCTTGGGAGTAAAAACATGCTTCAGCCATTTTCAGAGCTGGAAATACAATTACATTTTATTAAAATTTTATAGATAAAAATAAGTTATATAAATAAATTATAAGTTTGAGAATTATGATAAAATACAAGTTCTATATGTAATTAATTAAATTTTGGAAAACATAAAATAAAAAATAAAAGGATGTTTTCCAAAATTTAATTAATTATATATAGAACTTGTATTTTATCATAATTCTCAAACTTATAATTTATTTATTTATTTAATTTATTTTTATCTATAAAATTTTAATAAAGTGTAATTGTATTTCCAGCTCTGAATAAATTTAAAAAAATAATAAATAAAAAAAAATTAAATAATTTTATTAACAACGGTTAAGTAAAACAACCATTAAGTAATTATCTAATCTAAGAATAAGAATTAATTTTATAAATGTGAATTAAATAAAGAAATATAATAAATAAAATTGTTGTGCTATTTTTGTCATCCTAAATACTCATTTAATAATTAGTAATGTATTAGCGAACAAAAAATGTTCGAGATATCCGCTGAAATTGGAATAAAAAAGTGATTTTTTAAAGATTACATAGGTATATAGTTAGTTAATATTTCTGACACACAGCTTCAAAGGCTATTTGTGTTTATTTTAAGAGTAATAATAGTCAATAACTCATTTTTTATTGTGAACAAATATATTCCTTGCTCTAGTTATTTCTTTTTTTTTTGTGGTGTTTTCATTTTTCCGAAAGTATCATAAAAGTATCTTGAAGTATCTAGATACATTGTAAAAAAAATGTATCTGTATCTAGATACTTTTTAAAATTTGTATCTGTATCTGCATCTAGATACATTTTTCCTCAAGTATCTGTATCTGTATCTAGATATATTTTCAAATGTATCTATTACAACACTGCAAATTTGGAGGTATTGTTACTTCGATCATATTTTCTGTTGTTTCATCTAAATCCCACATTCGTTTTTCTCCTGCAGTTATATGATTTACACAATCTTGCCATTTTTTGTAACCAAAAGGATTGCTATCAGTAATGAGTGAATAAACACATTAGAGAGTGCGCGACAAAAAAACTCCACTTTGTAACGTTGTCTCCGGTGTTGACTAATTAGTGTGAAGATAAAAGCTTCCTTATGTTATCCAATGCTGTCTTCTTAACCCTTAATCACCGTAGTGCGGTCACGACGACCACTGCGACTATTAAACAGTCTTTTTAAGTATGACTGAAAGTATATAATTTTAGATGTGTAGTATTACTTCTCTTACAAAGACTTCATTTAAGTCGTCCAATAAGTGGCAATAAAAAATATGATTTGTCAAAGTTTTTCTAGCTTAAAATATCAGCTATCACTATAACTACACTAAATTAATAGTATGATATTTTGCGCCTGTTATAAACTTTTGAATTTGAACCTAAATAAGCTCGCTGGAACGTATTGAGGTGCTGACGCTAATACTTTGTGAACGGCTGGTTGGTCTCTGAAATTTTCTACAGCAGAGAACTACACTCCTGTATGGGGGCGCAGTGCACAAGCCTACAAGGTACTTAATCAGCTACACACCACCATGCGAAATATTTTAGCTACTGTTAAATCGACACAAATGACTGGTTCCCGATACTGACAATTATTGCGCCACCTGCAATAAGAACTATTGCTAGTAAACGACAGTGCACAAAGCCAACCATTTTAAAGACCAACCGATAAATAGGGAACTTTATAACTTATCCCCTCAAGGTTAAAGTCCAGGAACTCTATTTGGTTCGGTAACCGGTTAAAACAACATATAGGTGTATCAGCTGATTGGGTTACGTCGTGTAGTGCATCGGCGGTAAATTACAATAGGTAATGTAATAGTTGATGCAACGACTAAGTTGCCTGGATTCACACTTTCAAGATATCTTTGGCGGTGGCTAAATCGCATAAGAACAGGCCACGGTAGGTGCCATTATCTATTGCACAAATGGGGCAAGACTACGTTTCCAACCTGTGATTGTCCTGAATCCTTTCAGCAAATGGGTTAATGAATATAGTTAACAACATAGTTAACGAATACCCATTAAGAAGATTTTCTGGACACATAAATGATCTAAACAGTTTGTGTTCCGCCACTCCTCAGTGGCTGCAGAATCTCGATAAAAAGTTGTAGTATTAAGTCATGTTCCTCAGTATTTAATTTTATTGCTTATACTTATTTTTTATTGCGTATTTTATTGTATTTATTTACTGTAGTTCATTGTAGTACATTCATTCATTGCTATATACCGATAGATGTTGCTATTAAAGATAATGCAATGCCTGGTGTAGCCGAAAAAGCCACCTCCCACAGACCAATGATTTATGTAAGTTTCATATTTCCAGATGATGCAAAGAGTCATAAGAAACAGCTGATGGCAACATGATTAGAACAATATACAAAATGTAAAGTTTAGGCAGATTAAGGGAGACGTTAAACTATGGCATTCTTCCTGCAGGATTAAAAGCAGGGAAGAAACCACCATCTCACGTCTTCGTATAGGCCATTGTTGTTGGATCGATGGACACGTTCTTCGAGGTGAAAAGACTCCTATTTGCAAGAAGTGTAACATAGGAGATTTTAATCATTTGTCTATTGTTTTATTTATTCTTTTTAACAAATACTCTAGTCTAGGGATGGCCAAGATGTCAACCGCGCACGACTGGTCGACCGCAAGGTCTCTGGAAGTCGCCCGCGAATCTGACTTGAGGATTGACAAATTATAGTGATAAATTCAGAGCGTATTTAAATAAAAAAAAAAAAAATAAATAAAATCTTCTTAAAAAAGTAAAAATTCAAAATAATTTTCTGCAATTAGTATTTTTTTTTTTTTTTTTGAATAGCAACTTATTTCTGCAGAACACACAGCTAAAAAGTATTATTTCAAATGAGAACTTCTGAAATTAATAAGCAGGGATAAATATTCAAATATTTCGAGAGTTGTTGCATATTTCAATGCCTCTTTTGATACAACATATTTATGCGAATCAGCATTTTCCTGCATGAATGCGATAAAAACTAAACATAGGGCACAATTATCGGATCTACATTTGGAATCGTGTTTAAGAATTAGTTTAAGTTCATAGGAGCCAAATTTTGACAAACTTGTTGAAACTATGTAATGCCAAGTGTCAAATTATATATTTTCTTGATTTTTTTTTTAAATTCAAGACCAGTTGGAGAAAATAGCTATTTATATGTAATTTAATAGCAATCACAGTGAATGTCATCGTCATCAGTACTTAGGAAAGTATCTTCTAAAAACATCAACAATTCGCAGGTATCTAAAATTTCATAAAAAAATTGATGTGAAGTGTGAATTTTCACACATTTCTGGGTTTTGCAGGTATTTAGTAACTGAACGATGATTATTCAGGATGCCAAAACAAATTTTATGTCAAAATATTTTTTTATGAATTTTAATTCGAATGCCTAATACCATTATTTAAGTTTCTAAATATATGCAGTATTTTATACAGCAAAGTTCATTAAGATTTTGAAAATTGCACCTATGGTTTCCATTGGTTGCTTACATCATAAGTCCCGCCCTTTGATTTCGTCAAACATAGAATTAAATTATAATTTCAACACTTTCCACTAGTTATTAAATTTACGCTTTTAAAAATTAAATGCAACATGTACCAAATATAACTAGAATTTTAACAAAATAATTTAAACAAAATAAAAATGCAAAAAAAAAAATAAATAAAATCAACAGAATTCGAACCCTAGTTTGCAAGTTTCTTATATTATTAAGCGTACGACAAATCCAACCACGCCACGAGAGCTACTGATGTGGTATGTTACACAACGTATTAAATATATAGTTTTTATTTTATATATTTTAGTTAAAAACACAAAAAATGCGTTATTTTCCGAAAAAAATAATCTGATCAAAAATTCCTGTTGTACTATTCCGGTTCACACCAATGTACATTACTTAGAATTTTTTCAGATTTTTAGTTTAAACCATCTGGGCTACAGGGTGTGGGACAAAAAATTTTTTGCACAATTTTGGCAAAAATCGCATCAAAATAATTTATTTTGCAAAAATAAAATTTTGATCGTTAATCCACGTACTAAGGGCTTTCATTTGATATCCTACTCAGAATTTAAAAAAAATATTTTTTTTTTCAATGAGCACATATTTGTTTATATTTTTAGAGGGATATGTTTTTTAGATGTTTTAGTATTTTTTCTATGTGCGGGTCAAAGAGTTGTATAAGCATGCCAAATTTCAACTCTCTAGGTTTAGCCGTTCGGCTACAATTTTTACCGAACAGACAGACAGACAGACAGACAGACAGACAGACAGACGACAAAATGACGGTATAAGGGTTTTTTGGTCATACCTACAAAACCCTAAAAAAAGACACCAATTCGTAAGTGTCATCCAAAAAATGTCGTTTTATGAGTACCTAAAAAATCCTTTAAAATAACAACAATTCGTAAGTACCTTCTAAAAAATCGTAGTCGCCCGCGGGATCACTTTCATCATAAATGTCGCCTCCAATGTCTAAAAGTTTGGCCACCCCTGCTCTAGTCATTTTTATGGGATGTGTTAGGCGTAAATAGCCATTGTTGCTGTGCGCCAAAATGTTTAATTAGCTAACCATTCAGTCATTGGTTTTTATTTTTTTATCATTTATTTATTATTTACTGTGTAAAGCTTCTCATACGAAACATATTTTTTCACCAAGGTTGTTGATGGTTAATTGGAATGCAGTATAGGAATATAGCAAACGTTATAAATTAGTTTATCTGTTAGAAAATACACTTCTCAAGAAGTTTGGTTTGTTAGTTGTTCTACTTGGCGATAAGAAAAAATAGCATTGTGCACAATGTAAATAAATCTCAATTTATATCGATAAATGATAATCGAGTGAGTGATGCATCAACTGTAAAACGTTTTTCGCGATT
This sequence comes from Liopterus haemorrhoidalis, assembly GCA_963971575.1. NCBI lineage: Eukaryota > Metazoa > Arthropoda > Insecta > Coleoptera > Dytiscidae > Liopterus > Liopterus haemorrhoidalis. The sequence goes on from OZ020611.1 coordinate 179,554,127, forward strand.
TTCCTAACGATTTAACTTAACAGTGCAGTATGAATAACATTTCACTATTGACATATCTGCTCTATTGTATGATAGATCCGTGTGACTGCACAATGCCAGCGACGCTTGATAAGAAATCAACTAGGAAATGTTTTTTGTTATTAAAGGGCGCTGGAGTGTCTTCTAACTCACTTTTATTGATGGGATGACATTTATTATTACTGCCTCTGATCGATATTCTTTAGTCTTACGCCATTGTCCCATGTTTTCTTCTAATAGTACACTTCTTGTGTTGAAAAACACAAGAATTTAATGAAATCTATTTCTTACAGGTCATAAAAACATAATATTTATTTTCCTACCGATATTGGGAAACCGACCTACTTACCTAACTCATTTAAGCCGCATTCAGAGCTCTTTAAATTAACACGTTGTAGACTGTTCTTTGTTACGCTGTAAATTATGTTTTTATGCATTGTTTTAACGTTGTACGTACCGTTCACAGTAAGTTAGAAATTAATGTGACGAATCGTCTGACATCTGTGTATCTTTAAACTACATGGGATCTGTGAACGCAATCGCAAGTGAATTCTAGAATTCCCAAATTTCCAGGTAAATCTTTATATATTTTTTCTTAAACCTAACATTCATACCATATTAAACTCACCTAACTACATATATCATTATCCACTCTCACTCCTCACCCTTGTCTAACTCATTTTTATAACCTTAAAACTAATTACATGCTTCATAAAAACCGTCATATTAAAAATTATTACAAATAGCGACATCTCTTTTCTACGTACATAACCAGCTCCGCCTGGCAAGACTGCCATTGCAGACTTGTCAGGTTTTGCGTTTATCGACTTAAGTCACTAAGAGAATGCAGTGTGCAAGTTTGTTACTGCTTAAGCGCCTTTTTTAAAATAAAAATTTAATTTAAAAATAAACCATTCGCAGCTAAACGCAAACAATACAGAAAATATTATGACTCAGCAACCATCTACATCATCTCCAAACCAAACTCTACCAATCACAACACCAAACAACAAAATGAATTTCGCAAATGCCATTAAAAATAAAACTTTTCCAAAAAAAGAACAAGGAATAATCATTCAAAATCCAGTTGAAGGTATCAATCCTGAAGAATATATCTATGCGATCGGCGACATTGTAGGTCCCCAAAATATTACACACACCTCTAGAAAAAATAAAAAAATTTACATATTTCTTCAAAAAAAAGATCAAGTAGATAACCTTATTAACAACCATAGAAACATCACTGTCCAAAACCAAAACATAGAGTTGAGAAGACTAATAAATCCTGCACAACGACTCATTATTTCGAATGTTTGTCCGACCATACCACACGATATCATCGTACAAGCACTCGATCAACATAATCTAAAAATGGTTTCCCCAGTCACATTTCTTCATGCTGGGTTTCAACGCGAAGAATATAAACATATTCTAAGTTTCCGCCGACAGGTATATATAACTGAAGAGGAAGAAACACTTATCCCTCATAGAATTGAAATAGAGCATGAAGAAACCACATACCAAATATATCTAACAACTGACGCTATCTGCTCAAAATGCAAGCAAAAAGGACATTCTTTAAACAGCTGCACAACTAAAGAAACGGTTCAACTAGAAACTATAATCACAGAAAAAGTTATACTTGAAAACAACGGCAAAACTCAAGAAAATACCCAGAGCAACATTCCAAATGAGCACACAATTACCTCACAGGAAATTAATCAGGACAGAAGAATATTCTCAATCGCCCGATGGCAGTCTTAAAAGACAAAGATCCCAAGCTATCCAAGAAACAAATATACCGGAAATTATAACCTCAATAACAACTATCGAACAAACAAAAGAAAATAAGAACGAATCTGAACTCAAACATGGAAACTCGCTGGAAAGTTTAAAACCAGGATCTAAAAGACACAGATCTACTAGTCCACGAAGCATAGCAGGATTGTCCATAGATGAACAAATAAAATCAATCAAGCCTGTATTAGAAAAAAATCCAGAAAAGTACAAGATAAATTATAAAACATTAGTGGAGTTCATAGAAGAAGTTCAAAACACAAACGAAAAACTGAAAATAGCCCGAAAATATTTCAAAGACGTCCCTGAACTCTTAGAAAACCTAAGAGACTTACAACCACACATTACGTATTCAACAACCAAATCCAACCTGACTAGGCTTATAAACAAAATCAAAGAACAACTGAATATTGAAGCAGATTTATAAACACAATATAAGTATAATAAAATTGATAAGATGTCATTAATACAGTGGAACTTAAACGGATATTATTCCCATCTTGGAGAACTTCAACATCTCATATGTACACTTGAACCATACTATATCTGTCTACAAGAAACCCGCTTGAAAAATCATCAAAACATCTGCATGAAAGACTATACATGTTACGTTAAAAACCGTGATACAAATACAATTGCCAGCGGAGGAGTAGCCATTATGGTCAAAGAAAATATCCAAGCTACCTTAGTCAACTTAAACACAAGCCTTGAAGCCATTGCGATAACAAGCCACATACCAAACCTGGGAAAAACCACCATATGTAACGTATACCTACCACCAAATTTAACAATCACCCAAGATGAGTTAGAAAATCTAAAAAAACAGCTTCCTACACCATTTGTTCTACTAGGCGACTTCAACAGCCACAATACCTTGTGGGGATCTGAATCCACGGATAATAGAGGTAAAAAAGTAGAGAAACTGCTGAACGATGACAGTATAGTGCTTCTAAATGACTCATCCCCAACCCATTTTTGTTCAAAAACAGGCAAATTATCGTCCATAGATCTAACCATCTGCGACGCTTCATTGGCTCCTAACCTTTCATGGGATGTCTATCCTGATCCAATTGGCTATCACTTTCCTCTAATTATTGCATTCCCTCCATATCACACCTTAGAAAATAACAAACCTTCATGGAAGATAAAAGAGGCAAACTGGGATCTTTTTAGACAAATTCTTTCAGACATATATAAAACCAAAAACTTAACAGGAAATTGTAATGTAACACAAGTAGTAGAGGATCTCATTAACGACATAAATAACGCCGGTAAAAGATCTATCGGAATAAAAACAGGAAATAATCGCAAAAAAACAACACCCTTGTGGAATACAAGATGTGCAGTCGCAACCAGAAAACAAAAACAAGCACTTTACAAATACAGAAAATTTAACACGATTGACAATCTAATAAATCTAAAAAAATGCAAAGCAGAAACGAGACGAATTATATTAGAGAGCAAAAAACAATCCTGGCAAGAATTTACATCTTCGATCAACCCTAGCACACCTCCATCAAAGATATGGGAAAAAATAAAAAAGATAAATGGGAAAAAAACATCAAATTTGACAACAGTACTCTACCATAACAATTCAACTATAACATCACCTCAAATGATAGTGGAAACGCTAGCAGAAAATTTTGAATTCACATCAAGTAATGCCAACTATAATAACTCCTTCAAAATACATAAAGCCAGAGCAGAAAAAGAAAAAATCGAAATAGAAAATATACAGACATACATCAATAAACCATTTAGCAAAAGAGAACTTCTGGCCGCCATACATAATTTAAAAGATAAGAAGTGCCCAGGTCCAGATGGTATCCTCTCGGAAATGATTAAACAACTGCCCAGTGAAGTAACCAACCACTTATTAACCATATATAACTATATATGGGAAAACGACGAGTATCCCGAACAGTGGCAAAAAGTCAACACGATTCCTATACTGAAACCCAGTAAAAATAAAACAAACGCTGATAGTTATCGACCCATCTCAGTTTCGAATAACTTCAGTAAAGTTCTCCAGATAATGACCAACAAACGACTTACTTGGTTCCTGGAAACACAGAATATCATTTCAAATAAACAAAGTGGCTTCCGTCAAGACAGATCAACCTTAGATCACATAATCTCATTAACCTGTGAAATACAGCAAACATTCAAAAACAAAGAACACCTTGTAGCTATATTTTTTGATCTCCAGAAAGCTTATGATATGACATGGCGTTTCAACATAATAAAACTGCTAAAAGAAAGCAGATTGAATGGAAATATTCTCAAATATGTTACAAACTTCCTCCAAAATAGAAAATTTCAAGTAATTGCAAATGGATACATCTCCAGTGAAAAACACAGCAAAACGGCGTACCCCAAGGGGAAATATTAAGTGTAAACCTGTTTCTCATTGCCATCAACAAAATCTTGGAACACATACCAGAAAATATAAAAACTCTCCTCTATGCGGACGATCTTGTGATTTTCTGTAGAAACAAAGACATTAAACTAATCAGAGACTCACTTCAAGAAGCAATCCTCAGTATAGAAAATTGGGCCGATAAAACAGGGTTCACCTTTTCCTCAACTAAAACTAAAGCCATGCATTTCACAAGAAAACATTATTCGCATTATAATCCAAAGTTAAAATTGTACGGTGACTCTATTACATATGTAACGAAGACTAAATTTCTGGGAATCACACTGGATAGAAAATTAACCTGGCAACCTCACATACAACAACTCAAAAAGGATTGCATGCAAAGGATGAATATCTTGAAAACACTGGCACACTACAAATGGGGCGCCCACAGAGAGATATTATTGAGGCTCTATAAGTCACTGATACTGTCGAAAATAGATTATGGTAGCATAGTATACAGCAACGCAAAACCTACTCATCTAAAAACATTAGACACAATCCAGAACACCGCAATCAGGATAGCCACAGGAGCTTTCAGAACAAGTCCTATAGTCAAAATTACCAGTGAAGCTAATCAACCACCACTTCATTTCCGCAGACGTCAACTCACCTTCTCTTACCTAACGAAATTAGCAACAAATGTGAATAATCCCACATATAACTATATGTTTCAAAATTTAAATAACCAAATAGTCCTTAAAAATATAATACCTTTTCATCAACAAGTTCAAGAACAATTAAACAATATGAGTATGACATTTCCACAGCTAGGTCCAAACCAATTTAACAAGATACCCCCCTGGATCCTGAACGCGCCAAATTATAATCTCCTTCTAACTCGCCATAATAAAAAAGAAACCAGTCCATCCATCATTTTAAAATCTTACCATGAAATCATGTCCAAATACAAGAATCACACTGCCATTTACACAGATGGTTCTAAAATACAAAATAAAACCGGGGCCGCAATGGTAGTAGAGAAGAACGAAACAAGAAAATACCATCTTCCAAATATGACGAGCGTCTTCACTGCCGAAGCTTATGCATTATTCCAAGCAACAGAATATATAAAAAGCATTCAAAATAAAAAAGATTTTATAATTCATATTGATTCCCTCAGCACCATTGCAGCCATGAAACAAAGCTCTTCAAAAGACGCCATCATCCAAAAAATTCAAGATAACATCCACTACTGTATTGACCAGGGGAAGAAAATCACAATATTATGGGTTCCATCACATCGCAACATTCCAGGAAATGAAAAAGCAGATGAAGCTGCCAAGGAGGCCATACACCAAGAAATAACTCAAATGCCTACCTCAACATATGATGCCAAGAATTTTTTCAAAAGAGAACTGCAAGAAGAATGGAACAACATCCGCTACAAAATTCAAAGTCCGCAAAACTATACATCAAGACATGAACAAATAATTCTAACAAGAATAAAAATTGGACACACACGACTCACTCATCAATACATTTTCGAGAAGAAGACACCACCCATATGCCCCACCTGCAACACACAACTTACGGTGGAACACGTACTTCTAGAATGCCCACAGTATACAGCACAAAGAATCAAACACAAAATTCCAACAGACGCACTACAAATTTCCACCAATATGTATGAGAAAAACATTTTAAAATTTCTAGAAGATTCAAACCTATTAGACAATATATAAAATTTCACATAGTTCCTAATAGTCTAAATTTATTATAATAAATATTTATATATTATATTTTATTATGTAATTGATTATGTAATGATACTAAATATGTAAAACAGATATTCCGGGGTGCTAATAACCAAGCAGTTGAAGCACCCCTAAATAAATATATTAAAAAAAAAAAAAAACTACATGTCTTCGTAAAATGTTTTCTATGTATTATCTTTTTATAATTCTGTTGTCTTAGATTTTAACTAACTAAACCTAACCTAATTACCTAAATTGATCATATTTACTCTCCGTCTTTGTAATTTTGAGCAAGATTTGTTAATGATGACTTTATGTTAGGTTATGTAAAGGCATACGATAACTAGGGTGTCACTGATAGACTGCGAAAGCCAATGTGTTTATATGTATGTCCCATTAAAACGCCTCACTCTAAGTACACTCTAAAACTATAAGTTTAGAAAATTATCCACTATCCACAACGAACAACGTATTAAATTTAGAGGTCTCAACGGTTTCACGTCTTACCATATGACAAACTCCTAGACAGTAAACAGAGTACAAGCTACAGTGTATAAGCTATTGATTTTAGAGCTCTGAATGCGGCTTTACCGCTCTAATGTGGAAATTACTTTTCATATATTTTTAGTAAATTGTTCATCGAAATAGTAACAATATTTATTAAAAATTTAAATATTATTAATAATGAATTAGAACGAAATACATTACAGGACCTGTTGTGAGCTTTTTTAAATGAACATATTGTGGGCTTACTGTGAAAGTGACCAAGGCAAATATTGACAAAGTTGAGAAAATTGTTTTACAAATTCAGGTACTTCCCAAAAATTTTAAAATAATGCAAAGTAGCTTTGTAGCAGTAGCAGTTATCAAGTAGTTCTATAAATTTTTAGGAAGTTCCTTGGTTACCAAAATAGCTATTTAAACATTAAGGGTGGTAAGTAATATTTACCAGTCGAGGAAGTTTTTGCGCCCGAACGAGAGCGATGGCTAGCAATAGAGTCCGAAACTGGTAAATATTTACCTCCCGAATTGTTTATAATATTTTTTCCACTCTCAAAATTATTTTTAATTGCATAGTTTCTTTTTGATTCATTTATTTTAGATATTTGAATAAAATATCAGTAAGTCTGCCGATTGCTATGGTCTTCACCAAACAAAGCGTGAATATTAAAAGCGTTGTGTCAAAAGTTTGTAAAATGAATTTGAACAAAAGTGAAAGAGAAATGGGAATTGATGAAGCTGCGAACTCTGTTTGTTTCTTCCTACTGCCGGAATAATCGAAGGGACGTTACCAGATGGCATAAAAATTTAGGTTTTGTTTAATTTTTTTCACTTACTTCACCGGTGGAGGTAAATTTTTACTAACATCCCGTTTTCTAATACTGTTGTTAAAGGAAGTACTATATGAAAAGAAAAATATGCTATTTGTAGTTTTGTTTCTTTTTTAAGCAAAAAATAGTACTTGGTTATTTCTTAATGTCAAATAAAACATGTCTGTCTGTCTGAGTGTCAGTCTGTCCGTCTGTTTGTCTGTACGTGTGTCCGTACATCAATTTTGACATCAATGGCACGAGTTGATCAACTTTTGCTAAAAATCGGTTAACTATAGTTAACCGATTTTAACTCCTATTTCTATAGAAGTAAACTATGTTAGTAAACTCCTATTTCTATAGAAATAGGAGTTTACTCGTGTCGGTTTTAAGATTTTTGCCAATATTTCACAACAGATAAATATTTCCAAAAATTTATTTAACAAAAGTAGCTATAAAAGCAATAACTAACAACTTTTAATTGATTTTTTGATAAAGCATCATAAATTAAAGAAGTACTTTGTGTAGGCGGTCGGTCCTGTGATGGCCACAGCTGATTTTTTAAATTTATTTTCTTTAGTTCATGAATAACGTCAGTTTTACTTTACATTTATCAAATTTGCTTTTTTCTTTTCAGAAATAGGCAAGAGTACTTTACATAAATTTGTTAATTCTGTAGGTATATTATTATTTAAAGGTCTACCGGTTAAAATTTTAAAGTTCTAAACATTTCCAATTATATTTGCGATAATTTGTATTGACTTGGTCAAAAAATCCCAAACTTATAAAATTTGGACTTTTCGCAGTCAGCGCGATATATTATTGTTATTCAGAAAGAAGATATTTTCCTAAAATATCTATCTGCCTGCAACATATATACTCGTAAGCACTGTGGAAAATTTGTTTTAGTGAGCCCAAAACGCAATCAATTGATAGTATCCAAGAAAATAGAGAGGATGATGTAAAAATTCTGATAATAGTAACATACATTTTTCTAAAAATACAGTTCCCAGACTTATGTAGTATTTTATTCCACACCAGTATGGCTTGGTGAAAAGGTATTAATTCTTAGAATTGGAGCAAATTTATATAAATTTGTTCTTGGAAGAGCTATTCTTTTTTCAGAATGAAATAATTAAGCTTGTTAGAAATGTGTGTCAAAAGACAATAAATTACGGATAAAGAATTCCTAGTACCTATTTTGCATTTGACTGTCTAAGCCAGGGGTCCCCAAAGTGGTCGATATCGACCCCCGGTGGTCGATATGACATTGTTAGGGGTCGATTCTGGCTCGGGTGTCGATTGGGGGGAAAAAATTACTAGTATCATTTTAATATATAACTGTGTAACAGTTACATATAAATATTTTAAACAGTTTTTAATGTTATACGTATCATTTAACTTTAAATGGATTCCGTTCCTTTTAATAAATCTTTATTGTACTGATATCTTTTATTGTTTGAATAAAGAATAAACTAAAAAAATAATTACTTTACAAGTTGGCATAAATTAAATTACGTGTTCAATTGAAAAAAAAATATTTTAATGGTTTGATTAAGTACATTTTGGTGGGAATTAGAATAAATAAAAAAATTGTATTTTAAGGGTTGGCTTAAGAAAATTTTCGTGATCATTTAATGAATAATAAATTGTATTTTAAGAGTTATATTGAGCAAAATTTGGTGCTTTTTTGACTATATATTCCCCGATCTCATTAAATTCTGAACCAATAGAAAATGTTTATTTACGATCGGCGAGAATTTTAAAGCAACCAATATTATGAAGATTATGTAATTGAAAATTTAGTCACATTAGAGACATGATACATATTATCAATTTTTAATTTTTATTATGTTTATCTAGAAAATTTTGCCCGTTTTATATAAACGAAATACATAAAATAGCTATGTATAAAAAATACTATCATACATAAAAGAAAAAAAAAACTAGGAAAATCAAATAGTCAAACAGAAAATAACTGATTTTCTTGTATTTGACTCATATTAATTAAATTTAGTTACAAAATATTTACTTCTAAAATTAAATACATTTTTTATTTATATAGTCAAAAGAGCCCTAAATTTTACTTAATCTAACCCTTAAAATGCAATTTTTTTTAATCAAATGAACACGAAAATTTATTTAAGCCAACCCTTAAAATACAATTTATTCCAATTCCCACCAAAATGTACTTAATCAAACCATAAAATATTTTTTTTCAAAAGAATACGCAGTTTAATTTATGCTAACTTGTAAAATAATTATTTTTTATTTTAAACAAAAGAAGAATCTAGCTCTTATAGTTATGGCCCCAGTTGTCAAAAGCCCCAATAGCGAACGGCCCGAATTGTCCATCGCCCCAGTTGTTAATGGCCCCAGTTGTGAAAAGCCCCAATTGTGTACGGCCCGAATTGTCCATCGCCCCAGTTGTTAATGGCCCCAGTTGTGAAAAGCCCCAATTGTGAACGGCCCGAATTGTCTTACGGCCCCAGTTGTCTGGTTACCATATGCAGATGCTACTCGGATGTGGATATGTTTATTTACAAAAGCTGTGGATGCGGATCGGATACGGATCCTAGATATGCGAATGCGGTTCAAAAAATATATCAAAATCTACTCTAATGTGAAATAAATAGATTTATAAACGTTAATTTTGAAAATGAGTCCGGTTTTCTTGTAGAGCAGTGTATTTTTCTAAGCGAATGACATTAAAGATAATTCTAGGTAATAAGTAAGTAATAAATCTGATTAGTGGATAATGTATTTATAGATGAAAGACAATAGCGCGATGAAATACTTAAGAAATATCGCCGTTCCAATATTAAATTCCTGAGGTGGCAAACGCGAAACGCTCAACCTTTTCAAGATGCAGTCTTTTAACTCCTGTGGACAGGAATTCTTAGAATACAAAGCATGTAGTCGAGAAAATCACTGTTGGGAATTGTGCCGAGGAGCCTGGTACCCGGAGTCGTACCCGAAGCCGTCTTACGTGGTACGAACAACCGCGAACAACCAATCACACGGGACTTTAGATTCTTATTTTATTCATAGAATACACTGGTAATTTTGCCAGCTACGAATATATCTAATTCTCGGAATCTTATTACGATTTGAGCAATGCGTGCCCTAGGCTAGACAACATATTGACTTTTACATATTCTCGACAGTAAAAAATTTGTTGAAAGATAAAAAAGGTTTTTGATTTATAGTGAGAGAAACAGTAGATAGAAAAGAATCATTTGATGGAATAATAATGAAATATATTTAAAATATTTCTATAGGTATATTTGCTTCATATGCAATCGCTTAAAAAATATAGCACAAATTCTGACGATGCACTTACGCATAACATTTTGAAGGCTTCAAGAAAATGTCATTTTAACGAACTTTTAAAAAGGCAGTAAACATATTAGACTATAGAAACTTATGAGCGCTCTTAGAGAGTTTTGCAAACGGTATAAATATCTAACGTATACAAAAAACATTACGTCAAATCAAAGTCATAGTATATTTATCGTTGTATATAGAGATGAGCGATATTCACTGACGGTGATTTATTCACTGTGATTGTAAAGTCACTGACCGTAACAGTGACAGAAAACGTAAAATCACGGTGACAGTGATTATACAGATGACAGTCTTTATACATATTTTATAATATTGTAATTATTGCAGTATTTGATAACAGGCCCAATTCTGTAATAAATAACGTCGTAAATGATTTCCATGGAGACTTTGTTTTATTTCCAATTATGTAACACGCGTTTATAAGAACGTTTCTATGCCAGTTATGTTATAGTTATGCCTGGTTTATAATAGCTACATAACATAACGCATGGCATATAACATAGCATGACTCCACAGCACAACGCAGAAGCCATAACTATGGTGTTTATAATAGAACCGGTGTACCGCATTAGTCCATTCGTCGGAACGCGGAGCTCTTCTTGATTTGTCATACAATATCGGATTATTTTCCATTAATTCAACCAACCTCGCTTTTTTCTCCATTTTTAATAATTTGTAAACACAATAATAACCAAAAAATTTACAAAAACTTATGACAATTGTCAAGCACAGCGCATGCTCGTCACTCTGTTCTGTGATTGGTTACGCATAGCCTCCACAAACATGAATGTTCAATTTTTTATGTTATGCAGTTGTGTGTCTATGTTGAGCGGTTGTATTATACACTGGAGAACTATAGTATTAAGATTCAACTGCTTTAAGTTATGGAGTCATGCTATGCATATGCTATGCGTTACGTTATGTATCTATTATAAACCAGGCTTTACTGTCACAAACACTTACATAAAATTGCTGCAGTTATCATGCAACGCATGCGAGATCTATACCGTTCGAAAAATTTTAGCGCTCTTAATTTGAATGCGTCTCATTTGTTACCTTCATCTATCTCTTGTTTTGTGCCATAATTCAATGTTTAGGTTTTTCTTACGTTTTTTAGTTAAACATGTGTTCTTTTATGAGCGGTCAATTTCCGTCTTACCAAGCTGAGGTCTTTTTTTGAAGGGCGATTTATTTTAAACCATATTCAATTGTGCAGGGGGCCATTCAAATTATTGATTTCTTTCAGCAGATATCGAACCAAAGATTTAGAAAGTTAAATGGGTTTTTGAAATTTTGATCTGGTAAACTGAATACATCAGATCAATCTCGCAGCATTCGCCTTTGGAAAATATGTCTTTGCCTGAAAAATAATACATGTCATGTAATACATGTTAATTATCATCATCATTATCATAATTAAAATGTTAAATTTAATATACTTATTTATTTTCCTCATTTTATATCAGATCTAACATCTCCAGCTGAAATCACAAACCGGCAATTTTTATAGAATAGTAATTTATTTCTCCATAGCAATCGCAATTTGGAGGTTGCTGTACAAGAACCCGTATAGGAACTGTTATAGTAATAAGTTACAATTTATTTAGTAACTTTTGAATTACAGAATACGAATATCTTCAAAGTTTTTTTATTTTTATGGCCTTACTGCTTTGGCAATTAGCCAGGACAATTATTATTTTGGAATAATTCCATGCTTGAACGGGATTCGAACGCGAGACCTTAGCAAAGCAGAGCACATGCGTTACCACTACGCCGGTCGACATCTCCAATGTTACTATATTAGTTACTATCCTGGTATATAGCAACTATTTAGTTACTTTGAGCATAGGAATCCTGTTACAGCATTAGGCTGAATATATCAAAAATATTTTGTTTAATCATTTAAAATTAAGTGACACAGACACAAATACCTTTGTTAAGAATATTAAATATATCTAAAGATTACATATAAAGTTATTTATGAACGACCATCAAATAATTAATGCATTATGTGTCTAGTTGTAAATATATAATGCTGTTTATATTGCAACAAGTGTAAAAAAAGGAACGCGCATGCGTGCGTCAAATATTAAGGTTTTTTTTTTTTTTGAAGTAAATAGTTGTAGATAACATATATTAAATATGTGACAGACAGAAAGTTATCTTTCTGTGGATATCGTCCTATAATCATCTTTAATGCATAGAAACCAAATATGAGGCCCAAAAAATAGAAAAACGTATATAGCTCCCAATTTTATTGATACAGATACTGTGCAACCAGAAAGAAGTTTTCTGCGAGAGCCGTAGGTAAGTCAAGCAATTGATTCGAGTGTGGAATGTGCATTCCGCGTGTGTTGCACATAATACTTGTTCTACGCTTACGATTTTTCAATAAATATAAATTATTACTTGGGATAGCCCGAAACAGTTGGAGAAACACTGATCTAGATCCTGTCAGAAACCAAGCCGTAAATTCTTTATAGATGTAAGCAGTTCAGGTGAGTGCAATATCTGTGTGTGCGATAGGCCAACATTTCCAAGGATCAGTATTCAACACCCACTCATCTACACACGTACACATACCTATTATTTCCACACTCCTACATGCATGTACCGTATACCGAGTATATTGAATGGTGTTCGACGGGAGCGACGTTATTGCTTTATATCAATTCTACTCTATGAATTTTTCCATTTTCAGTTATGAGTACATGGTTTGTATCTTGCTACCGATGCATTTTGTAATCTACATTAGTCCACAGAACTGGATACATACGGCATGACATTCACAATATTTATTATTATCAAATATTTTAGAAGTTACATTTTCGTCAGAAATATAACTCAAAAAGGTGTCTAATAGCCAGTGAAGTAGAGAGGCTAAACGCCGCACGGGACAGAGTATTTTTTGCGTCCCATCTTATTAGGGTTGCCAACCGTGTCCTTTTGGGCCGGAGACTAATTTTTCTCCGTACTCCGGCCCATATAATAAAATCTCCGCCCAACTAACATTTCTCCGTGGTCCTGCCCATATAATAAAGTATTAAAAATAATATTTTGGATATAAAAACGTATATTGCGCTTCAAATTTCTTATAAAAGTGCGAGTTTCAAAAAAGTGCACCGTGCAATGCTAAGGCATGGATATAAACGTGCTTTACGAAGAACGCGATGTTCGCGGGAGCGCTTTCGACCCGATTCGTTTGTTTTCGTTGAAAGCAGAATTGTGCACTCGAGTAAATATTAATATAGACTGTCAGGAATTTTACGAATTTCTGAAAAAACCTGAACAACTATCATTTCTGAGGATTGCACAAGATTCAAAAACATACAGTTTTAAAAAATAAGCGTTTTATTTTATAAATATAGTAATTTATGTTATAAATTACTATGTATTTAGCTATTTACCAAATATGATTTCTAAATAAAATCTAAATTGGTATAAGGGCAGTTTTTTTTCTATAAAATACATTATAATACCCTAAACATAACATAATTTACACTGCTCAAAACGCCCTATATGATTGGGAGCAACTTCTTAGCCAACGTTGTTTGTTTTTCGGCAGCACGTTTGTTTCTTTTAGACAATTTAATACAAGGTGATATTACTGGAGTTGGTTTGGGGTGGGGGGTACAAATTTACAAAATACGAACAAACTTAAAAGATACAAATTATCAAAGAGAAAAACAAAAACGCATCCAGGTTTTCAAAAAAAAAATATCTATGAGCCCCCCCCCCCCTCGGAAAATCTCCGGCCCAGCTCTATAAGAAAGTTGGCAATCCTACATCTTACACGACTGGGACGGGATCCAAATAATAACAGAATAACGAAAAAAATACTGTATTAAGATGATTTTTTAGATATATTTATGAATGTGTTTTTGTAAATATACATATTATTAAAGATCTAAAGATTATAGTCTATTAAATTAGACAAACTGCAGTTCAAATTATATTTGTTTATTAATTATTAAAAATGTATTTTTCTTACCTTTGACGTAGCAAATTTATCAATCACTTCATTGAAATTAATTTTGTTAAAAGTCACTTTTTCGATATTTAATAAAGCAAGATCACTTCGGCGATCTTGTTCCATTGTTGCTCGTAAAAATGACAGAAAATTTTAATTTGGAGAATGATCGTTCACAACTAACAGTCGACACTGTAATTATTAGAATTATTTGAAGTGCAATTCGCAGGTTTGGAAAAACATTGTCACCATAGGAAATGATAGATTTAAGAACATCTATGGGCGTATTTGGTCGATCTTCTTCTTTATTTCGCAGCAACATCTTTCAGTCACATATTTCTACGTAGAGTTCTGATCCATCAAAATCTGTATCATTAAATTTACTCAGATTTTTACAATTAATTACAAGATTCTTCAAATCTTTATTCAACAAATGTCGAGCAAAAACCCAAATTTAGAATTAAGATCACTGAGGCGATTGAATCTTGTTTTTATTTCCTGTTGAACCCGATCAAGACCGCTTTTCATAATACGACAACTTTCTTCCTCTGTAGAAAGACCAGCGTCTTGATCAAATTCCCCAGACATTTTTCGCCGTGTTCTTATACGGGTTTGAATATCAGTACCCCATTTTTCACATTTTGGTTTTGCGTTTTTTACTACATCTTGACAGAAATCATCCCGAATTTCAGAAAATTCAGTTGCTAATGACTCGATATCATATGCTATCTCTACAATTGATTAAATTAAAAGGGCATTTTTATTTATTTTTTATTTTTTTTATTTTTATGGCTTTTGCTGCTTTGGCAATTAGTCAAGACAATTATTATTTTTGAAAAATTCCATGCCTGAACGGGATTCCAACCCGAGGCCTTAGCAACGCAGTTGTTAAGGCCTCGGGTTGGTCTAAATAGTTGAAATAAACGTATAAACAATTTTTCTTTGTGGCGCCCCCCTAAAACTGACGCCCACAGTATCATAACCCCTCTTCGTTACACCACTGTTAATATTATGTACATTAGAAACTTTTTTGCAATTATATTTATTACTAGCTGGAGAACTCGTACTTCGTACGGTTTTTCAAATTAATTTGCTACTACGTAAATGATAAGTGAGATATTTCTGTTTCAAGTAGAGAACAAAATAATAGTTTCTTTATTCTGAACCGCTTTTTTGCATATATTTTTTATGTTAAGTAAATAATAACTGTGATACTTCACTTATAGGTAGGTTGACCTGATTTCAGTGAAGGGAAACCGGGACACAGGAAAAAAAGGTCTTTTTTTCCTCCCAGATTCAAGGGAAGAGCAAAAAAAAGGTCCTCACCTCCCAAATTCAAAGTGAAGAGCAAAGAAAAAGTCCTCACCTCAAAAACCGGGACAATCGACCGTCCCGAGAACATTTTTCACATTTTTGGGGACACCGGGACAATTGACCTAAAACCGGGACGGATGGTCACCCTTTATAGGTAGCTCTCCCTATAGCTTCCCAAATATATATCTTATTAAACTGCATTAAACAGAGAGGAATAGCTTTTTTTTTTTCTCATATTTTATCTTGCTGTTAACCAAATACTTATAAGATATTTCAATCTTATAAGTACCACTCCCGTTGCCCCATAAATAATCTTCTTATTAAAAACTGCGGTGAAGAGAAAACAAAATTGTCGCCTCGTATACATTTTTGTAAATAATAAAATAGATATTTCAAGATTTTAGGTTTAGGGTGTCACCTCCTTACTCCCCAAATATTCATTGAATCGGAAAGTATATACAAAAAAAGATGTTTTTTTTATTATAAACAATTTTGTTATTATCATTTTTGCCAATAATAAGGGAGATTTTTCAAAAGTTTAGCATTAGGGTGTCCACTGTAACTCCACAAATATTCATCTAAATGAAAAATTGCATAAAAATATAAGATTTATTTTCCTATTATAAACTATTTTTGTCATATTTAATTTTGCTGTTAAGTTAAAGAGATATGCAAATTTTAGTTTTAAGGTGTTCCTCGTAACTCCTCAAATATTCATCTAATTGAATGAGAAAATAAATCTAAGAAAAAATAAATTCAACAAAGATTTGTTTTTTTACTATAAACAATTTTTGTTTTATATATTTTTCAGTAAAGTCAATGAGAAGAGAGATATTTTAAGTTTATTAAAAAACAGATTGAATCCTGAAACACTGAAAATAAAATAAAAATTTTGAAGTACCTAATAGCCTATGTTCGAACCCTGGTTCTATTCTATCATCATCATAGCAAATTACTTGGAAATATATTGAATATTCGACAGTTTAACTTTGTGAAACTCACGTATACATAAGAGGTTGAAAGAAAACATTATTATTTGTCCCACATAACTTTTATTTTTACTGATTGTAGTTTCGGCTCTCATCATTGTTAGAGTTGCATTGCAACTTTGACAAGCGCTTTGAATCTTATGTACGTGGAAATATGTCCAGCCGTTTTTGCATGAATCTCGGACAAACAGACAAACAAAAGACAGACAGGCAGACATACAGACAGATAGATAGACGGACAGACAGAGAGACAGACGGTCAGAGAAACAGACAGACATGCAGGTCGGCAGACAGAAAAACAGAAACGCTTCATTTCTAAGTCGGCAGTTTTTTGATGGATTAAAAATTACAGTGTATAGTCTTTCCAAAATGAAATGGCCACCCTCACTATTTGATTCCAATAATGACTGATAGTATAACCATTATACCTGCTGAGTTTATGGTTCTGTTAATAGTAATTGACAGGATCGTAATAATTATTTAAAAAAAACGTGTTTTCTTATATGATATTTAGAATGAACTGTATATACTCACATGACATTCCTTTACATTTTTATCAGGCTTAGGACTGGCTATATTTTAATTATAAATATAGGCATGTTTAAAAATCGTTTTTTTTTTTTAAGTCTATATTAAATACTTCAAATTTTCACAAACAAAAATCAATCTTTTTTTGTAACAAAAATAAATCTTAACAACTTCAAATAACAATTATACATATGGCTAACTTTGTATGGAAATTCTATTCCGTCTTCTTCTTACTGTTTTATTAATAGATGCACAGTCGGCACTATATTTTTCGAATAAAAGTCGTATATTTTATTTATTATTGTTTTAGACGTAAAACTATCTATTTTCTTGAAAACTTGTAAATAAAGTCGTTTTCACTGCTGATTTTTGCCACGAACAATGATATGTTGAATTGTTCTGTATGAAACACTAGTTCATTCCGCAGTTCTAAGTATAGGTTTGTCATTACCTTCGTTGTTAATGTATGCACCCTATGAACGTAGAAAATTATCTAACAAACAAATATATCAACCCCTAAAATTTAGAAACAATAGGATTATAAATTTGGAAAATATCCTTAATGGTTTTTAAGAAACTTAGAATTAGCGTTACATGTATTCGATTTAAATTTAAAATTCCCTTAATACCTGTTATATTTTTTTTACTGCAATAAGCCATAAACCCATTACTCTGAAATAAAATTAGTAACAATGTGTACATCAAATTTTGCAATCAATTATTATCTATTTATAATCTAGAAAAAAAAAAATCGCTGCAAATATTGATGTATAGTAAGATTGTTACTAATCTTATTTTAGATTGATAGTTTTGTATAAGAAACTATACAGTTGTGCGCTCTCTTAAGTGAAGGAAACTATTCAGTCGATTCCAGTGACTATCACAGCTCGGTTAAAGGCGCTCACAAAAAAGGATTTCCGGTACTCTTATGAGAAGTGGCAGGAACGCTGGAATAATTGGGTTGTGGAGGGGAGTATTTTAGGACGAGTGATTGTATTTTACTTTAGTAAATGATTTGTTAGTCAAAAATTCACCGTACCCTTTGATCACAACTAGTATTTAAAAGTGATATTACGCAGGTTATATGACATTTTTTAAATGCAATATAAATCTTGTTATTGTGGAAACGCTTCTTCAATTCGGGCTAAAGTTTCTTAAGAATTTCGTCACACCATCGTATTTTATCTGTAAATACATTAAGAAGATATTGAGATTTATTACATCTTATTTGTAACGGTTGACGAAGCGAAAAAGCCGAAACGAAATCTTAATTTAATGTTTCCCAAAAGGAAACAAATTGTAGAGTTGTAAAAGCAATGAAAGTGGTTATCCTGACATTAAGACGACAAGTTGCATTGTTCAAAACAACTGTCAAGACTTGCTAATTAATACATTGCAAACTGTAGCAACAGCGCGCGTTCATTCAGCGAAATTTATTATCAACACAGAGACATCTGGTTGTATTCGATACTAGTCACTTTAAATAACTAATTAATTGGACGTTCTACCTACAGATTTACTGCATATAGTTAGAGTTGTTTGTGTTGACTCACAATGCTAATTGTATAATGTATCTCATTTTATAATATATAACTAAGAAGGAAATTTTTTATGTTGCTTATTTATAATATCATCTTAGAGTGGTAATTTTGAGATGGTACCTTTCACATTTTTGGTCTTATGTGACTAAAAATAAAATCGTGGGGCGCCCATAAAGGAATAGTATCGATTAAGAATGCATATTATTTAGCAAAGAGTAATGTTGAATACAGGGCCGGTGCTACCACATGGGTAAAAT
The DNA here is from genome assembly GCA_963971575.1 of Liopterus haemorrhoidalis. Lineage (NCBI taxonomy): Eukaryota > Metazoa > Arthropoda > Insecta > Coleoptera > Dytiscidae > Liopterus > Liopterus haemorrhoidalis. The sequence continues at coordinate 179,573,315 of OZ020611.1, forward strand.
GGGAATTTGCCGAGGATGGCAAATAGCAAGGGGTGGAAAATGACAAGGGGCGGCAAATGGTAAAAGACAGCAATATACAAGGGGCGCCAATTTTTCATATATTTATAAAGAATTTTTAGGTAGTTTTAAATAAAAATTTAAAATTTACTAAGTTAATTTAATAAGTTAGTTGATTTAAATTTGAATAAAAGAAGGCTCTCCATGTTTGAACAACGACTTAGTGATTTGGCCACTATTTCCATCGAACACGGGCTTGGCAAAAATTTAGATTTCAAGGAAATTGTTTATTTATTAGGAATTGCGTATTTGCAACCCGTGAAGCTTGTTTAAGGTTGCGTATAACCCCCAGAGGTTACCAATTTCTTATACAAAACTAGCAATCTGAAATAAAATTAGTATCAATCTATACATCAAATTTTGCACCGAATTTTTATCTATCTAATAGGATATTTTTAATTGTAGAAACATTTATTATAAAAATATTATCGCTCAATAACTTAATAATTGCCATCAGCAACATTGTTCTGTAATTTTTTAAATCTATTTATAAGTTTCTAATAACTTTTATATTTTTAAAGTTTTGTGTAGAAATATTCATATAATACGTCAACATTTTTTTCGACTTGATTACTTATAGTTTAGAACCCTCATCGAAAAATATTACACTTGATGTTAATGGAATGCCACTTGGTACAAGTATTCTTCACAAAAATTAAATCAGTTTTACCCGTAACACCTATTTTGAGAACCGCGGCAGATTCAAGTTGTCGGTAAATATAGACTACCAACTACAATAATTATAAGTAGTTTTCACAATAGAACAAAATAGCTAAAAACCTTTTTGTAGAATGAAGCTTTAGCTACAATTTTCCGCATCGTACGCAAATATGCGTCGATTGGTTTACAAGATGACGTCTATAATGCAATTTGCTTATTTATAATTACATAACAGTTTTCTCTACAATTTAAAACATCCTATTAGATAGATAAAAATTCGCTGCAAATTTTGATATATAGTTAATTGTTAATAATTTTATTTCCGATTACTAGTTTTGTATAAGAAACTATTGAGTACTCTAGGGTTGTGCGCCGCCTTAAATAACCAATAGTGAAACTATCTTAGTAATATAAGTGAAATTACTAAGAAAAAAAAAATAATAATAAATTGGTTGAATATATTTAGATATTAAACTTATTTAAGTGATGGTTAGCATATAGTAATGAGGGCCCCACAATTTTATTATTAATCACATATGACCAAAAATGTTGCGATAGCTGATTTTTTTTACCTTTAAGTGCTATTTAATAAAGCCCTATAACTTAAACAGATTTTTTTCATATGTTACTATTGTAATTTTTAGTCGGTAGCTTCAAGGATTCCACACACCAAAGCGGCCGCGGTGGCTATAATGCAGCGGCCTTACGCAACCTATACAATACAATGAGACCACGCACATACAAGCGTTCCGCTATCTGAGAACGCCACCGACTGCAGCGTTCAGTCTAGCGATCACCAAACACTGGCGGCCAAATTCGACAAGTTGCGTTAGGCCGCGCGATATTCATTGTTTATATACCACAGAGTGAATATATTTAAGAAAATAATGTCGAAAATAGATAATTTAACAGAAAAAATCATAGATCAGTAAAGGATCATTTAATTTTGTATGACTTAGCACATCCTGATTACAAGAATATTAGGAAAACAAATAAAGTGTGGAACGAAATAGGAAAAGTTTTGGAAATTGATAGTAAAGTCTGTTCCAAACGATTAGGCGGAACTAGATTTTGCAATCTAGTTACTTTCATCGTTTAAATAATGCTTTTCAGCCGTTTTGTTTAAGCTTTGTAAATCATACTTGCAACAAACATTTTTTGGTTAAGGTTAATATCATTTTAAAATGTCATTTTCTTTATATTTTGATTTTTTGTGTCATTCTTAATACAAATATCCCATTTATTTATTTTTTGTCATTAAAATATGTAAGAAAATTAATTTAAGTTTGACATATGTCATTCGTTTCCATGGTTTCATTGTTGGAATTTTAAATTTTAACATTCCAACGTGAAAAATGAAATAACCCAAGCTAGGTCCCTTTTCGTGACAACCTTAAAGAACGAAATTCCCATTTAGTTCCGCCTAACCGTTTGAAACAGACTGTAAGTAGATTATTATTTTTCCTCTACATACAATTAATTATTCTATTGTAAACTCGCAATCAATATTATCATACAACTATATACCGTGATTCACTAACTGATCGCTATCGCTACCGCAACTCCCACCGCGTTAGTGTGTGGAGACCTGATCGCTAGTAGTATCGCTACCGTGGCCGCTACCGTGGCCGCCACCGCGGCCGCTTTGGTGTGTGGAATCCTTTAAACTGTATACCGCTATACGGCAGAGCCGCAGTCAGGGGGGGCGGATCTTGCGGAAAGTGAGGATCTTTTTTTTGCTCTTCACTTGGAATTTGGGAGGTGAGGACCTTTCATTATTTTTTTTTTGCTCTTCACATGGAATTTGGGAGGTGAGGACCTTTTTTTTTGCTCTTCACTGGGAATTTGCTTATCACTTACATTTATTTGCCAAGGGGCGCCAAAACGCAGGTTTGCCCCTAGCGCAAGTTTTCCTTACTGCGGCTCTGTCTATACAAAGTGTGATCAAAAAGGTCGTGCAATTTTTGAAATTCCCGCGCTATATTTGTCGGGTTGCAAGTTTTTTTTGTTAGTTAACCTTAAGATTATGAAAGTAAAGGTTGTCTCGTAACTTCCTACCAATCAGAGCGTGGAATGGAATACGTCACATGTCTGCTTAGTTCAAACTAGCATACAAAATTAATATAGATGTTGCATGTTTTAAAATATTTTTATTGACTATATTCATAATAGATATTTATTTCAAGACAGTTCTACTGATTAAATTATAAATAAATCCCTATGGATATTTTATACTGATTTATATAAAATTTAAGTTCGACTACAAATATAATTTTAAGTATATTTAAATAAAAATAGAAAAACAAATTGTTATAATAATATAGTAATTAATAAAATTGGAGGTTATATCTGTTTTTAAGAACGGCTGGACGTATTTTAACTAAATTTGGTACAATAGAGTAGAACCAGGATTCAAATATAGGCATGGTATCCCAAAATTTTCTTTCTTAGGGGGTGTTTCTGGGTTAAAACTGGTACTAAAAAAATAAAAATATTTCCTTTATAAATAGAACTATCTTAACAGAAAAATCTATACAATAAATGTTGTTTATAAGAAAACATATCTTATTTGTTCTCTGCATGTTTTCAATTTGATGAATATTAAGGTAGTTACGGCGGGACACCCTAAAACTAAAATATTGAAATATTTCACTTATTATTCTTTTCACATCTAAAATTAATGTAAGAAAATTTATTTAGACCGAAGAAACATTCCTTTCGAAGAAAAAAGAAATTAAAATAAGTCTAAATCAAAAAATTTAACGATATTTTTATATTTATAGATAAAATTCAAACTTCACGTGTATATAGCATATACGATAAACAAAGGTTGACGTCCCTTTAGCAGACAGATAACGTGTAGCTTCGCTATTTACCCCCACCACTGCAAGTTACGAGACAACCTTTACTTTAATAATCTTGGGTTAACCTGTCTTTGACAACTGTTTCAATTGCCAGCCATATTGGATGTGTATTTTAGATTTGACATCTAATTAAAGTAGGGTAACCATTCGTCCCGCATTTTAACATTTTGTCCCGCATTAAGATACGTCCCGCAAAAGTCCCGCATTTTAACATTTTGTCCCGCATTTTGGATTTGGGAGGTGAAGACCTTTTTTTTGCTCTTCACTTGGATTTGGGAGGTGAAGATCTTTTGTTTTTGCTCTTCACTTGGATTTTGGCGGATGAGAACCTTTTTTTTGCTCCGTCCCGCATTGCCTTCTTTAGAAAACGGTCACAGTGAGGCAATTTTCACAGTGAGGCATCAAAGAATATGCATTAAATTTTGCGTGAAAATGAGATCTAGTGCTGTAAAGTAGTGGACATGTTGCAGAAGTCATTTGGTGAGTCGAGTATGAATCAACGAGCGATTTACAAATAGTAAAAACGCTTTCAAGATGACCGTGAATCAGTTGCGGATCAGGATAGAGTTGGGAGACCCAGCACTTCAATCATCGGAAAAAACGTGCAAGAAATTAAGAAAAAAATTCTTAATAACCGTTAAATTACAATTAGAGAGGTTGCAGAAGAAGTTGGTATACCTATCGTATGGTTCATGAGAAGAAATTTTCACTAATGTTTTGGGCATGAAGCGAGTGGCAGCAAAATTTGTTTCGAAAAAATGTATCGCAAAGAAATCGCTCAGGAAATGATGATGTCGTCAATAACTCAAAATTGCTCCAGCGCATCATAACGGGTGACGAGACGTGGGTGTACGGTTATTAAATCGAAACAAAGGCTCAATCATCTCAATGGAAGCTTTCAAATGAACCAAGACCCAAAAAAGTAAGCTCTTTTCACTGTTTTCTTCGATTATCGCGGTATTATGTACCATGAATTTTTACCGCAAGGTGTTGCTTTTACTAAAGAATACTATTTAAGCTTGTTGCGTCGGCTGCGTGAAGCAATTTCTAGAAGATGGCAAGATTTATAAAAAGACAATTCTTAGAAATTGTATCATAATAAGGCACCAGCTCATACTTTATTGCTTGTTCGAGATTTTCTGTTCAAAAATAGCATTGTGATGATACCGCAACCACTCTATTCACCAGATATGGCCCCATGTGATTTTTTCTCTTCCCTAAGATGAAAAAAACAATGAAAGGACAACGTTTTACGTCCATTGAAGAAATAAAAGCAAAATCACTGGAGGACCTGAACGCTATTCTAAAATCTGCGCAGACTGAAAAAAAAAACGGTGGCATAAGTGCATTATAAGCGTTGGGGACTATGTTGAAGGGGACAGTACAAAAATTGATGATCAAATGAATATTGTTTTGTAAAATAAAAAATTGCATAAACTTTTTGATCACACGTCGTATATCACTGAAAGAACATTGATATAGCCTATCACTAAGGAAGGTCTAAGATATAAACCACTGTTATCTACATATATACAGTGAATTTATTTTTTAATGCAACATGTACTATGTCATTACCATGGATACAGTTTTTGACAGCAATATAAATCGTGTTCATATTCATTTGCAACATAGAAAATACCATATTTACTAGCAAAATCAAAATATTTTATTGAAAATACAAATAATAATAATAATAATAATAATAATAATAATAATAATAATAATAATAATAATAATAATAATAATAATAATAACCCCGCAGGGGGACATGTCGGGTGAATGCCAGGTATAGCCCATACGGGACATATTTGGCTTCCACCCGACATGTGATGGTGTACGGCGACACCACGGCTCCGAGCTCAACTGTCCGTTGTCCCAACCTAGCTTCCCACCTATCATACTTTCGTATAACCCTGGTTTACCTTTACCTTATCTTCTACCCCCCCCCCCTTCTCAATCACTGTGGGGACATCTTCCAACTTATAGCGTCTGATCTTCAAGTTAGAAGCGGCTACAAACGGCGGTTGTTCCTCATGCTACATACCACGAAGGTCAACGGCGAAAGGCGGATGAACTTGTGGTAAGACGTGCGTCTGTTCACCAGTGGTGCGGCACGTCGACAGCGTCTGTTTCTTCTGTGGAGGCGGCTGATATATAAACCTGGTCGAAGGTATAAAAGACTCTACTACTAACAATATGGATAGTACAACAAATAGTATTGCCTCGGAAAGGGATACGCTGGAAAATTGGACTGGAGCCAGCAGTATCGAGGATCAGTCCCACTCCGAGTATGACGGTGGCATTTCTCGGGGCGCTGGTAGACCGCCCACTGACAATATTAATAAACAAACGTCTGATATATGTGCTTTAGCTGTTATGATACCAGCTACCACTAAAGCAGGCTTACCTAGGCAACGTATGAAATGGAGTTACGAAATAAATTGCAATATCATACGTTTCTATTTTACAGCAACAAACCTAGAAAAAGATTTAGTAACATACATATCGAAAATGTATAAATTATTTAAAGATATATATCCTCAAATAGATGTAACGGAGCAAAGAATAGCAGATCAACGAAGAGCTATAATAAAACGAAAACTTTTACCGGACGCAATTATCCACAGTATTAAAGAACAAGTTGCAGTTGAAATCGCTCACGAAGCACTTGTAACAGAAAACATAGTAAATGGAGGGAACACTAATCCGCCTGTACTAAATACGACATCCCATACTACCACCGATAATAGTAATCCCGATATTACTAATGAGTTCGTGGATCCAACCGAATCAATAAATCTAACAAATTGTAATCAAGAGGAACAAAATGAGCTTATAAATCACCTAGAAGAGATGTTGATCAAATACACGGACAGCGATCCAACAAAAAGACCTTGCATCCCAAAACAGAATACCTCGTCAAAATGTGCAGCAATAGTTGCTAAAATGGATGAAATACTGCCAAACTTTGTGCAGAGAACGCAGAATTTGTTAGAATTGCATAACTTAATATATTGTGCTTCACTTACTTGTGCACTCAAAAATGGATCCAAATTAAGGGAAAACATTAGTAAACCAAACTCTGGAAACTTTCAACCAAAATGGATGAAAAGATTAGAAAACAAAATTAAAAAATTAAGGTGCGACATCAACAGAATAACACAATACCTAAATGGAAGTAAATCAAGAAGACTAATACAGAAAATAAAAAAGCTCCAAGTAAATTACAGAATTCATGCCAAATATGATCCGGTAAATAACACATTGCAAGAAACACTTGACACCCTTAAACAGAAATTAACTGCAGCATCTAAGAGACTGAAAAGATATAAGGAATGCTCGCAAAGGAAACATGAAAACAAAACTTTCCAAGAACGTGAAGGTGTTTTCTACAGAATATTAAAATGTAAAAAAACGAATAAAACCACCCAAACGCCTGACGAAAAAGAAGTAAATGCATACTGGAGAACGTTATGGTCGCAGAATATTGAACATAATCGCAATGCTAATTGGATTAGAGAGGAACACGAAAGAACCATTAATATGCACACCATGGTATTCACAGAAATTACAAAGGATGATTTTACCGAAATTGTATCAAAAACACAAAATTGGAAAGCCCCAGGCATAGATGGCATACAGAACTATTGGTATAAAAAATTTAAGTCTACACATGCAGCACTCACAGAATATATAAACGATCTAATCATTAACCCGGACCACATGCCTACATTCTTTACACATGGGATCACATATTTGTTACCAAAAAATAATGACACTCAAAACCCAGCCAACTATCGCCCCATAACTTGTTTGCCAACAATATACAAGTTGATTACAGCCTGCATTACCCAAAAATATACCGCCATTGCTCAGAACATAACTTGTTATCTGAAGAACAAAAAGGTTGCCGTAAAAATTCTCAAGGTTGTAAGGAGCAGTTAATAATTGACTCTGTCATAATGACACAAGCATTTAAAAACAACAGAAACATTTTTACGGCATACATAGACTACCAAAAGGCTTTTGATTCTATACCGCACAGCTGGCTTCTTCACATCTTGGAAATATACAAAATTGACCCAGCTTTAAAAGCATTTTTAAAATACGCAATGGATCATTGGCAAACAACACCTAAACTAAATATAAACAATAAGAATATTGTTGGAGAAGAAATAAAGATCAAAAGGGGAATTTTTCAAGGTGATGCTCTTAGTCCCCTCTGGTTTTGCCTAGCGTTAAATCCACTCTCCAACATGTTAAAGGGCACAAAACGTGGTTTTAACATCAGAAAAGGACATCAGATTCTGAGCAAAGTGTCACATCTTATGTATATGGATGATATTAAGTTATATAGCAGTACATCTCAACACCTTCAACAACTATTAAGAACTGTAGAGATTTTCAGTACAGATGTCTGTATGAATTTTGGCCTGGAAAAGTGCAGAACACAATGTGTTATAAAGGGAAGACTAAATACACAGTCTTACGAGCTCTCTAATAATGAAATAATCGAAGGAATGCTTGAGGGTGAAACCTACAAATATCTTGGTATTCAACAAGCAAGACGAATAGATACAACTTCGATCAAAAATGATTTCTCTCGTAAGTACTATGAAAGAGTAAAACAAATAGTTAAGAGCAAACTGAACGGAAGAAATGTTATAAAAGCAATAAACACCTATGCTATACCCTTGCTCAACTTTTCGTTTGGTATTTTGAATTGGACTAATACAGACATTGAAAGTATTGAAAGGAAAACCAGATGTATACTTACTGCAGCCAAATTCCACCATCCAAAATCTGCACTAGAAAGACTGACCCTTCCCAGATCAGAGGGAGGACGCGGACTGATTGATATTAAAAATCTGCAAAATAATCAAAAGAATAATCTCAAGAAGTACTTCAAAATGAAAGCAGAATCTTCAGAACTACATCTAGCGATTACTAGTACCGACAATTCATACTCACCTCTAAATCTTACATCCGATATCATGTTCAACATCACAAATAATGAAGAAAAATTGAGTGCATGGCAATGTAAAGCTCTTCATGGAAGATATGTCCACGAAATTAACCAACCACATGTCGATAAAGAAGTGTCGAACACCTGGTTGTACAGAAGTGGACTGTACCCTGAGACTGAAGGCTTTATTCTGGCAATTCAAGTTCAAGTAATTAACACCAGAAACTACCAGAAGTACATTATTAAAAACGGCATACATGATGATTCCTGTCGGTTATGTAAAGCGGGTTCAGAGACAATTCAACATATTATATCTGGATGTCAAAATATAGTGCAAACTGACTACAAGGCTCGCCATGATAATGTAGCTAAAATACTACACAGATCCCTTATTCTGCAACACCAACTTACTGCAGATTTACCACCTTATTATAAATATTTCCCAGATAACATAATTGAAAATGATATTTTGAAAATATATTGGGATAGAAGTATCATTACTGATAAAGAAATAGGACATAACCGACCTGATATAACTCTGGTAAACAAAAAAGAAAAAACCGCTTATTTCATAGATATAACCATTCCTAACACACATAATTTGCAGAAATCGTTTGCAGAAAAAATCGAAAAATATACCAATTTAGCAATAGAAATCAAGCAGCAATGGAATCTTTTAAATGTCAAGACTTTACCTGTTGTTATATCAGCTACTGGGGTTGTACCGAAAACTTTGCATGATGTACTCCATATTCTTAAAATTGAAGATATCCGTGGTATGACTGCCTTGATGCAGAAAGCAGTAATACTAAGCACCTGCAACACAGTAAGAAAGTTTCTAAACAATGAATAAAACACAACTTAACCATTATACTTACCGTTGGCTGCTTAATCCTTTCAAACTCTTCGCTACTAACATTTAGATCTATATGGACGCTACTTACCTTCCATAATTTATACCCGATGTATCCTATCTTAACTTTTGTCTTTATGACACGTGAGGTAGATATAACCACGTAAAAACGTGAGAAAAAAAGAAGAAAATACAATAATAATAATAATAATAATAATAATAATAATAATAATAATAATAATAATAATAATAATAATAATAATAATAATAATAATAATAATAATAATAATAATAATAATAATAATAATAATAATAATAATAATAATAATAATAATAATAATAATAATAATAATAATAATAAATGAATAACTAATAAAAACTTATAATAAATGTTCAAAAGTTTCTCCGTTTACTCATAAAAATGATTCAAAACATTCAGCAATTGCTCTTGAGGTATATTGTTGGATGCTTGAACAATTTTGTCTTGCAGTTCAGCAACATCCCTAAGTTCTCCATTATATACTTTGGCCTTTAAATATCCCGAATAAAAAAATCATTGGGTGCCAAATACGGAGATCTCGCTGGCCAATTCATCTACCCTCCTCTTCCAATCCAGGAATATTTGGGAAAATTCTATGTAAATATTCTTTAACTATTCTAGAATAATGGACTTGTGCGCCATCATGTTGAAACCATACTTGTCCATTAATATTCAGGTTTCGCAACGCAGGTAATATTTGGTTTTGCAAAAGGGCTAAATATTTTGCGGCATTAAGGTTACCGTCAATAAAAAAATGCCCTATAATATTGGTTCCTATTATCCCAGCCTAAACCTTTAATTTTTGCGGCCTTTGAGTTCGGGAGGAATGAAATAAATGTAAATTTTCTCGACTCAAGTACCTAAAATTTTGTCTGTGCACTTTACGATTTAGAGTAAACGTTTCTTCATTAGTAAACAAAATTCTTTGAAGCATTGTTGGGTCGGAATTAATTTTTTCAAACATTTCAAAACAAAAATCCATACGTACTGCTGCGTCCCTTTCTAGCAATTCTTGATGATTTTGAAATTTGTATGATAGAAACTTTTCTTTTTTTAAGAAGTTAAAAACAGATCCAATACTGACACCAACGATTTGTGCAAATGATCTTAAAGTATTTTGATTGTTTTCTTCCACTTGTAATAATATTTCCAATTGCCTGTCTTCTGTAAGCACGTGGGATGTTGTTCTTTTTTTTTATTATGTTTTAATCCTTAAGACATCCTTCGCAATGAAATTTATTAACTAGTCTTGAAATTGTAGAGGGATTTGGTATTGGCCGATCTGGATAAGTTTTACTAAATACAGCAGAAACTTCTCTTAAACTCATTTGGGAGTTATACCAAGTTACCATCATTATATTTTCTTCATCTGTATACATGTTGATTAATTTTTAAATCAGCAATGAGCAAAAGTATACCCACTAATTGGCTATGTTGCAAATGAAAATAAACATGATTTATATTGCTGTCAAAAACTGTATCCATGGTAATGACATAGTACATGTTGCATTAAAAAATAAATTCACTGTATCACTGTTAGTGGCGGCCCTAGAACATAAAAAGCAGCGGCGGCGCTAGTTCTTAAAATCTGGGGGGGGGGGGGTATATTTGAGGAGGGTACAATTTTTTATTGTTATTAATACTCCTGAAAATAGATGACAAGAAAAAGGTACTCACTATTAAAATACAAGTAACAACTTAAAAAACAAAGGTCCTCACTTAATTATTTTAACAAAAACACGTAAAAACCTCTGAGGGGATGGGGGGCTCAAGTGATGACGTACAAAGAAACAAGTTCCTCACTTCTAAAACACAAGTGATAACCAAAAAAAAAAACCAAGGTTCTTATGCTCCTAAGAAATTAATTTTTTTCTAAACATTGCTGGGAACCAGAGCAGTTTATAGGGAGGCCCGGGCCCCCTTGATCCCCCACTCTCGCCGCCACTCATATCATGGTTCCAGCACGATAAGTGGTTCATACAAGAAGAGTAGTTTTGGAAATAATAATTAAAATTTAATCTAAAATTATAATCAATAAAGTTTTCAATTACACTTTATGTTGATATGAAAACTTTATGGTGCATGAAATTTGTAAATGCAACCGAAACCAATAAAACTTCTTGTAACAGTACAAAATAACAATCTAATGTTTTAAAAAATAGTAAAATTTAAATAATGGCTCATAGTGCGGCCATTGCGAATTAATTCAATGTCTTTATTTCTCATACATAATTCCCCAATTACTGGCCAGGAACTGGTCCGACTAATAAAGTCTTCGCATCGACTGCAAGAAAACATACACAAACAATATTAGAGTTTTAAAAATACTGACCTAATATTCAGTATATTTAGGATCGGATGAATTATTCAATAGTTGCCCCAAGTAAATCTGATTTATCCAAGCTTAAATAATTATTTTGAGCGGATCGCTTTAACAACATCTCCAAATATTATTCGGAAATTCGATTTTCTGTTACTAATACATAAAGGATGTCTACTTAAAGGAGACTGTACAGGCACGCACACAGAAAAATAGCACTGATAAACATATTATTTGTGACATGGCAATTTTTAGGTATTACTGATGTATTTTGATACGCTGAAAACAAATCTAAAAACAGAATTATTGTATTATCCATAGGTTTTCTGAACATGCAAATTTATATTTCGCAATATGCAACATTTTTATATTGCGTTAACTCACGACATGCATCTGCGATGACGAATAGAACTGGTCTAGATCAGTTTAGTCCTACTTATCAGGTCTAAATGTATGCTTCAAAATAGATTGCGTGTATTAGTAAACTATTTATTGTATTTTTTATATCGCGACTGGCAGTAGCGGACTGGCCACATTTTCCGGCCCTGGAAAATTGGAATAAATCGACTCCATAGGGTCAAGAGCCGGCCTCATTGGATCAAAGACCGACTCATTGGATCTCATTGGATCAAAGAATCGGTCCTGTGGGGACCGGCCCACCGGGAAATTGCCCGATGTCCCGCCGGATCAGTCCGCTATTGGCAACTGGTAACTCTTTGAGTTCTAAGTAATTTATATTTTTTCTTTTACTTTGATTTTGCTTCATTTTAAGTATCATGTCTAGGCAGTACGTATAGTGCTAACACATTTTGTTATATGCGGAGTGTGGGGAGCTCTGATATATAAATATTAAATGTCACGGTTGGCTGATTTATTTCATTTGTACTTACTCTGTACATCCCTCACATTATGGCTTCCAAGACTTGCGAGCGGATCAAGTTTGGACACCCCTATGAGTCCGCTAGCTGGTTGCTATGATTCTTGGAAGGATTAAGGGTTGTTCAATTAAACTCAACATTTTAACTAACCTACTTTAATTACGATTACGGTTTAAATATTTACATGATTACACTAGACTTACAATTACGTCGATACAGCTAAATCCAAATGAGACATTCACAAACACTAAACACTGGACTCTTTAGCACTAATCACTAATTTGTCCACTGGACACCACAGTCCTGACTGACATCCTCTAAAACCATTTATCTCTCACATGTCTTTAGCTGGGCACTACACTAACGTTCATACGGGATTACTTGTTACATTTTACTAGTCTAACCGAACACCCTAAATGACTCTAACCCATGGTTAACAAAATCTCACTCTAATTAAAAACACGACTTAACTTCACGACGGTTTAAGCTCCACTGTCTAAACCACGACCACCCTGGAAAAATGCTTACATTGCCCAACTGTTAAATGTCATTTAACACCCCTTGATTGTCGGTCTTGTACTATCTTAAAATTCATAATTTATTGGTGATAACTCAGATAAATATCCCATAAGAAAATAGCCGAATCTTAATATTTTTATCTCAGATAGAATTAATTATTATTTATGTGCTTATGGTTGACGTATATTTATTTAACACAATAATTTACGATTCACTTTTCATGTTCCCTTGACAAAGTGTCAAGTTAAAATAATAAACAAATCTACCGTTATCTTAACTGCCCTTTCTAAGCAATAGATTATTTTTGTATCGTTTAACAGATTAAATATTTTACTATCATTGAATGATTATAATGAATTTATTTATGAAATTTTATTTATGAAATAATACCAAAATTACCTCCATTACAGGAGAGTTCACTTTTAAATCGCAGAAACTTAATTTACCCCTCTTGTGCGAAAAGTTTACGCACTTTATTTCGAAGTTAAAGTTGGAAATCAAGACAAAACATGGGCCCCTCATATACATATGTTGTAAAACTTGTGTAAGGTTGTTAACAGGTTGGTTGAAAGATGTAAATCGTAAAATGCGCTTTGGAAATACCAATGGTTTGGAGAGAACCAATAGACCATATTACGGATTGCCATTTTTGCCTCACTACTATAACAGGTATTGGACCTATGTTTAAACATACTATGCAGTATCCTAATTTACCACCAGCTTTATGACCCATCGAACATAATAATGAACTTCCTGTCCCGAAAGGACCAGAATCCTGGACTTTAGATGAAGAAGAATCTGAATCCGCTGATTCTTCAAGTGGTCATCCAGAATTAGTAAAATAAATCGAAACTGATCCTTTATTTAACGTACCAGAAAGTTCAACGGAACTGCATCTGGTATCACAGGTTGAACTTAATGACTTAGTTCGAGACTTAAATTTATCTAGAGATATCGTGAATGAAGTACTTGATTACTAAAAAGAAATGGAATGTAGGATGTCTTTAAAAATTCACTTTCTGGACTCTCATCTAGATTTCTTCCCAGAAAATCTAGGTGCAGTAAGTATGAACATGGGGAACGATTCCACTAAGAAATTTCCGCCATGGAAAAGACATATCAAGGTAAATAGAGCCCAAATTTGCTTATTGAAAACTGGAGGACATTAATTAGGGATGCTTCAAAAACGAAATATCGACGTAAAACATTTAAAATAAATAACATTTTGAGGTAAGTTAAAATTAATAATAATACGTCTATCGCTATATTTCGTTAGAAACTAATAATACCTCATAGCATAAATATGATGGTGCAGATATACAGGTGATGGGTGAAAATCTGAGGTAATTTTCTGTTTTTAGGTCAAATTTTACGTGGGATACACCATGTTTTGTGCATGTCACAAAAAAAAGTTCATTCTTGTTTACCAGTGTAGTCAGGTATGTGTAACAAAACTTTATTATTGCAAAATATAACTAGAATTTTGACAAAATAATTTTAAAAAAAATTTAAATGGAAAAAAAAAACAAAAAATAAAATTGTCTCCTCTGCATGTACATGACACAGAATGAAAATATAATTCCAACAATTACTCCAAAAAAACCAACTGGTTATTAAATTTACGCTCTTAAAAATTAAATACCACATTTGCCAAAATATAACTAGAATTTTGACAAAATAATTTAAAAAAAATAAAACTGGAAAAAAAATTGTCTCCTCTCCCGGGAGCGTACCTTAGTTTGCTGTGCAGCAAGAGAGCAAGCTAACCATTAGACCAGGATACGCCTTCTAGTATAGTATGTTACATAACTATAACTTTTGTACATCGTCAACCAAAAAACACAAAAAATACGTTATTTTCTGAATACATAATCTGATCCAAAATTCCTGTTTTACGATTCGGGCTCACACCAATATACATTACTTAAAATTTTTTCAGATTTTTAGTTTAAACCATCTGGTCCACAGGGTGTGAGACATTTTTTTTTTGCGTAATTTATATTTTTAGGTCATTTTCGGTTTTTAGGTCAAATATTACGTGGGAAGTGGATGTTTTGTCCATGTCACAAAAAAAAGTTCATTCTTGTTTACCAGTGTAGTCAGGTATGTGTAACAAAACTTTATTATTGACTTGTTACGGAAATGAGCGAGCATATATATTAATCTAATTTTAATTATATTTTAATTTTTATTAATGAAAAGGTGATTTTTATTTTTAATATTTTTTATTATTAATATTTATTTCTATTCTTAATTATACATTGAAAATTTACAAAATAAACAAACATGGATAATTATTATACTTCGTAAATATTTACATATATTTTTTTATATTGATAGAAATAATATAATACCCTACACAGCATAGCTGTAAGGTACGACCACAAAGACAAAATATATAAGTAGATATACCTGAGACTTGAGTTTTGTAAACATATATACATTTTATATATATATATATATATATATATATATATATATATATATATATATATATATATATATATATATATATATATATATATATATATATATATATATAAAGTTATAATGATAAATATCCAAAACTTATGCATTACATATTACGTATAAATACATAAGACATACATTAAATATCCCTTAAGAAACATGTGAAAAGGGCTTTAATAAATTTTGGATATCCTTTACCAATAGACTTCTACAAAAATCTTTTGCAAGAGTTACAAATTTAATTTTTCTTATTTCTAAATTATTACCACAACAAAAACTCTGGAATTTATCATATATTTTCGGAATGCAATATAAGAAACATCTTTGAGTAGAACATTTTGATATTTTCATGTGAGTAGCTTTATTTTTGTTTCGTGTACTATATTGATGACTTGTAATTGTTATTTCGTATGAATTTTTATTTATATATTTTAATATGTTCAGTATGTATAGTTGCGACACATTCATGACTTGTGCCTCCTCGAAAAGTTGATGTGATGAGTAAAGCGGTGGTTTTTTGAAAATTATTTTTAATATTATTTTTTGAATGGTTTTAACTTTATTTAAGTACACGTGTGCAGCACACACCAAGCAATTATTCCATAAGAAATTATGGATTGTGCCATTGCATAGTAAAATTTTAAAATGGTGTTTCGGGACATAATATATCTCAGATTTTTAAAAATATAAAAAGTTTTTCTAAGATTTGAGCACATTTTATCAATATGTTCATCCCATCTAACATGTTTATCAATTACAATTCCTAAATATTTTGTACAAGCAATTTTCTCAATACTTACTCGACACGTACAATTGTTATAGTCTGTACAGTTGCCTGCATGTAGCACAATTTTGTTAAATGATGGTTGTGTATTTTTATATATTGAAAATGGCATATATTTAGTTTTTTCGTAATTTAGAGAAAGGGTGTTAGAGTCGAGCCATTTTTTAATAAGTTTCATATCGTGCTCCGCCATACCTTTAGCCTCTTCCCAGGAGCGAGCCTCAGTAAACAGCACTGTGTCATCAGCATATGCAATAATTTTACCATTCATTCCAGGCAAGATTTGCAAATCATTCACGTATACCAAGAACAAAATAGGTCCCAGCACCGTTCCCTGGGGCACCCCACAATTTACAATTTTACTGTCACTAGATATCAAGTCAATATATTTTTGTGTTCTATTTAGTAAATAATTTTTAAATAGTTCTAGTGGTACTCCTCTTACTCCATATATTTCAAGTTTTTTTAAATAAAATTGAATGGTCTACCGTGTCAAACGCTTTAGCAAAATCTAAAAATATAGCGGGGCAAGACATTGACTTGTCAAGACTGGAATAAACATATTTGACTAACTGAGATATAGCATCACTCGTTCCCTTATTTTCTAAAAACCCATATTGATGGTCTGACAATATTTTAGAAGACTGAAGAAAGGACGTTAATCTGATTTTTATTATTTTTTCAAATATTTTTGCAAATGTAGTTATTATTTATAACGGTCTGTAGTTAGCTACATTATCCGATGCACCAGATTTAAGTATTGGTTTGTCTAAGGCAATTTTAAAAAAGTTTAGAAAGTATCCTGTTTCCAAACATATATTATATATATCTGTTAGTGGATCTATAATAGAATCAGGTAAATTTTT
The DNA here is from genome assembly GCA_963971575.1 of Liopterus haemorrhoidalis. Classification (NCBI taxonomy): domain Eukaryota; kingdom Metazoa; phylum Arthropoda; class Insecta; order Coleoptera; family Dytiscidae; genus Liopterus; species Liopterus haemorrhoidalis. The sequence continues at coordinate 179,590,591 of OZ020611.1, forward strand.
TATGGTTTCTGAAGAGATGCCATCGTACCCGGGAGCTTTTTTACTTTTTAGCGAATTTATTATCGTGCTTAAGATGAGTAGCTCACGTTTTCCGAATGAAAGATGATCGGCTGCTTAAACAGATCTTGTAGTTCGAACTAGAACATGATAATAGAAACCGGGGGCGCGTTGCAAAAGGTATAAGGAAACCGGCAAAAATATTCTAAGAATACGCAATTTAATGAACTCCTCCTGGGAACAAACAGCTACAAATCGTCCTGCTTGGAGAAAGTTGACCTCTGAAGTAATAAATATTTTTGAGAAAAAAGGATCGAACGTGCAGAGATCACTAGAGAGAGAAGAAAACACCGTGCTCAGAGAATATCGGACACACTACCTGACCACCTTTGTTGTATATGCGGAAGAGTTTTCACTTCTCGTATCGGGCTCTACAGCCATGAACGATCTCATTCTCGTAGGACTTTATAGTAGCTATTTAGCTAATGGCGAAGCACCGTCGTCGACTTTCGACGTAGTTGGATTTATTTTTTGTTAAATAAGTACATGATTTCTTCATTTCTGGTGTGCGCGCCTAGTTTTGTAGGTATGACCGAAAAACCCTTATACTGTAACTGATGTGTCTCTCCGTCTGTACGGTAGAAAGCGGTTATAAATAGTGAGTTGAAATTTGACATGCACATATAATGTTTTGGACAGCATATTGGAAAAATAGACTTCAAAAAACGCATTTCCCGTAAAATATAAACAAATTTGTATATAACTAAAAGTCGGATATCCAATAAAACCTTTTAAAGCGCAGATAAATGGACAAAAACTTATGAAGACTTAGGAAGTAGACTTATGAAGTTCCCTGTGGAACCACTTTTACCATTATAATTTGTTCACAAAATTCACATACAGCTCAAAATGTTTCCGTATGACACAACTTTTTCGGGAAACCATTGTATTTTAAATTTTACGCTAAAAGCTATTTTCTATGATTGCAAAATGTCCAATTTGTAGCGTAACCTACTTAAAATTAATGTGAATGTTTATTTTATTAACCTTGCAGTTGAAAAATCACCATAACAAAAATCTAGATAATTAATTTCTTTAGAATCTCATATATTTATTTTCTTTATTTCTTTAAAGCAAGATAGTGAGTGAGATAAAGAGGCACATAGATTGTCAGCAAGTTATAAATTACGTTTCGTATTCATAAAATGCAGGTAGGATGAGACGAATCAAGTGCATATTGAAAACGAAGAATCTTGTTGAAAAATAGATGGAGGAACTGACTGACGTTCTAAGAAACACGAGCGATGTTTTATGGAGGCACGTGGCAGTGCATTGGGCGCCATTTTTTTTTCTTATCTCTTTGATTTTGTCTTTGTATTTTTGTTATTTGATTGTTACATTGCTATTGGTCCTATTCATGAACATGAAATTGTGAAAAATGGACGAGGACTGAGGTTCGCATGAGGACCGCTTCCGTCTTTTCATTCTAAAATGAAATTATGAAAAAGGATGGGAAAAATTTGTTTAGTGTTTGTGTTGAAAATTGTAATTTGCTACATTTAAAAACTTATGAAGATCATTAAATTTTAATAAATAAAAAGATCTTAAAATTCTTGAAATTGTTATACAACTTTCATCTGTTAAAAATAGAATGATTTTAAGGATTTATTTTTTAACATTTGCTAATTATATAGTTCTTTCATTTTCATTTATTGGCCATAAATATGATAAATTAGTCTGTTTAATTATTTCTAGATATCGCTGCTCTAATACAGAAGTGAGATATTTAAAAAAAACTAAGTTTCTTAGACATTGCTGTTTAAAGGTTTACATTTTACCATATATGATAAAAGAGAGTCGAATAATCGTAATTTACATCCTTATTTTTTTTCTTTTGTACTCCGTTGTCGCCGATAATGCGACGTGCGAACATTTAAAATATGAACTTTAAATCCACTGTCGCTGCTACGGCAACACGCTTGTTTTACTTATTTGAGCGCTTTTGTATAAACTGACGCGGGTGTTTATCTTAACACTTAAACGTCCGGCGATAATTTGCGAATTTTAATAATTTGTCTCTTTAAGGAAAAATCAGTGCAATTAAGCAAAAACTTAAATTACAAAAATTGTTCAGAATAAGAAGACATCTCTTATATCTTAAGGCATTTTTTTGATTGGATAAATATTTGGAGAGTTATGGCGGGAAAACTCCAAAAATTATAATTTTTAAAAACCTTCCTTACGAAAGTAACTAATATATTGCTAGAGTTGTTGGTATATTGTATGAGTCACTAGGCTGGACTGCAAAGGGTTTATATATATAATGATATCCACTGAACCAATCCCGCGAACTGAACCGAAATGAACTTCTGTGCATCTATGCTTCTATGTATCAGCCTATGTCTGCGTTTAATGCTGCAATGCCTGCATGCCGAAATATATGCGGTAAATGAAAAATTAGAACGGAATGACAATTTCAATCATTTTAAACACCCTGTACTTATTTAATTTTAAAAATAAAAGATTGTTCGTCTTATTTTTGTCCACCCTGTATGTTGGCATCATTCGTGAATAGAAGGTGTACCTGTCTTTATCTTATTTATTTTAAAAATGATCCAATTAAGACATAATCGACGCGAACGATTTCAGATAGTAAATTCCTGTGTTTGGAATGTGTTTATGGTTTGTCACTAGATAGTTTTAGTTAAAACTGTCCCTTGTTCGTTTTCGTAATATATGGAAAGTAAATTCTGTAGTTACCAAGAATGTATCTTGTTGATTGGAGTGTTTCCATGATAATATTGGTACTTTAGGCGGCAAATAGTTTAGGGCAAGCCTGTAGATAACCAGTGGACTGTGTTCTTTGAGATCAATGTCTAACAATTGATCGTGGATGTGAGTGAATGGCCCTCGAGTGACACGAGAGGTCACGTTGACATCTGATCTAAGACCTCTTCACTAAAAGCTTTGATTCCAAACATCTACAACCCTCCTGCCTCAACACTTTGGTGTTTAAAATAAATTAGTTAGGAGGAATTTCATTTTATGGCATTTCATACGTGTTGACGGTTTTTATTACGATGTGGTAGGCCACAGTTATATAGAGAACTAGTTGAAGTACTCGTTCGTACGGTTTTTGTCATTTGTATGTTTGCTGTAACGTAAATAAGTGAGATATTTCAGTTTCAAATAGAACACAAAATAATTGTTTCTTTATTCTAAACCACTATTTTGCAAAAAAATTTGATATTCAGTAAATAATAAGTGAAATACGTTTATTTCGTTTATAGGTAGCTCTCCCCATAGCTCCCAAAATATATCAGTAATTAAAAACTGCATTGAACAGAGAGGAATAGTTTTTTTATCATATTCATTTTTGCTATTAAGTAAATGATAAATTAGATATTACATCCTTATAAGTAATATTCCCCGTGAACACTAAATAATTCTCTTATTAAAAACTACATTGATGAGGAAAAAATGTTCCTTCACATACATTTTTGATGTAAAGTAATAATAAGTGAGATATTTCAAGATTTTAATTTTAGGGTGTAGAAACGGGGGTAGTTTTTCCCCAAATATCCATTCAATCGAAAAAGTATATTGAACGAAACAGATTTGTTTTCTTATTAAAAACAATTTTTGTCATATACGTTTTTGCTGCTAAGTTAAATCTAAGGGAGATATTTCAAAAGATTAGTTTTAGGGTGTTCCCCTGTAACCGCTCAAATATTCATCTAAATCAGGGTTTCCCAAACTTTTTTGACCTTCGACCCCCAGAAGAGTTTTTCGACTTCTTATCGACCCCTTCTATTTTACAATTACATTATTATAATAGGACAAGCAAAAAATACGCTTATGTGATTTCTTATATTGTTTACTGTACAGTGTTTTTTATTTATATTACATTTATCTAATATAATTATATCTAATCAGATGCATTACAATAATATTATTATTAAATAAAATTGACTGTCATTGCCAATGTGATGGGTGTTGTTGGTGATTCTTTCCAGGATTAGCAATGTCGGGTTCAAAATTAGTTAATTTCAGCCTTAAATCGCCATGGAATTCTATATCTAACTTGTTTCTCTGTTTTGTCAGGATGGAATTAACATGGCTAAAACCAGCCTCAACCATTTAACTTTTTTCCATCGACCTCCAATCGATCCCCGAGTCAGAATCAACCACTAGCAATGTCATATCGACCCCCGGGGGTCGGTATCAACCACTTTGGGGACCCTTATCTAAATGAATAAAATGCATAGAAATAAACTATTTGTTTTCTTGTTAAAAACTGCGTTAAGGAGAGAAAAAAATGTTCGCTCATATATACATTTTTGATATAAAGTAAATAGTAATTGAAATATTTCAATATTTTAGGTTTTGGATGTCCCTCCGTAATTCCCCAAATTTTTATCTTAATGAAAAAATGCTTAGAATTAAAAGATATCTCTTCTTATTATAATTTATTTGTCTGTATAATTCAATAAGTCAATAATAAGGTAGATTTTTTATGTAGATTTTAGTTTTATGGTGTCCCTCCATAACTCCCTAAATATTAATCTAATTAAAAAAATGCTTAAACAAGAAAGATTTGTTTTCTTACTATATTCTTATTGTATTTTCTTTTTGCCAATAATATGGAAGATATTTTAAGTTTTTTAATAAACACCTTTGACCCCGAAACACCCCCCCTAGACTATAAATTTTGAAATGCTTCATAACACATGTTCTATTCCTGTTCTTATTTTATCATCATACCAAATTAAGTGAAAATATGTCCAGCCGTTTTAGAGTGAATTTCGGACAGACAGACAAAAATTGTGTTTTTTTTGCTATCTGATAGATATTTCTGTGAGATATTTATAAACGTTTTGTGAATCATACTGTCCTCTTGTGATATTATAGTGATCATATTCACTGCACAAATTCCAAAATTGAGGCTGAAGTGTAACCGTTTTTTGAATTTATCTATTTTATCCCAGGTAACAGATTTACCTCGTTTAAAAATAAATTAAAAAGAAAAATCAAATTATATTTATAACTATAACACAATTTACAATTGACTGAAATACAAAATATTATTAGTTTATTTCACATATTCAATAAAAAAAATTGATGTGAAGTGTGAATATTCACACATTTCAGGGTTTCGCAGGTATATAATAAGTGAATGCGGTATGCTGAGTGTGTAGGACAAATTTTACTTTGTAGTAATCACGGCAAAATGAACGATATTTTTAAAATAATTTATCGTCTGTTAATCATATAATAAGACTGGTTATTAAATTTACGCTCATAAAAATTAAATACAACATTTGTCAAAATATAACTAGAATTTTGACCAAATAATTTCAACATAATAAAAATGCAAAAAAAAAACAGAAAAAATTAAATTCACCCGTACTCGAACTCGAAACCCTTCGTTTTCCAGTCAGTTTAAGAGCGCTTTAACGCATGTAGCTATCGCACGCTATGCATGTGAGTGTCTTACATTGGTATAACTTTTGTACTTTGTGAACCAAAAACCACAAAAAATGCGTTATTTTCCAAAAACATAATCTGATCAAAAATTCCTGTTGTACTATTTCGGTTCACACCAATATACATTACTTAGAATTTTTTTAGATTTTTAGTTTAAACCATCTGGGCTACAGGGTGTGGGACAAAATTTTTTTTGCACATTTTTGGCAAAAATCGCATCAAAATAATTTATTTTGCAAAAATAAAAATTTGAATGTTAATCCACGTACTAAGGGCTTTCATTTGATACCCTACTCAGAATTAAAAAAAAATATTTTTGTTTTCGATGAGCACATATTTGTTTATATTTTTAGGGGGGTATGTTTTTTAGATGTTTTAGTATTTTTCCTATGTGCGGGTCAAAGAGTTGTATAAGCATGCCAAATTTCAACTCTCTAGGTTTAGCCGTTTGGCTACAATTTTTACCGAACAGACAGACAGACAGACAGACAGACAGACAGACAGACAGACAGACAGACAGACAGACGACAAAATGACGGTATAAGGGTTTTTTGGTCATACCTACAAAACCCTAAAAACTGTATCATGAAGTTTATTTCAAACTTGATGTAGTTTCGTGTTGTTTTAAATCGATGAATCTCAACGCTCCTCTTACTTTGAAAGTAGGTGCACCAATTATGTTGCTGACGAACATAATTCCGCCAAAATTATGTAATGGAACAGGCTTACAAAACTGTTTAGACTATGTAGTAGCGACAACCATTATGACTGGTTACGGCATAGGCGAAAGGGTGATAATTCCTAGAATACCTATGATTTTTGCAATTATATCATTTCAGTTCAAGCGCATCCAATGTTCTGTCAGAGTTTGTTTTAAAATTACTGTTAATAAGTCGCAGGGTCAAACTCTGAAGATAGCTGGCCTCGATTTGAGGAGTCCATGATCCTTAAATGGCCAATTATATGAATAGTATTCACATGTCAGTTCTAGCAACAAGCTTTACCTGCTAGTGCCTAATGGTAAAACTTAAAAAATTGGTTATAAAGAGACTCTCAGATAAGTATTCCTGTTCAGTTTAATCCTGACATGTTTATAGTATTGTCTTCTGTCGAGTCACCCAATTATTAGTAGGTATGTTCAGTAGCGTCTGGTGGGTAAAATATATGGGGGACAAGCAATGGTGTCCAGCGTACGGCCTAACAATAAGTTTAGAACGGCTCGCATGAAACTTCTGCCCCTTGTTTTTATGAAATCACCATCCCTCGCCCCCATCCTCAAAAGTATTTCGGAATTTCTTCACTTCCCCTGTCCTTAATTGATTTTCAGAATTTCTTCCCTACATTCTCAAATGATTTTCAGAATTTTTGCCATCCGTCTTCTGTAATTTATTGGATTCTGACCCCCAATCCAACTCAATCTGACTCGTGAAATATATTTAGAATTGGTATACAAGGTATCAAGGTAGAGGCAACACGATTTTTCTCGAAAACGTGATGTGCAAGTTGGTTAAACAATTTGATGACCAAAGTTGACCATAATAAAAATAAAAATAATTACAAATATTTTGCTTTCAAATCATACTTTCAAGTACGACTTGTAAGTGAAATATTTTTTATTATATATTTATATATTATGCTCCGAGCTACAGACAGCTCATTAATCGGTCGTTAAAAAAATTGTAGCTTTGAGTGTCCTAGTCTAAATTATTACTATTACTTTTAACTGAAACCTATATTAATGTTCTATTTCCATTTTTGTTCGATTGTGAAATATACAATTTTGGCCATTGGGGACCAATATTTTTTATTTATAATATAGTTTCATACTTAAGCACGTTAGTTTTAATATAACGCACTGTATCCAGTTTCACATCTGAGTACTTATCACAAATCAAAACAAACGAACTAAGCTAAGGCCTCTGCCGAAATTCACTAATCCATACACACTAAACATCGCCGATATTGCCTTTGCCAGTTCATTTTTACCGACCGCCAATATATAAAATTGATGTGAAGTGTGAATTTTCACACATTGCAGGGTTTTGCAGGTATTTAATAACTGAATGATGATTATTTGGGATGCCAAAACAAATTGTATGTCAAAATATTTTTTTATGAATTTTAATTCGAATGCCTAATACCATTATTTAAGTTTCTAAATATGTGCAGTATTTTTTTACATAGTAAGGTTCATTAAGATTTTGAAAATTGCGCCTATGGCTTCTATTGGTTGCTTAAATCATTAGCCACGCCCTCTGATTTCGTATACATCAAACAGAATTAAATTATAATTTCAACACTTCCCACTGGTTATTAAATTTACGCTTTTAAAAATTATATGCAACATTTGCCAAAATATAGCTAGAATTTTTACTGTTAAATTTTTTAATTTTTAATATTAAATAATTTAAACAAAAGAAAACTGCAAAAAAAAAATAATTAAAATTGACAGGATTCGAACTCTAGTTTGCAAGTTAACTGTGTTTAGCAAATTAGAAAACCAATGACTAAACACACATCGCTATCAGCGCTGACGTCTGAACTTGGTTACATAGCGAATTAAATATTTAACATATTTTGGTTAAAAACACAAAAAATGCATTATTTTCCGAAAACATAATCTGATCAAAAATTCCTGTTGTACTATTCCGGTTCACACCAATATACATTACTTAGAATTTTTTCACATTTTTAGTTTAAACCATCTGGGCTACAGGGTGTGGGACAAAAATTTTTTTGCACAATTTTGGCAAAAATCTCGTCAAAATAATTTATTTTGCAAAAATAAAATTTTGATCGTTAATCCACGTACTAAGGGCTTTCATTTGATACCCTACTCAGAATTTAAAAAAAATATTTTTTTTTTCGATGAGCATATATTTGTTTATATTTTTAGGGGGATATGTTTTTTAGATGTTCTAGTATTTTTCCTATGTGCGGGTCAAAAAGTTGTACAATCATGCCAAATTTCAACTCTCTAGGTTTAGCCGTTTGGCTACAATTTTTACCGAACAGACAGACAGACAGACAGACAGACAGACAGACAGACAGACAGACAGACAGACAGACGACAAAATGACGGTATAAGGGTTTTTTGGTCATACCTACAAAACCCTAATAAGAGAGGTATTGTGATCATACTGATTTTGACATTTCGAGATTTCGATGGATCTCCACGAATTGAGGTCCCTACATAACGTTTTGACTATTTTTAGCATGATGTCTGTCGGTCTGTCTGTCCGTCCATCTGTCTGTCTGTCTGTCTGTCTGTCCGTCTGTCCGTCTGTGTAACCGTGCAGAGCAAATTTGGCTGAAAGGATTTTTATTAAACTTCATATTTAAGCTTCTGCCGTCAATGGCACGAGTTGATCAACTTTTGGTAAAATCGGTTGAGTAAAAATGGGAGTTTACTCATTTCGATTTTAAGATTTTTGTGAAAATTTCGCAACAGAAAAATATTTCGAAAAAATTTATTTATCAAATGTTGTTATAAAAGCAATAACTAATAACTTTTATTTGAGACGTTTTTTGATAAAACGAAAAATTTCGAATAATTTCTGTAAAATTGTTCGAGTCTCAATTTTTTCATACTTATATGTAACGTTTCTATGGTCATGATAAATAATATCTGTTAGAAAATATTAGGCCTTCTATAAGTTATTTCTACTCTGCTGCTAGAATCTATTTTATATAAGTACTTTATGATGGCGGTCGGTCATGTGGTGGCCACAGCTGATTTTTATTACTTGCGTAGATAAATACTTTAGAAATCATACGTGGCAACACTACTTATTGGGATACTACGAATATTGTCCACCTGAGTATTGTTTTTTAGATTTAAATTTTTAAGATCCAACACTTATATGAAAAATCTTTGAATTATAAATAATAAAAATAAATTTATTCAGATATATTTAGCTAACTTAATGTAATTTTAAAGTATAAATGAGATTCTAAATTAAGTTTTTTCACCTGAGGGGTATGTTGTAAGTTCCAAAAAAATGTAGGTCAACAATACTGAATTGTCCCAGAGTGAAGCCAGGCGGGGCAGCTAGCATAACGTAAAGGAATAAATAATCTATTGATGTATTGTTTGTTTCAAAAATTCCAAATTAATCCTTTTTATTAATATACTGAAATACACGAATGTAGACCTGGCGTTAAAATGTGTTATGAGACGTTCGGGACTATTCTGTATCTTTTGTGGTTAAAAATATTTGGTTAAAAATGATGGTTAAAAAGTAACATTTTAACTAGGCGTTAAAATTTTAACCTTGTTTCTTATTCTGTATCTCAGGTTATAACCCAAGCGTTAAGTTCTAACTTTTTAACCTTATGGTTAAAATTGTGTTGTGAAATTATCTACAAGGGAAGATATTTGGCTTGTGTAAGTGTGGATTTAATGTAAACATGTGTTATGGTTGAATCATGAGTCAACAACTATCAAATATAATAAATCTATATTGCGCAAATGTACAATATTTGCGCGTTTTTATTTTTTTTTATGCATAAATAATTATGGGTGCAGAAAGTAAATAATATAATATTACCATAACAGGCAAATGTATCAATATTTTTTATCTCTTTTCTTTCTTCTGTATTAAGATACTTTTATTTTCAGGTTATGTTTACCTTATTTTTATTTTTAAACAAATAGATATATCAAAATTTATAAATGTATCACAATTTTAAAGTTTTAAATATTTATTTGCAATATATTGGGAAATCTTTTGGTTTTTCTCGGATTTTCAAACAACATTTGTAAAACGAGATATTCCGTACAAGTTTTAGACAAATGAAAATATTTTAAAATGTTTCTTCAGGTAAATTAAAAGGGTCACTCATATCACTTAGTTGCTTTAATTCGAACTGATCTCCTAAAAAGCATTTTTATATTTTTTTTATTCACCTATATTAATTTTTTACTTATTAACCTCTTGATGTTCAATTTGTTCTAGAAATAATTGGTTTAAAATAAATAGACTTGCCATGAAAAATTCTAAAAATGCATTTTTTCTGGCTATTTGACGTTTAGAGGTTAAAATTACAGCTGGCTAAAAGTTAACGCCATGTATTTGGCTGGAGTTAAAATTCCGATTATAACCTACTGAATTAACCACATCGAGGTTAAAATTTAAACGTCATAGAGTTACAGAATAACAAAATATTCTAAAGCGTGGTTAAATTTTTTTTAACTTCTACCTTGAGGTTAATTTTTAACTTTTTAAGCTACAGAATAGACCCGATTCGGGTCTATATCGGGTCTATTCGGGTCTATATCTTTTGTGGTTAAAAAGATTTGGTTAAAAATGATGGTTAAAAAGTAACATTTTAACTAGGCATTAAAATTTTAACCTTGTTTCTTATTCTGTATCTCAGGTTATAACCCAAGCGTTAAGTTCTAATTTTTTAACCTTATGGTTAAAAGTATGTTGTGAAATTATCTACAAGGGAAGGTATTCTGCTTGTGTAATTGTGGATTTAATGTAAACAAGTGTTATGGTTGAATAGTGAATGAACAACGATCAAATATAATAAATCTATATTCCGGAAATGTACAATATTTATACATAAATAATTATGGGTGCAGAAAGTAAATAATATATTATAATATTACCATAACATGCAAATGTATCAATATTTTCTTTCTTTCTTCTATATTAAGATACTTTTATTTTCAGGTTATATTTACCTTATTTTCATTTTTAAACAGAGAAATTAAAATTTATAAATGTGTCACAGTTTCAAAGTTTTCAATATTTACTTGCAATTTATCTGGAAACGGGAAATCTTTTGATTCTTCTCGGATTAAAAAAAAAAAAAAAAACATGTAAAACGAAATATTTCGTAAGTTTTAGAAAAATGAAAATATTTAAAAATATTTCTTCAGGTAAATTAAAAGGGTCTCTCATATCATGCAGTTGCCCTCGTTTAATTCGAACTGATTTCCTAAAAAGCATTTGTATATATTTTTTATTCACCTATATTAATTTTTCACTTATTAACCTCTTTTTGTTCAATTTGTTTTATTAATAATTGATTTAAAATAAACAGACTTGCCATAATTAATTCTAAAAATGGATTTTTCCTGGCTATTTGACGTTTAGAAGTTAGAACTATAGGTGGTTAAAAGTTAACACCATGTATTTGGCTGGAGTTAAAATTCCAAATATAACCTACTGAATTAACCACATCGAGGTTTAAATTTTAACGCCAAAGAGGTACAGAATAACAAAATATTGTAAAGCGTGGTTAAAATTTTTTAACTTCGACCTTGAGGTTAATTTGTAACTTTTTAAGATACAGAATAGACCCGAATGTGTGCTAGTGTGAACGCCTGTAGTGAACTAAACAGAGAACAGCGAACAAGGAGCCGCATCGCACTAGATAATATCGAATAGAAGACCCCTGTGACATATGTCAGCACGTCATGTTGCGTACCAGACAGAAATTCTGTTCTCACCCCTCCTCCCGCTACTATCACGGTTGCCTGATTCATAATTAATGTTAAATTGCACATGTACACTAGTTATACATTTATGATATCAAATCATCACATAAGGGATTTCACGAGAGGCAAGAAAATTACATCACCAATAATTAAAATAAATCATTAAAAATAGAAAAGCGACGACATATTAAAAAACTTGGATAAAGTGTGTTTAAACAATGTATGTGATGTGCGAAGTATCTAGCAAGCGAAGGTGAAGATGGGAGAGTCCGAATGCTGAATGTTTGGAAATACATTTTTGATCAAGTCGTATCAAAATCAAGAAACTTTTGAAAACCTACCTTAGACAAGAATGAAAGTCACGGTTGGCTGTTTAATTTTGAATAGAATATTAACCGTGTTATAATACATACATTAAAAAATATACAGTGAATTTATTCTTTTATGCAACATGCACTATGTCATTACCATGGATCCAGTTTTTGACAGCAATATAAATTGTGTTAAATTTCATTTGCAACATAGAAAAAAACATATTTACTAGCAAAATCAATATATTTTATTGAAAATACAAATTAAAAAAAAATAATAATAAATAAATAACTAATAAAAACTTATAATAAATGTTCAAAAGTTTCTCCGTTTACTTGCATACAAAATGTTAAGCGATCATAAAAATGATTCAAAACATTTAGCAATTGCTCTTGAGGTATATTGTTGGATGCTTAAACAATTATGTCTTGCAGTTCAGCAACATCCCTAAGTTCTCCATTATATACTTCGGCCTTTAAATATCCCTAATAAAAAAAATCATTGGGTGCCAAATCCGGAGATCTCGCTGGCCAATTCATCGACCCTCCTCTTCCAATCCAGCTTTTTGGGAAAGTTCTATGTAAATATTATTTAACTATTCTAGAATAATGGATATGTGCGCCATCATGTTGAAACCATACTTGTGTATTAATATTCAGGTTTTGTAACGCAAGTAATATTTAGTATTGCAAAAGGGCTAGATATTTTGCGGCATTATTTAATATTGGTTCCTATTATCCCTGCCCAAAAATTTAATTTTTGCGGATTTTGAGTTCGGGAGGAATGAAACAATTGTAAATTTTTTCGACTCCAGTACCTAAAATTTTGTCTGTGCACTTCACCATTTAGAGTAAACGTTGCTTCGTCTGTAAATAAAATTCCTTGAAGCATTGTTGGGTCGGAATTAATTTTTTCAAACATTTCAAAACAAAAATCCATACATACTGCTGCGTCCCTTTGTAACACTTCTTGATGATTTTGAAATTTGTATGATCGAAACTTTTCTTTTTTTAATAAGTTAAAAATAGATCCAGTACTGACACCAACGGTTTGTGCAATTGATCTTAAAGTATTTTGATTGTTTTCTTCCACTTGTAATAATATTTCCAACTGTTTCTCTTCTGTAAGCACGTGGAATGTTATTCTTTTTAGGGTTTTGTAGGTATGACCAAAAAACCCTTATACCGTCATTTTGTCGTCTGTCTGTCTGTCTGTCTGTCTGTCTGTCTGTCTGTCTGTCTGTCTGTCTGTCTGTTCGGTAAAAATTGTAGCCGAACGGCTAAACCTAGAGAGTTGAAATTTGGCATGCTTATACAACTCTTTGACCCGCACATAGGAAAAATACTAAAACATCTCAAAAACATACCCCCCTAAAAATATAAACAAATATGTGCCCATCGAAAATAAAAATATTTTTTTTTAATTCTGAGTAGGGTATCAAATGAAAGCCCTTAGTACGTGGATTAACGATCAAATTTTTATTTTTGCAAAATAAATTATTTTGATGCGATTTTTGCCAAAAATGTGCAAAAAAATTTTTGTCCCACACCCTGTAGCCCAGATGGTTTAAACTAAAAATCTAAAAAAATTCTAAGTAATGTATATTGGTGTGAACCGAAATAGTACAACAGGAATTTTTGATCAGATTATGTTTTTGGAAAATAACGCATTTTTTGTGGTATTTGGTTCACAAAGTACAAAAGTTATACCAATGTAAGACACTCACATCCATAGCGTGCGATAGCTACATGCGTTAAAGCGCTCTTAAACTGACTGGAAAACGAAGGGTTTCGAGTTCGAGTACGGAGTGAATTTTATTTTTTCTGTTTTTTTTTGCATTTTTATTATGTTGAAATTATTTTGTCAAAATTCTAGTTATATTTTGACAAATGTTGTATTTAATTTTTATGAGCGTAAATTTAATAACCAGTCTTATTATATGATTAACAGACGATAAATTATTTTAAAAATATCGTTCATTTTGCCGTGATTACTACAAAGTAAAATTTGTCCTACACACTCAGCATACCGCATTCACTTATTATATACCTGCGAAACCCTGAAATGTGTGAATATTCACACTTCACATCAATTTTTTTTATTATGTTTTGACTTAAGACATCCTTCGCGATGAAATTTATTAACTAGTCTTGAAATTGTAGAGGGATTTGGTATTGGCCGATCTGGATAAGTTGCACTAAATACAACAAAAACATCTCTTAAACTCATTTGGGAGTTATATCAAGTTACCATCATTATTTTTTCTTCATCTGTATATACATGTTGATTAATTTTTAAATCAGTAATGAGCAAAAGTATACACACTAATTGTCTATGTTGCAAATGAAAATGAACATGATTTATATTGCTGTCTAAAACTGTATCCATGGTAATGACATAGTACATGTTGCATAAAAGAATAAATTCACTGTATATATCTAGATCCAGATACATGCCAAAAATGTTTGTATCTAGATACAACTGATACTTTTGAAAAAACACTGACAAATGAAAATACCTAGGTACCATATAAAAACATGTTTAAGAAGTTCATTTTTATTGAAATACATGTAACAATTTACAATTAACAATGCATTATAATTAAACAATCAGTGCATGTTATTCACTTACATGGCATGCTATCATTATACAGGCTGTTCAAAATGACCATGTCGTCACAAAAAGCCCACTAAATTCAAGGTAAAACACTATTCTATGGATCAATTTTATACTTAATAACGTATGTATTATGTTAGTCATACGCACTAACATATAAGACTAATGTTAGTCTTATAGCAGTGGCGGCGCTTTCGCCCGCCTCCCTTTTAAAATACTTTGGTCCCCAGTTGACCCTCCCCAGGAATGGGTGGAGAAAAATGTGTGCTCAACAAGGATCTGTTTTTTAATGAGGTCATCACTTATATTTTAGAAGTGAGAACCTTTTTTTTAGGTTATCACTTGTATTTTCACCTGTCTATTAATAACGATAAAAAATGAAGCCTTTTTCAAATATTTCCTGCCCCTTCAGATTTTACTCCAATATTTTCTGGCCCCTTCATTTTAAGAGCTAGCACCGCCACTGTCTCATTAATACGCAGCTATGTTCTTATTAAGGGGATGTTCCTTTCAATCAAATTTTATCCCTAATAAATTTGATCACTAATAAAAAATTACTGCTTTGAAATATGTGATTATTATTATTATTATTATTATTTTCACATTACATACAAATTTAATATATAAACAAAATTTCAGTTGACATTCTGACGCTTACAAATTCTAGTCTAGTATTCACACGAAAACCAAAAGAAATATGTTTTTCTACGTCGTTTAGAAAACACACCTACATACCTTACTGATTTAAATTAGGAAATAAACTTAACATCCACACTAGCATGGCCGGCTCTTGGGTGAGGCGGACTAGAGCCAGGCCTCATGATGAAAGGCCTAAAAAAAGGTCTTAAAAATACAACATGGTGTACTTTAACTCAGGGATGAAATAAAGTTTCAAATCGTTACGTTATTGTATAACGTTATTTATTTTTTGTTTTTGTTATAAAACATTGTAAATAACGATAAAAAAAATTAATTGTTATGTTATATAATGTTGTATAACGTTATAAAAATAATTTTATAAAGTGTTATTAAATTTTATTAAAATAACGTTACAAAATATGTGACTTTTTATGAATCGTTATAGGTTATTATAACGTTATAAAAATATCGTTACGTTATTGTACTAGAAAGTGTAGTTGAATCGTTATCATAACGTTATCCATCCTTGCTTTAAATCACTGGATACTTTTGAAGGGCCTTAAATTGTTTTGCCCAAGGCACCACAAAACCACGGTTCACTCCCAAACCACTTGTGTGGATATAATTTTTCATATGTTTTCAGTAAATTGTTCATCAAAATAGCAACAATATTTATTCTAAAACTTAGTTTTTATGAATAAGGTGATATTTTCTTTAAGTTTTACATATAATACCTACTATTTTTACGGCCTTTAAAAGGCTATGAAAAACGAGTCACGATAACATTTCTTTTTGACATTCCATATAAATTTAATTTGTAAACGTCAGAATTTCTATTATTTTCTGAATTTTGTTTATAGCAATAATAAATTATTCAAAATGACAATTTATAATGAAACTATTATATCAGCTGGGCATCACGGTATAAAGTAACGAGCAAAGTATTTGAAACACATATAGAAGATACTTTAATTTAATTACCTATTTCAAAAAGTACTTCACTTGTACTTATTTTGTACATCCTTCCAAACTCGAGATCTCCCAAATAATGAGTTCATATCCGCGAGCGGTTTTGGACATGAACTCTCTGGTTACGTTAGCTGGTTGGAATAATTCTTAAAGGGGGTTAAGGGTTGCTGAATTAAACTTGATATTTCATAACTAACCTACTTTAATAAACGATTACGGGTTTAATATGTACATAATTTATATACTAGTGACTTAAAATTTAACGATGATGACAGCTTATTCAAAAGAGAGACATATTCGCAATCACTTAAAAACATAACAGACCTTTTTACAAGCAACACTAGTTGTTCCACCGGATATCAAGTCCTTCACTACCGTCTTCGAAAACCAATTGATACTAATAAGTTTTGGAATATTGTCACTCCATGTCTTAAGCTGGACGTAACGAAAATACTGAATTATTTTGTTGTTATAAGAATTCAAAAGTCTTTAACTCATGAATGTCCAAATTGAACTGGATCGAGAGCCTAACATTGTCCAATTAAAAATAATTAATATTACATCCCGGGCATCTGTTCTATCTCAAATTCAGACGATAGTTATAGCTAATAATTTAAGTAGTATAATCTCTTTAGAAAATTAACCAAAACTTATGCGAATTTTCAAGACAGATATTAATTGTTATTTAGATTTGGTCCGTATACGTCTAATAATTATTTGATACATTTATAAATGAATATAGAATTTATGATTTCCTTTTCTTGTGCATACTTTTGAGGTTAAAAGTTATAATAATAAACATATAGAAAATAAATATCAAAATACTAGCCCACCGGGAATCGAACCCACCAACCTAAGAATTTCGCGTTCTCGTTCCAAGCTACTGGACTACGAAGGCATGTTAGTGAATATATTATATTAATGTTGTTTTATGACTACCATATCTTGTATATATTGTACATTTCCATGGAGCTAGATTCTAATAGAAAAAAATTGCACATTGTCTCATAATAAATATAATAATATAAATATAAAAATATCTATATAACCATTCAGAATATCTGAAACGCAAATGCGATTACAGGGTTGCCGTGGCCCCGTGGTAAGATGGTTATCTACGGAACACAGGGACGTGGGTTCGAATCCTCCCACAACCTTCGTATTTTTATCTTCCAAAATTGTGCTCTGGGGTTGACTTAGCCTCAAGTATTTGATACTTGAAATGTGTACCTGTTTATAGAGGGATAGTAGGAACGGTCGAAACGCCACACTGATCACGTGGCTTTCATATATATGGCCGGTGATCTAGAAATGGAGAAGTTACCTTCTCTGATCTTTATACGCATATCTAGGTGTTGGAATTCAATTATTTTTATTTTATTATATAAACGAATAATATATATGATCTGGAAAGTAAATATCAAAATAATGCCTCACCGGGAATCGATCCCGTCAACTTACAGGTTGATTACAATTTTGTAATACAAATTTGAGATAGGTTGACACATCATTTTTAGTTCAATTTTCACGCGTATATGGCTGTAGCGTTTCGTCAGGGTAGTTTAATTTGGACCATAATTTTTTAAATCTGGCATAAATTTGAAGCGATCTTTCGTTATGTAATAACATTATTTTAAAATCTCTCTCTATTCTATTATGGAAAATCAAGATGCATCTAATAATATAGCCACGGACTGTACTTGGTGTATGTAATTATACAGGGTAGAAGTTAGTAAATTTACATATCGGAACACCATATACAGAGAATTTTCGTGTGAGACTGTGTGGTATTTACCAGTAACCACAACAGAGTCGTGAACTTTCTACGTGTCCCGTCTATTTTTGACACTGACTGCACGAAATTCTGCAGACAAAGCCTCGAGACAGTCTCTTCCGTCTCAGCTAAACTAAACAGAACATTACCGACCAAAAAACAACAAAAATGTAGAAAATGAAATACAGGCAAAAGCAGAGAGGCACATAATATAAATGAAGTTGGTGGCCTTAGAGTTCAGAGCATTGAGATAAATCTATTTGCACCTCTCAGAATGAGATATAAGCGAAGTTTCCTCAAGAGTAATAAATAACTAGACCACTCGCGAAGCCGAAAGAGAAAATAAAATTAATTGACAAATGGGCATAATATATTCCGAGTTGATATTCTATATTAAACGCATGCTTGAGTCCAGAAGCGCCCTCTATGTCGCCCGAGAACGTCAAATAATCTAGGAGGACCGTGATTTAAAAGTATATTCAAGTTTGTTTTCAGAACTGAACGGCAACTCGGAATATTTGTGTCTACGTCAGCAGATATTTATGTGCAAATGGAACTTCCACAGGTCCACAGCTTATGAGTCGCAAAGGATTTTCAAATTTTCAAGGATTTTTCTTCTTTTACACTTATATATTCGTCGCAGTTCTTTGTTTTCTTTTTGCAAAAAGCAAACACAAATTTATCAGGTTTGGTAAACATTATATGCAGAATATTCCAGATAACTCTATATTATCTTTACCGATTCTGCGCTATAAAATTTAGTAAAATCTTTGATCCTAATAACTTCCAGCTAATAATTAGATCAGGCAGTCACTTTTGTATTATAGTTGAGATTAATATGTCACAAATATATTTTATTGTTACTTTTCAAATAACATTGCAAACTAATGTATTAAATGTGTTAAATATTTGCATGTCAATATATTGGAGAGGGATATAGAGAGAAGGAGAGAGTTAGAGAGACAGACAGATAGATAGATGGAGAGAGAGAGAGAGAGAGAGAGAGAGCGAGAGAGAAAGAGATAGAAAGAGTGAGTGAGTGAATGTGTGTGTATGTGTGTGAGAGAGAGAGACAGAAAGGCAGGTAGGTAAACAGGCAGCATACAGGAATGCAGAGAGAGACAGGGCGAAATAAAAATCTGCTAGATCATAGTCACAAATAATGAAAGAAAATTTATTAAGGGGCGTACTGACTAGA
Organism: Liopterus haemorrhoidalis; assembly: GCA_963971575.1. Taxonomy (NCBI): domain Eukaryota; kingdom Metazoa; phylum Arthropoda; class Insecta; order Coleoptera; family Dytiscidae; genus Liopterus; species Liopterus haemorrhoidalis. Next base: position 179,610,034 of record OZ020611.1, read on the forward strand.
GCATTTGTGCGCGCACGAATGCTGTGCACTTAAAATTGCTCAGGTGAGTACGAGGTACAATTTGTGTGCGCGTACACTAATACGCCCACGAATGCTATCCGTAGCTTGTCGGGCCCACCGATAAGATCAAAGAACTTGTGCGCTCAGTGTGTTCGGGTTTATGCAGTCATATAATTGTTCGAGTAAATTTAAGTAAACACCAGTAAATATTCAACATGAAATGGAGTAAAAAGGTATTGCATGCTGGTAAACGAATCCCCAGTTGCAAAAAACGTAGGGTTATGGCTAATCGTTCTTTCACAGGAATAGCCTTTATAAATCTTGTCTTTATTCCCAATTTTGTGACCAACTTATTAACGAGTAGCTCAAAATTTGCCGCTGATATCGAACAATATTTTGAAATTGTCCACTAACCTCTTGCATTTGTATTTCTGCTAGCAAACTTGAACCATTGTATATTTCCCTGCTTCTATATAGTTGTGTCATTCACCACGTTTGTTTTGGTTTTTATTTTTTTTTTTACCATGTATACTATGGCCGCATTCAGCAGACTCACCAGTGAGTTACCGGTTGAAAACTTTTTTCCTGTATGCATACGTTGATCTACCGGTGAGTTACCGTACTTACTCATCGGTCGCCATTTTATTAACCGGATTTCATTTACGGTTAGTTGCACACCGGTGGATATTTTGACAGTTATATATGTAGTAACAAAGAATCGAGCTGAAAGCAAGTAAACAATTATGGAATTTAGTCTTGAGTCAATTTAATTAGATATTGAGGAGACGTATATAAAGCACATGTACTTTTAAAATGACTATAAAAGCTTACATTCAAAATGTACTGTCATCAAAATGTACAACCTGTCATTGTTTAGATATTGTAGTTTTCATATACGCCGTTGTGCAACAGTGGTGCCAAAAAATGTGCATTCAGTCGGATTTACCGGCAACTTTGTACCGGTAAGTCACCGATGAGTCTGCCGAATGCGGCCTATGTACGCTGCACTTGTTAAGCCAACAACATTACTTTCCACCATCGTTGACACTACTTAATTTAAATAAATATGTGCGTGGATATAACTGAAATACGTGGAGCGCGATTTTACGCGTACAAACAAGAAAGTTGTGTGTGCAAATGTTTTTTACCCGCATGAAATACGTGCGCGTACATAATCCGTGCGTGTACAAATGCTCAAGTCAGTACGCACCTTTATATGTACTTCGTCAATAAAGGAAGAATGTCTTCTCTTTGAAGACACTTTGATACTTTGACACTTTGATGTGAAGTGTTAATCGAAAGCGAAGAGGATTTATCCCAAGAAAAAGCTGGTCTGACAATACGAGGGTTACCTTTTATGTTTTTATAAACGACCACTAGATGGCAATATTGAAATATGTCATTCGTATTTTATGTCATCTGTATTCGTAAAATTTGACATTTGTTATTTTGAAATCAGTGGCAGCTTAAAAATTGACAGAATAGTTTGCTGACAGTGAGAGTTAAAAAAGCTAGTTTGTGAAAAATGGTTATTACTCGTGAAGGTTTTCGTTGGATAATTTTTTACTATATTAATAAAGCCCTAACTCAACAACAATGCATAGATTCGCTTCGATCAACTTTTGGTAATGAAGCACCATCTGAAAAAATTGGTTTGCAGAATTTTGTCGTGGTCGTGCGTCCGTCAATGATGAATCTCGTGAAGGTCGACCAAAATCGGTTGTGATTCAAAAAATATCGATGCTGTGCGTAAAATGATTGAAGAAATCGGCATGTGATTTACCGTGATATAGAGGCATCCTTTGGCATATCGCAGACTGCAATACATTCGATTTTGCATGAACATTTAGTTGTGAAAAAGATCTGGTCACGATGTTTTCCGCATAATTTCCTCATAAAAAGGTTCGTGTTGATTGATGTAAGGGAATGCTAAAAAAATTCAACCTAGGCACTGCAAAATCCGTATACAACATCGTTACAGGTGACGCAACTTGGATTTATTCATATGAACCGGAAACTAAGTAACAATCCACTGTTTGGATCTTCCAAGATGAACCGAAACCTACAAAATTTGTTTACGAAGCACTGCCAAGAAAATGATCGCTTGTTTCTTCGGTTGTATTGGACATGTCGCAACCATTCCTTTAGAGGATCGGAGAACAGTTAATGCTGAATGGTATACAACAATTTCTTTGCCAGATGTCATCGACAAAATCAAAAAACAAAACAAAAGCGTCGCATCATTCTTCATCATGACAATGTAAGCTCCTACATAGCACGGCAAACAATTAATTATTTGAAGTAGAAAAACATCGAATTAATGTCTCCTTGCCCGTATTCACCTGATTTATCCCCTATCGACTTTTTTTTGGTCCAAAAAATGCGTGGACAGCGATTTTCATCACTGCAAGAAGTTGTTGGCGCCTTAGAAAACCATGATTTTGAGATACTAACTTCAGAGTTGAAAAAATGTTTCGAGAATTGGTTTGAACGCATGCAAAAGTGTATAAATCTTAAAGGAGAATATTTTGAAAAGCAATATAACACTTAGTTCAAAAAAAAAAATCTTTCTCAGTTTTTGTTAAAACTTAAAAGGTAGCTGTTGAGACACGACAACTACCCGTCACCGGCTCAACGCAACGCGCAAAATTAAAATTCAAAAAATCTAAATAGGTATCCGTTTCAGGGATTAAAACGCACAAAGAAACCACACTTATATTTACTGTCAAAAAACTATATTACATTTTCAATATTATTTAATAATTTATCTATCACGTCGGGGTCACCAAAAACTTATGTTGAGACACGACAACTACCCGTTACCGGCTCAACGCGACGCGGAAAAATTAAAACTCAAATACTTTAAATAGTTACTCCCGTTTCAGGGATTAAAACTCACAAAAAAAAAACCACACTAATATTTATTTACTGTCAAAAAACATCCTCAGTATTTCTAATAAAAATCCACACTAATATTTACTTTTAAAAAAATGTGTTACATTTTTCACTATTTCTAATAAAAATCCACACTAATATTTACTGTCAAAAAACTGTATTTGCATTATCAATATTATTTACCAATTATTTTGTTATTTGTTGACAACGCTATTTCTTTTGTTTTTCTAAAGGCGGAGTTACAACAGTAGCTCTCGTGTATGCAAATGTATCTATATACCTATGGTCTATTTCAAAGTAGAAAAAAGTAGATAGCGCTGCGAACCGAGTACGATTTACACTGATCAAATACAGTATAGCGGAAAATTTAAAATAAGTTACAACTAGGGCAGGGGCGTAGCAACTGGGTTAGCAAGTGATTTTTTTAAAAATATAAAATAGGTTAATAAGATAATGAAATAAACAAGGCAGATAATTCACTTACGTTATTTATACGACATAAATTCAGTTTAATGGAAAATTAGAAAAAGTTAAAACAATATTAATTTTAAAAATTATATACTATATATAAAAAGAGGGATTTGGCTAAAAGAGTTTAAACAAAGCAATAAAACAAACAATATATCTTCAGAGCTAAAGTTTCTTATTTAAATAATTATTGTAAATAAAAATAAAAAATATGTATATGTATATATGAAGGTCTAAAAATTATATCAATAACTTCATCTTTGGGCACAATCAGCTGGGCTGTCTTTTGGCCTCACATTAGTCCTCTCTCTTGATCTGTTAATTATCAAGTGTCAAAAACTATTCGTATGTCAGATAACCTAAAAAATATATAACTGCGTAAAAACAAATTACATGGAGAATTTTCTCCATAAAATCTACGCCAAGAATATAAATAAAAGTCTAAATATGTAAATAATAACAAAATATATGAGAAAAATTAAATAATATAAATAATATATATTTCCAATGTACGACACTAAACATCTGTCAACTTGGACTAAAAACAATATTTTTACAGTGTAATAGGGATGACGATCTAAACCAGTGCTTCTTAAACTTTTTGATGTCGCGGCTCCCCTGAATCACAAATCGATAGCCCACGGCCTACCTATTTTCTTTTTGTTTTTTGTACTCATGTTGGGTAAAAATTTTTTTTTTTTTTTCAAATATACGACTGTATGTCAATAAGTAGTAGTATCGGAAACAAGTCTGGTTTTGAAAAGTACCATATGTCAATAGACTGCTCTCAAATTTACAGCCATATCCTTTGCGTGGTTTAATTTTTAAAATTGATTGAAACAAACAACTTTTGTTATTTTGGAACAATGGTAAAAACGATTTTCGTGCAGTGATTAAACACTTTCATTTGAAAGGCAAAACACTGAAGGAAATAAAAGCCGAGTTGGTTGAAGTTCATGGCACATCTGCACCAGCGTTTAAAACTGATTACAATTGAGGGAATGAGTTTAAACATGGTCGTACATCCACAGGTGATGATCATCGTTCGCGACGTCCACTTGAAGTGACTACGCCAGAAATGATTGATAAAATCCACGATATCGTCTTGAGTGATCGACGAGTCAAAGTGCGCTAACTAGTTAAGACCACAAGCATATCACATGGCTCTGTAGTTTTAATTTTGCATGAAAAATTCGGTATGAAAAAGATATCGGCAAGAAGGGTGCCGCGTTTACCCACAGTGGAGAATAACTGCAATCGTGTGGTTGATGGCGAAAATGCATGAATTACGCTTTGAATTGTTCCGTATTCACCAGATTTGGCCCCCAGCGACTTTTTCCTGTTTTCAAACATGAAGGACTCGCCGGAAAAAGATTCACGTCGAACGAAGAAGCATCATAAAAAGATGCCTATTAACGCCTTCCGGAATCTTACTTTTTGGATGGCTTGAAAAAGTTGGAGAAACGTTGGGCGAAGTGTATCGAACTAAAAGGAGTCTATGTTGACAAATAAAAAGGAATCAACCCAAAATAATGTGTTTTTCTATTGTTTGTAAGGACTTTTTGACCTACCCTCGTACATATATTTTTTTACACTCGATAGATTATTGAATAACTAATAATCTATTTACAATGAAGAATAATATTTATGTAGTATGACAGTAATAGCTACTTATCCTTTGTTAATAACAAATAAATTAACAAGTGTTATATTCGCGGCTCTTCGCGGCCTCCTTGAGGGATGGTCACGGCCCCCTAGAGGGCCGCGGCCCACCACTTTAAGAAGCCCTGATCTAAACCAATCCGAAGCAAGGACAAACAACTCCTATCTTCTTACACACATTTTTCTACTTTGAAATAGACCATAACATAATTGATTTATATATAATTCAACTAAAAGTCAGTAGTCAATAAATAAAGAGATTACTCATATTAAAAGGATATACACGAATGTATTTATTTAATATAGATACAGTGAAGCAGTATCTGGATGCAATATTTCGGAATTACTTTAACTTGAGCTTGTATCTAGGCTTTATTTCTGCCCTACTTTCTCCAAGGACATTGCTGACGGTTCGTATAAACTAGCTGTTAATAATAAATATGGGGTAATTCGATAAAGGAACATACGTTCTTAAGATTAAAAGTAAATCATTTGTCGCGGCTGGCTGCTGGTTCGAGAGCACACCACGAGATGGTGCTAGTGCAGACGTGAAGCAATATATCTCGTAGGCGCAGCCATTTTATCTAATATCTTTCTTTGTTGGTTTATTTCTGTCATTTTCGTCATAAAAAAGGTAGAGGCGGCGAAATAACAGCTATTTGTTTACCGGGATAGCTTGAGTTTTTATAAAAATATGATATCAAGAGTAATTGAATGGGTGGTAATTTTTTCATAAACATTTGTCAAGAATGCGAAAGGCGTGAGCATTCTAAACAAAATTTGAGAATAATGAAGAAAGCAATTTATTTATAACTTTTAAATACTTTGTAAATTACATTTTAGCGTATTTGAAATAATTAGGAGAAAGTAGGTTTAATTAGAATTAAAAATCGAGGTGAAAAAAATTTATGTGTGTCTTTTTTTTTAATATTGCAGTCTTACACTTTAATGTACTTATAAAATCGGTGTAAATACGAGGGTTACCTCTTATATTTCGGGATCGCGCTTAACTGTGCTACCATTTGGCAACTGACGCTTCTATCATAAAGTTTGACCTTTTTGACATTTTACGTACTCAGAACGTTTTGACGTACAAGCGCTATTTATGTTGTTTACAGTAACTTAAAAAAATTAATCTCGTCTAAAAATGGAATTAAATTGTGAACATTTACGAGAGATTATTTTTTATAACTTTCGGCGTGGATTAACCCAACAACAGTGCATCGATGAATTTAATTCGACTTTTGGCGATGAAGCACTTTCAAGGACTATTGTTTATCGATGGTTTGCCGACTTCAATCGTGGCCGTAGTTCGCTTAAGGACGAATTTCGTGAAGGTCGTCCAAAATAAGTTGTTGTTCCGGAAAACATAGATGCTGTGCGTGAATAGATACTGCAAAATTGTCATGTGACTTATTGTGAGATTTAGGTATCCTTGGACATTAGTGAGACCAGTATACATTCACCCTTGCATGAACATTTAGCCGTCAAAAAGATTTGTTCGCGTTGGATCTCACATAATTTGATAATCGCAGTGGAAAAAGCCTCAATCAGAGTGGAAAAAGTGCTTCGAAAATTGGTTCAAACGCACGCAAAAGTTTATTGATCTTCATGGAGAATATTTTTAAAAACAATAAAGCCACGTTTGTTATAAATAATTGTTTTTGATCTCAAATTGTGAAATATAAAAGGCAACCCTTGTATATGTCTAGGGCATCTTCCCGAGAATCATCGGAGAAATCATAATTTTGTTTTTCCCGAATTCAGAAAAACAATTGGTCGGGAAATTGGGAAAAAGGAAAATTGTTCTTCGAACCCGGGAGTACTCACAGTCAGTGGCGGTCGTCAGTTAATGAGTGGCCGTCAGTCAGTGATTTCCTAAAAATATTTAATAAAAAAACTGAATTTGTTTATAATAATAAAATAATTCTTTTTCTTATTATAAACTATTTTTCTGCATTTTTTCGAAAAATTGCATTGCAAAAATTGTTTATAATAAGAAAACAATTTTGTTTCTTGTACATATTTTTCGATTGAATGAATATTTGGGGCGTTACTTGCGTACACCCTAAAACTAAAATCTTGAAATATGTCTATTATTATAATATTTATTTTACATCAAAAATATATATGAGAAAACATTTCTTTTACACACGTTTCCAGTTTATATCAATGTACAATTATGAAGAATTTTTTTGGACTTTTAGTGTAACCCCTTTGCGTTAAAGGATGCGGGAAAGAATTTTTTTTAGAACACATTTGGAAAAAAACGTGCAAAAATAAAATATACTAAATAACTACTTTTCGTTCCTTAGTCTATGTTTTAAGAGTTTTATTTTGATCACACAATACATTTTAAAAAATAATTATTTTTAGAAAAACTAATCTGATCAAAAATTCCTGAATGGTTCTTACGCACCAAGAAGAACCAGCTCAATACATAATTCAACTCGACTCCATGGCCACAATAAGAAGCATCTAAATACTATATCCTGAAGAACACATAGCAATACAAATCCAGAACAACTTCCACCAAGCACTATCCACTGGAAAACAAATATTCATCCTGTGGATCCCATCTCATATTAGAATCCATGGAAACGAACGAACAGACCGATCCGCCGAAAACGCTACAGAAGAATTTCTGGAAGACATAGATCTCATAGTACAAATAAAAAGGAAAATCATAGACAATTAGTGCGACACTTGGAAAACAAACAACAATCATCTTTGAAATATCAAAGAAGACACCTTGGGTTGATATTGAAAACAGAAAAGATCATAGTGATAACCAGAATGAGAATAGGCCACACGTTACTAACTCACAAACAAATATTTGCCCACGAAGAACCCACCACTTGTGATCTATGTAATTCGAAGATTACTATACACCATCTCCTGTTAGAATGCCCAAAATATGATCAAGAGAGAAGAAACACCAACCTAACCCAAACACTGAAGGAAGCTCTATCACCTTCCACAGCTAAAGATGTCCTAAACTTCATGAAACAAACCAAATTGTATAATTTAATTTAATATATGATTATCCCGTATTATACGTATTAAAACCAATATTCAAGAAAGGAGATTTAAATAACCTTAACAACTACAGACCCATATTAATTCTTCCGATCTTTTCCAAGATATTAGAAAAAATTCTTCACAAGCAGATAATGCAGCATTTCACTAAATATAACTTATTCTCCAATAGTCAATTTGGTTTCAGAAACAACCTAAACACGACTCACGCACTCCTAGATTATATTGCTTCTGCCACGGAAGCACTTGAATCTGCCGAGTACTGTCTCAGAACTTTTCTGGACTTAAGCAAAGCTTTTGATTGTATTTCACACGGCATTTTACTTAATAAACTCCCCTTTTATGGCTTTGACGACAATTGTTCAGCTGTTCTATGCTTAAGTCTTTTTTATCCAATCGACAACAGTTCACCCAAATTGACGGCCACAAATCTGAACCTCTTCCTCTTCTTCTCGGTGTCCCCCAAGGTTCAGTTCTCGGCCCACTACTATTTTTAATTTATATCAATGACTTCTCCCTTTTCATGGAGTCGAAAACAATCCTTTACGCTGATGATACAACTCTGTTAACTGCAAATTCAGACTTAAACTTACTTCTATCTGAAAATGAACCCCTCATCAACGATGCCAACTTATGGTTTGCTAGCAATAAATTAGGCTTGAACACAAGCAAATCCCAGAACCTTCTTGTAACAACTAGACCACATGACTACGACAATCCCGCACATGTAACATTCCTTGGCATTCATGTTGATCCCCATCTTCGCTGGGACCAACATACGGAATTTCTTAGTCGTAAACTAAGATCTTCTACTTATTTAATTAGAAACTTAAAACGAGAAGTTAATACTGACGTGGTTCTAAAAGCCTATTTCTCTCTTTTTCATTCCCAACTAAGCTATGGCTTATTAATCTGGGGACATTCGCCAGCTGCCAAGAGAATCTTCGCCCTACAACGTAAAGTTGTGAGAATAACGGCCTCTGCTCCTTTCCAAGCTGACTGCCGGGATCTTTTTCTGAAATTCCATATAATGTCCCTGCTATCCTTATATATCTATCACTGCCTGTTGCATATCTTTAAAAATTTGCAAAATATTCCAACCAACAGCGAAACACACAGCCATTATACTCGTTCGAGAAACAATATCCGCTCCAATTTTCTACGCCTAAATATATCCAGAAACTGCTGCAGTTATTATTCTATTAATTTTTTTAATCTTTTACCTGAGGAGGTTAGAAAGCCACCTTTTCAAAAATTCCAGACAAAACTCAAAGTACATTTGTGTCAAAATCCATTGTACAGCTTTGAGGAATTAGAGCATGTAAATTTTAACTAATAATGTATAATTGTGAAATTTGTATTTTGTATTTTATGTATTTTGACTGACTAAAAACAATACCTACTCTGTATAGTATCTTAGTCAATAAACATTATTATTTTTATTATTATTATCCCCACCTATATTTATATGTATCAATAGCTATACATGTAGCTAATTTATATATATATTTATCTATTTATATCCAATAATGTATATTAAGGTGCTAATAGTCGTTGTTACTGAAGAACAATAAAAAAATAAAAAAAGAAAAATCCTACTGAACTAATCCGGTTCCCATCAATATGCATTATTGAGATTTTTTTCAAATTTTTAGATCAACCTCTCTGGGAAATAGCATGGGGTACAAAAGTTTTTTGGCATATTTTTGGCGAAAATCCCATATAAAATTGACATTTCAAAAATAAAAAATTGCATGTTTATGAACGAATTAAGTGATTTCATTTGATACTCAACTCAAAATTAAATAAAAAATAAATATATTTTCATTAAAAACATCTTGCTTACATTTATCTAGTGGTATGTTTTTTTTTGAACTCAGAATTTTTGCTATATGTGGATCAAAGAATTGTCCAAGCATGCCAAATTTAAATTTTCTATGTTCAACTGTTTGGCTTCTTTTTCTACTGTACAAACATACAGACACATGAGTGACGAGTGACCAGGGTTTTTTGATGGTCATACTTACAAAATTACCTAAAAATTTATTACACCATATTTTTCTAGTTTTCTAAGGCCCAGTCTTTTCACCTTCAGGTAAACCTCTAGATAACTATCTGACAGAAAAGGTTATCTAGAACTTTATCTGCTGAATAAATGTCAATACTAATCAGTGAATTCTATACGTCAGTTTCATTATCCGTTAGATAACTATCCGATAGATAAATTTGTATTATAACACAGAATGGTATTTATTCAGCACAGTATCACATAGTGTTTCTTCTCGAAAATTCTTTCTCGAGAATTTCTCGAGAAAAAGTTATAATTCTCATTTTTCATTTCTCGAGAAATGTAAAATTTTATTCTCGAAAAATATAAATTTTTCTCAACGCCACATAAACGCATTATGCTTTAAAAAAAAAAAAGTTTAGTGAGTTGAACTGTCTTCTGTCTCCCGCAACGCAACTGTGGCAACAGATAAGAAGCGATTTATAATATTTAACTAATTAACGTTTATTGTTACAATATTTTATTTTAATTTTGTGTATTATATATTATATCAGTGAAATGTATCAGTTACATTTCATTTTTTGTTCAGTTTACAACTGTTATGTAAAAGATCTACCTATAAGTTAAATAAAATAATTATTACTATTATTATTAATTTCTTAATTTTTTGAAATTTTTTCTATACATATTTATTTTCAAATAATATGCAATTGCGTACCGTTTTCATAATCATTTTTAAAGCCCCGTTATCCATTTGTTCTAATGTTATTTAAATGAATACTTTAGTACTTTAAAGTTGATTGCAATTTTAACATCTTTTATCCTCTACAATATTTTCAACATTAAAAAAAGATATATATATATTCAACATTAAAAAAAGATATATATATTCTTATAATTATTTTTTTCTTTGTCTTCTTCAGTATCATGTCATCTGGACGTATGTTTAAGTTTACTTTCAAGACATTTTTTATTCCTCGAGAAATTAAAAATTAGACTTATTTTCTCGAGAAACCTCGAGAATTCTCGAGAAAATAAGCCTGATTTTGAATTTCTGGAGAATGAAAAATGTCGAGAATTCTGAAACATGATCACATAACCTTATCTGCCAGATAGTTACCTAGAGGTTTATCTGAAGGTGGAAAGACTGGGCTTAAGTAGAATTGGAAGACCTACTGTACCAAAGTCCTTTGGGAAATATAAAAAATTGATGTGAAGTGTGAATTTCATACATTTTAGGGTTTTGTAGGTATTTAATAAGTGTAAGAAGCCAACATAATATTGGATGTCTACGAATATTTGCTCTATTAACAATGTGTCATTTGATTTATAGTATTTCATTACTATAAAATATTATTCCTCTTTGATACCTTAAAAACAAAAATTTAAAATATTTCAAACAATAGGTTGAATCACAAAGTATAATAATATTACAAAAAAAATAAAAAATAACTGAACACTATACACTACACTCTATAGTGTAGAGAAGTGTTTCTCAACCGGTGGTCTTTAGAAAATTTTAGTGGTCCACGAAAGGCTTATAAATGATTATTTTTTGTAAATTTTTTTATGATCTTTTGTTAATTTTTCATATACAATAAATTTGTTTAATAGAACATTTATTTTTGGTGGTCTCTGGGAGAAAATTAAATAGTTTACAGGTCCTTGGTACATTTTCGGTTGAGAAACGCTGGTATAGAGTGTAGTGTGGTGTTCAAAACTCGGCCCTCAGCTGTTAATTTCATAAAAAGACACGTTGTCTTAGCCATAAATACAAAAAATCCATAACATCATTAGCCATTAATTAAAAAAATAATTAATTTTGTCAATAACACAAAAACTGCAATATTTTTCAAAACCGCAATCTGATCAGAAATTCCTCTCGAACATTTCAGATCAATGTACATTACTTATAATTTTTTCAGATTTTTAGTTAACCACTTTGGCTAAAAAGGGGGCGGGACAAGAACGTTTTTACCACATTTTTGACTAAAATCGTGTTAAAAAAAACACAATTTTAAAAAACTACTTTACGCTCCTTAATGTATGTTCTAAAAGCTTTACTTTGATACCACACAATCAATTTTTAAAAAACAATTTTTTTTATCGATGACAAAAATATCGACATTTTTCGAAAAACTAACCTGATCAAAATCTGATCCTGTTGAACTATTCCGTTTTTCATCACTGTTCATTATAGAGATTTACTTCAGATTTTTAGATCAACCCCACTGAGAGATAGGGTGGGGCACAAAAGTTTTTTGACGTATTTTTGTCCAAAATTCCATAAAAAATTAATTTTTCAAAAATAAAAATTTGCCTGATGATCCATTCATTAAGAGGTTTCATGTGGTATGCCACTCAAAATTTAAAAAAAAAATATATATATTTTTTTTATTAAATACAAAATTATTTATATTTATCAAAGAGTTGTATAAGCATACAAAATTTCTATGTTAAGCCGTTTGGCTACAATTTCTACCGTACAGACAGCAGACAGCCAGCCAGCCAGACAGACTGACACATGAGTAACGTTATAAGGGTTTTTTGGTGGTTGCACCTACAAAACCATAAAAACGGCAATAGAAGGACGAGATTCGTTTAGATTTTTGTAAACCTTTGATATCAGTACTATGGTCTATTTCAAAGTAGAAAAATGTGTTTAAGAAGATAGGAGCTATTTGTCCTTGCTTCGGATTGGTTTAGATTGTCATCCCTATTACACTGTAAAAATATTGTTTTTAGTCCAAGTTGACAGATGTTCAGTGTCGTACATTGGAAATATATATTATTTATATTATTTACTTTTTCTCATATATTTTGTTATTATTTACATATTTAGACTTTTATTTATATCCTTGGCGTAGATTTTTGGAGAAAATTCTCCATGTAATTTGTTTTTACGCAGTTATATATTTTTTAGGTTATCTGACATATAAATATTTTTTGACAGTTGACAATTAACAGATCAAGAAAGAGGACTAATGTGAGGCCAAAAGACAGCCCAGCTGATTCTTCCCAAAGAAGAAGTTATTGATATAATTGTTAGACCTTCATATATACATATATTTTTAATTTTTATTTACAATAATTATTTAAATAAGAAATTTTAGCTCTGAAGATATATTGTTTTTTTTATTGCTTTGTTTAAACTCTTTTAGCCAAATCTCTCTTTTTATATATAGTACATAATTTTTAAAAATGAATATTTTTTAACTTTTTCAAATTTCCCATTAAACTGAATTTATGTCGTATAAATAACGTAAGTGTATTATCTGCCTTGTTTATTTCAATATCTTATTAAACTTTTTTATATTAAAAAAAAAAAAAAAAATCACTTGCTAACCCAGTTGCTACGCCCATGCCCTAGTTGTAACTTATTTTAAATTTCCCGCTATACTGTATTTGATTAGTGTAAATCGTACCCGGTTCGCAGCGCTATCTACTTTTTTCTACTTTGAAATAGACCATAGAGCATCCTCTGTACTTTTACCTTCGCAAAAGCATAACTGATTATAGGCAATAATTTTATTGATATACAAACATAGTAACCAGTTGTTTTTTAATTAATTTTTTTTAAACATTTGAAAGGTGAATGTAACTTAGTGTAGAATAAAGAATAATAAAATTAAAATAGTCTCCAATTTTATTTTGATAAATAAACAATTTATTTATTCAAGTTGGCGAGTGGTTGAAATTGACTTTACTATCCTCATTAATGAGAGAATTAAAAACCAGGATAATTGAATTAGCGGTTATAGAGGTCAGCCCTAAAATAGCCTATGAAAATTAATAGAACTCTGCAACAATTAAAATAGTAAAATGGCAATTATTCATTGAATGCCACATAATCGGATAGCCGTACAAAATGGCTCTGATGATTTTCATGATAAACCACAAATAGAGGCTCAAATGTGGTGCAAGTGCGGTGCTACTCATAGTCATTTTGGTTTTGAACAACATCAATTTCATCATCGTATTGTCTATTGAAAACTTTAACACAATGTTCGATTTTAAGTCAATTAGTTGCTATTATGTACTGGTTTACATTATTTCCATTGAATGTAATTTGCAAAATATAGAGCTTGTATCTAAAATACTGATACAAAATTTTTAATAGAAATATGGCACGATATTGTTGAAATATGTATGGTTGAAATTTAAAAAACTTTATAGAAAATAAATTAAAATTATGTTTTGGTCAAGTTTGAACTATTTCTCTTATGCCTATTTTAATATGAACCAATTCTTATTTTACTTTTTAAATTAAATTAAATTTTAATGAAATACATTTTTATTATGTTTTCGTTTAAAAAATGTTAAATGTTATATTATTATAATAATCTATATTAATAAAACTGAAAGCTATATTTGTTTTTTATTTATTTTTGATGATTATAAGTAAGGACCGAAATTTAAGATTTTTTTTTTTCATTTTTAAAAGCAGCAACAGTATTTCTTAATATGTGCACTAATTAGAAGAAAATGAATCATGTGACAACTTTTTTATGTTTTTTTTTTGCGTTTTTTACAATTTTAAGCTTTTTTTACTTTTTGTACTTATTTAGAACTTTTTTTGTTTATTTCTCGAGATTAATTTTTATTGTACAAGCAATAAATAAAAATAATTTACAAAATACACATGTTAAGTAAAATTTAAAGGCGTTGCATCATTATGATTAAACGCATTTCTACAATAATATTATGTTCTCGGGTGTTTCCAAATTTCGTTGGTTTGTACTCGCAGCGAACATTGTACACTGCAAGTGGGTCTCTGTTAGTTTTATTATTGTCTTTCTAAGTATTGTACAGTGTTTTCCTTAATACTATTTTTAGTGTAAAGTTATTGTCCTAAAATCCCCAAAACAAAAACCCACAATAAAAGAGTGGATTCGTGATTATCGGGAACTGAAAATTGAAAATAATAAATTTAAAAAATATCAATTATCTTAAGTGGGGAAATTGTCGACGATTTTGACCTGGACACGACTATTTTATCTAAATTTAAATACGAGTCCATAACACGTGCGGATAATGAAATAAGCTTTTTTACATATAAGAACATTTGAAGAAGTGGTTAATTGTTTTCAACAGAAGTAGGGATTTACCTCTAGTTTTGGTTAGATTTTTAATTTAAGTCTATGTAGATTCAGAACGTATTGTTATTTTTTCTTATTATTTAAATAAATTTCGTTATTTTGCAAACGTTGTTTTTTTTCTCTCTTAATTTTGTGATTTTTGTACTCCACTTCATGCTTGTTTTGCACATTTTCGTACTTTTTTGCCATAATTTTTGTTTTTTTTTTTGCCACATTTTTGTGTTTATTTATCCGGAGTCTAATTATAAGACAATATCTGCTAATAATTTTTTGTCTGTCTGTCCAAGATTCACGCAAAAACGGCTGGACTTATTTTCACGTAATTTGGTATGATGATGAAGTAAAACCAGGATTCAAACATAGGCTATAAGGCATTTCAAAAAATTTATTTTAGGGGTGTATTACAGGGTTAAAATTGTTTATTCAAATACTTAAATATCTCCCTTATTATTGACTTAACCGAAAAATCATATATCACAAAAATAGTTTATAGTAAGAATTTTTTTTTAATTAGATGAATATTTGGGGAGTTACAGGGGTACACTCTAAAACAATAACATCAAATTAAAAATACTAATTTTTACTTAATAATAGTAAAAACTATTACTCTTGATAAATCAAATAATATTAGGTTGGTGTGAAAGTTCTTGCCGTTTCAACAGTGCTCATTTAGAAATGGTGTAAATGTTTGTCTTTTGTTTTGAAACCTTTTTGTCATTGCTTTTAAAATAGATGCTTGCTACGTGATTTGGCTCGTTTTGTTTCAACGTCGGTCGTGTAATAAGTCACCAAAAAATTTACAAATGGCCGAGAAAAAAAAAAATCATTTGAGACATTGTATTTTATATGAATTCAAAAAAAGAAACAATGTAACTGTAGCAACTAATACCATTTGTTCAGTGCATGGTGAAGGTGTCGTGAAAACCCGTATGTGGTTTAACAAGTTCCGTTCTGGAAATTTATCCCTTGTAGAAGAACCCTGTGCTGGACGGCCCAATTTTTATGTGCTCAATTTAATTTTACTTTGTTTCTGTTGACTATTTTTGATATACTTGTTAAATTAAGAAACATTAATATTTTGGTTTTTAAAATGATGCTGAATTTTTCTGACACCTATTTTATTTATATATCAAATATTATAACAGCGTGCCAGTTTTAAAATTTAATGTGTTTAATTTTTAAAAGCAAAATGAAAATTGGTGTAATATTTTAATTTACATGGCATAAGAGAAATTGTTTTAATTATAACAAAACATAATTTTAATTCATTTTTTATTAAGTTTTTAAATTTTAATAATTAATGTCGAAATAGCTAGGTACATAAAGTCGGTTTACGATAACTATGAAATGACGTCACACTTAGTTAATTTAAGTACCAACGTTATGATATGTTTTAATCAACATCAATCCATAACTCAGTTAGTACATTTATTTATTTAATGTTGGTACATTTTTTCAATGCTGCCGGTTTGCAATTGGATTGTTCAATCATTATTTGTCAGGTTGACATTTAGGTGTTTAGAAGTTGTTCGATATAACCTAACTTTTTTTGACAGTTTACGAATTGGCAACAAGGTGAATTTTTCAACTGTGACGTCATTTCATAGTTACGGTAAATGGACTTTAGAAACATTTTTCCACGATTCAATCACTGAAAGGTTTTACGAATATCGGGAACAGAAATATCAGAGAAAAATGAAAATTAATTTGAGATGAATTTTTACACATTTCAGAATGTCATAAGTATCTACGCATATCGACAAAAAACCATTACAATGGTTTTTTGTCGATATGTTTTTTGTCGAGCCTGAATGTAATGATTACATTCAGGCTCGTAACTAAAGCAAAGGTGGCTAAGGCAAAGGTGTAACAAATACTTAATCAGTCCGTAGACTTTCAGGACATGAAAATAACCAATAACATCTTAATAAAAGCTGCACAAGATTGGCTTTTGAAATGAATCGAAGACCTAACAGCTCTTATTTTCTCTAAAACCAACACCAAAAAACAATAGTCAAGATCCTGTGACCATTTTAGGAGTCACCATTGGTGTTAACCTAAGCTGGGAAAGACATGTGGAGGCTACCGCAGTTAAATTATGTAAAGGCATCTTTTGCATAAGAAACTTAAGATCTAATGTACTCAGACATGTTCTAGTAACTGCTTATCATGCCCTGTTTGAGTCGCGCATGACATATGCTCTGCTGGTTTGGGGACACTCTACACTTATCCAGCGAATTTTTCGCCTACAACGACGAGTTATTAGAGATTTGTAGTATAGACAAGATTGCCGACAGCATTTTACAATTTTGGGACTATTGACATTACCGTCACTATATATATTGTACTGCTTGATACATATGCTCATAAACAAAGATAATTTCACATGCCACGAACACATTCATAACTATGGAACAAGAAGTAAACACCTAATAAGGCCATCATTTATTAGAGTCAATAGTGCAAGATACTCTATTAACTACTTTTGTATTCAGTTCTATAATATCTTACCTGAAACCATTAAATGTTTGCCACTTAATGCCTTTCGAAAAAGATTAAAATCTTTTCTTAAGAATAAAGCATTCTATAGCTATGAAGAATTCCTTACAGATGATATGAATATGCTTTTAAATCCATATGTATTCTAACTTGTTTTTGATTTCATTTTATTTATCTCTGTTGTAACTATTTGTAAATTTGTCAAAATTATAATGTTGTTGTCCTAGTATTTTATTTTTATTACTGTGACTTTAAATTAATATTTTAATCTGTTAATGATGTAAGTATAGAACATCTGGTAAACAATTAAGTATTAATATTCCTACGATTTCATCTGGTCTGTATGTGAACGAGCATTTGACAAATAAAAACAAACTTTTACTAAATAAGGCGAAATTGTTTGGTAGTGAGAATAATATTGAGTACATTTGGGTTCAGAATTGTAAAGGCCTTATCACACTAGAGTTATTATTCAAGTCTAAACTTGGAAAATTAAAGTCTTTGCATTCGAATCGAAGTCTTGTGCGTGTGATAGTATGAAGAAAAAACCTAGGTTTTGAAGACCAGACAAATGAAACCGGATACAATTTCTCGGTCTCTTTACCCAGATCTTACAGCTGACGCGTCTTTGTTTTAAAATAACCTTTCAAAATATAGCTGTCAACTGTCATAATTTCACGACGTGCGCATGGGTAAACAAACAATTTCCAAGTCTTAACTAATATTCAAATACCGTGTGATATGTCAAGACCTGAAGACTTGGATAGCGTTCTAGTGTGATACGCCTTTAAGAATCTGGCGCGTAAAAATTCAAACTCGCGAATTTTTCAAATATATACCGAAGAGTGTTTAGCCAAATTAAATTAAATTAAAACCTCTTATTTTTCTCTCTATTAACTGTCTCGTTGCACTACCATTAGATTTCATAATATATTGATTATATGTTAGATGTGAACTCACTGAAAATATATTACCAAAATGTTCGTGGATTACGCACAAAAGGTGCTAATTTTTTCCAAGCTTCTTCTATACCTGATTACCACATTATTTGTCTTACTGAAACTTGGTTGAATGGTAATATTGGTAGTCATGAACTATTTAGTAATAATTTCCAAGTGTTTAGGCGAGATAGGGATAGGCATACTTCCCATAAGTCAGACGGCGGAGGCTCTCTTATTGCAATGAGCTTATTTTTACAAGTTGTTGAGCGGCCTGACTGGCAAACTAACGCTTTGGAAGAAGTATGGATATCCATTGCTCTGCCTAATGGTAAAAATAAAATTCATATATGTTGTGTCTACATATCGGACTATACTGATATCTGTAAACTTAATGTATTCACTGAAAATGTAACCAAAATTATCAATGACAATCTCCAGGATTCTGTTATTATAGTAGGTGATTTTAATTTAGCTAATATTGTATGGTCACGTGACGAATACTTTAACTTTCTCACGCCTTCATTACCCTCTGACAAAAAATTATCACTTTTTCTCGACTGTTTTTTACTCAATAATTTGAAACAGTTTAATAATAACGTAAATATAAATAACAGAATACTTGATTTAGTATTGTGTAACGTTGATAGAGTTATAGTTGATACCTGTGATTTACCAATGCTTAATGAAGATTCCCATCATAAATCTGTCGAATTCTTGTACAAATTAGAAAATCATAATAATAATTCATAATTCATATTTTAAACTTTTCACATAATAAACAGTTGTTTCGATACCTACCTGTCACAAGTAGTTTCCTTACCTTATCATATGTCTGTGACGTCGATCTGTCTACCAGTATAGGACAGACCGTTCGGCTAGACAATGATTAACCGTTCCTGTCCGTTCCAAACATTTTAATGTGGAAATACATTATTTTATACAATTGACAATAATATTGGGTAAGCTATCTTTGTTAAGAACACTTCCTTTTGTTGCTAATTATGACTGTATTAAAGAATATTGTTTGTCCATTTAGTTTTAATTTAAATGTTTTTCAGTCTACGTGTTTAGCACATATATTATTAACCGTACGTAATACAAAATGGAGTTCGCGCCATCCTGGTTTTGTTTTTCATATTTTGGTTTCATTGTTAGTTTTCTAGTTATTTCATTTTACTTTTACATTTCTTCATCACAAATATTCTTTAATACAAGACTAATAATTTTGATTTTGTTATATTTCAATGTGGATCCTTATTTTTAGACTGAGGATGATTGGATTACCAATCGAAACGTCTCGATAAAAATTGTTTTAATATATATATGACGAGTATGACATAAGAATTTTATTTAATACCCATATTAATTTCGTCAAGAACTTTCTTTCGATTATATATATATATATATATATATATATATATATATATATATATATATATATATATATATATTCTTTATATTTAGTTAGGTATATCTATTATGTAACTTACAAATGTTATAGCAAAACTATAATAATAATAATAATATATTTGCGTACGACACGCGCGCAATCACGTAAAGAGCTTCGATTCAGCTTCCTTTTTTTTACCGATAAAAATATTTCAGATGGCGCAACCTAGATACTTGATGCTTAGTATGACCCTGCTTATTTTTTTTTTTTTCAAAATTAACATTTATCACGCTTTAGTAGAGTAAATTATAGTATAGTATTCGCGACTGAAACTAACGTTGGCGGCGCTGCGTACAACTGCTGAGGCGGACGAGAAGCGTATATTTCAGAAGTTTTTTCTTAATATTTATCTGTTCAAACAATATTTCGGCAAAAAAGCACTGTATTTAAGTCACTATATTTTAAAATACTTCTTAATTCACATAAACTGCAGCACAACACGCTACAAATATTATCCAAATAAACGCTTCTCTTTAATTTACCCAGTCACCAACAGAGGTCTCACTGTTATTTGCAGTCGCGAATAGTAGCAACAATTTCGAATTACAGTAGAACCGTTATTTATCGAACTTCCGTGTATCGAAAGTATTCTATATTTCGAAGTTCTAGTTAGTTCCCATGATTCTTACAGAGAAAACTGTTTCTGTATATCGAAAAAATGTCTATATATCGATTTTTTTGTATTTTTTTTTTCACATTTTATTTTTTATATACATTTTATTTACATACATAGTTAATCATAAATAGCTGGTTGATAGAACAAGTTACGTGTTTTAAATCGATTTATAATTAGCTCAAAATAAAATGATACGTTTTTGTGTGTAGTTTTAACACGAGTTTGTCATAACTCGAGTAAAGGTACAGATGAAGGTCAGTAATTAGTAAATTTCTTTTAGATATATGTATTTCAAATGGCAAACGACTAAAGTATTTAGAGGAAGATATTCATGCAAAAAGCATGGAGGCTGCATAGAGGCTGTTAAATGGGCAGGCCCATTAGATTAGCGAGTAACCGTTTTATAGTTCCAAAAATAACCTTGCTTTATAAATTTAGGGGAATTTATATCATTGAGAGGAGAATAGATCCTCCAACATTTTTTACCAAAGACGAAGAATCTCTGTTCTATCCCTACTATCTTGGTCTAAGAATCAACTCGAATGAAGTGAAAACCTCCATTGGAAATGGCCAAAAATGGAAAATATCCTTTGGTATAAAAAATATGCTGTTGTTGAATTGATATCCAAACCAACATTAATTAAACGTAATAAATATATTGTTCTTGAAATGAAAAATATATATAATGACTAATTTTCTATTTATAACGAAAATTATATAATTTATAATTTGATAATTTTTCTATTTTTATATATTTACCTGTTTGCTCGTATATTTAATATGTACTGAATAATTATTAATTAATGAAAATATATTTGGTCAACAATAGAATAGTACATTTGTTACTTTAAAAAAAATTCCAGGTTGTTTTCTTAATTTTTTAAACCATTTCTACTTAGGTCAGTAATTGGGACGTTAGCGGGTCAGTAATAGACACATCGAGTTTTCCAAGTGTCAGTAACAAGTTCATTATACATTTAGAAGAATTATATATATACAAAAAAAAATTAAATTTCCTACATCTCCGTTAGTAATAATATAGGAATTTTTGGACACAAGACGTTACACAGAGTCCATTGGTTTTTTATTTGCCTAAAATGACAACAACTTATTATATTTATATATGTTTTATATTTATATGAAGTTCAAAAATTCTTAAGGGGTCAGTGATTAGGACATTTACTTTATTCGTTATATTGACGAGACTGTGTTTCTTTTTTATTTTTATTTTTATTTACATTATATTATTATCATTATCATTACATAAAGGCTAGGTAAATTTGTACAATTTTTGTTTTAAAAAATAAATATTTTCTAAAACATGATAGTATACTACAGATTTGATTAGGTTATACATATTTATATTTTGTCGTATAAGTTTATGTTTTCGAGGTAGTCCGATATGTTTGAAAGTTTTGATTTTTTTGCTGAGGGCTTCTTTTATATGTGATGGTATTTGGTATGTCTGTCGTGCGGTAGTATATTTTACAGTCTATAATAACGTGTTTTACTCTCAGTGGTGTCTGGCAAGTTTCACACTGTGGTCTGTTTCCTTTTTGGAAAATACGTCCGTGTGTCAGTCGCCAATGTCCGATTCTAAGTCTGGTAATGATTATTTGGTCCTGTCTTTTGTTTAATGACTCCCAGGTCTTCGTTTGTTCTTTTATTTGTTTAAGTTTGCTGTTCGTCGTTTGGGTCCATTCATTTTGCCAGATGTCTTGGTTTTTAATTGTTATTTGGTTCTTGAAGTCTTTGGTTTCTGTACTGATTTGGATGGTAGTCTTATTTGTGGCTTCCTTGGCTATTTTATCGGACGATTTGTTGCTTATGATTCCAACATGGGTCGGTGTCCATATAATTTTGGTGTTTATATTTTTTTCTTCATGGGCCGTATGGATGTGTTATTATATTTTGATAAGCCGTTTGTTTTTCAGGAACATCTGCTGGAGACTTCGAATCAAACTCAGCGAGTCGGTGCATATAAGATATGTTGTGTCTGTCTGTCCATTTGTTTTTATATACTCGGCCGCTTTCAGGATACTGTAGGTTTCTGCCGTGAAAATGAAAATCACTACAGCTGCTCCTGTTCTTCCTGACATTTTTGAACTGTCTGTATAAATGTGGCAGGCATTAGATATTTTGTCTACGATATCTCTCTAGCAGTTCCTGTATATTTCGTCTGGTATTGTCGTTTTGTCGTTTTGTCGTATTTTGTCAACTCGGTGTTGATGATGGTAGATGGTCCAGGGTGGTATACCGCCATATTGCATTTTGCTTAAGGAAGGCTAGTACGAGACTGTATATGGCATTCAATTGTATTTACAGTTATTTCCCAATTTAGCTTAAACCACAAGATAGCGTAAACGTGTTTGACGAAGAACGATATGCCGACTGAAATTGTGACCAATAACTCCGGCTGTAAGTGTCCGATTCTTAAAACCAAATTTCCACAGGTAATTATGAATATTTTAATTACGCAAAAGGTTTATATTTGTGTCATTTACATACCCTAACAACTTGATACTTCAGAGAACTACAGCGATCTTTCTAGTTTTCAAGAAGGCCGATTGCGAAGTACGATGAATTAGATATATGTATTGAATATGATAATTTGTTTAATTTTTATTTTGTGTTAATATTTATTATATTTGTGTTAAGAATCATATGTTACATTAAAAAGTATATTTTTTCACCAGTTATATTTTATTAAATTGGTATAGTTCAAATTAGACACTAAGAACGAAGAAACCATTAGTTACAGTTCGGGACGAAAACGAAATATACCATATTCCTCTGAAACCGATTTGAGCCAAAATAAAACCGGTCAAAACCTGTTTTACTATGTAATGTTATTAACAATTGAAAAATTAAATTGTTTTTATACATATGATTGAAATTTCTAGAAATCAAGAAATATAAATTGGTAAAAAAATGAAAAGATGTATTACTGTTATCGTGCGTTAGGCTAGTAAATGGGCTAATAGATAGCTTGCTAGTGACAAAAATACCTACTATCCTAATGTCAATGCTTGAGTTTGAACTAGATCTAGTACTGACGCTAGTA
Source organism: Liopterus haemorrhoidalis (assembly GCA_963971575.1). Lineage (NCBI taxonomy): Eukaryota > Metazoa > Arthropoda > Insecta > Coleoptera > Dytiscidae > Liopterus > Liopterus haemorrhoidalis. The sequence continues at coordinate 179,633,775 of OZ020611.1, forward strand.
GTGGGATAGGATAGTGGTTTCGCAACTGGGATAGTTGATATTTTACTTTCCTATCCCCACCACCATAATTTTCATTGTATGGTGTTCTCTCTCCATTTCTATAGTTAAGTAAATTAAATAGCCTTATTTACTTTTGCAGAATCTACTCCTTATGTGTAAAGATAATATATAATTTGAAATCATGAGAAAATAGTAACCGCCAACACGAAAATAAAATTACCCTATTAGATACCGAAAATCCTACCCAAAAGGGCTCGTACGCATTCGGTGGACTCACCCTGACCCCTTATGGTACATTTTGTTCGTTTCAACCTCAACCTCAAATAAAAAACAAAGATTACAAAATATCAAAAATCGCTATTTCTCAAGAAATTAAAAACAATCCGTGTGAGGTACGGAACTTTAAGGAAAAAGTGATCAGTGACTTTCGGTCGCCCCGTCCTCTGCCTCTTAGATTAAAAATTGCTCATTTCATGCCCCACTGTGAACAGGGCAAAATTATTAAAAAATAAATTAGTGAAAAGCCATTTTCCCGTGCCCCCAATAAAATTAAATTTGGATTAAATACTATAGAAACACGGTTCGCTACATAAGCCGTTTAGTTTGCGAGAATCCATTGGGATGAAAAAAACTGATAAAATCTAAATCGCGAAATCCAGGGAAAATTAAACAACCCCTAAATGGTAGAAAAAATCGTAAAAAATGTGGTTAGCCACCTTCATCGGACCCTATCCCATCCATGAGGGTAGATTTGCTGCTTCCTCTAAAAAGTGGATATATGGTAAAATCCGCATCTCCTACAAAATTCAAAACTACCCCAAAGTGGAACAGAAAATCGGCACAAAAGTATACTGCGGCCTTCGATGTCTTTTCTTCTATACCTGAACATAGATTTAAAACTAAAAACTTGCAATTTTTCAGAATTTAAAATCATCTCTATGCGGTAGGGAAAATTCGGAAAAATAAAGGCCATCCATCTTTTAAAGGGGCGTCCCCTACCCCTGAGGGTAAAATTTCTTTGCTTCATCCCGTAATGAGATCGGGGCAAAATTATAATAAAAGAAAATAATAAAAAAACAATTTTGCCGTCGGGAGATAATAAAAATTAAAATGCCTAAGCACTGAAAAAGCGGATTCACTAACTACGCTGTTCGGTTTGTTCGGTTTGTAGGTGCATACTTTACATGTATGCACCTACTATCTTGGTTTTGCGACAGTATAGTTAACGGGACAGTACAGTACCGTTGTATGTAAACATCTACTACCGTAGTTAAGGCATAGTATAATGAATGGTCTAGCTACTAGATCTAGCAGTGTTGCCAACCGTACGATAATTATCGTACACATACGATAATTTGACTCTCTGTACGATGTACGATACAGTTTTTATTATCGTACGTAAAATACGATAATTTTGACTACTGTACGATAATTGGTACGATAATATTTTATCTGGAATTAAAGATATTTGAAAATGCTTAATTTGCCGTGTTCTACGTCTACGGAATGTGGTTCTAAAAAGCAGCGCAACTGATGAGGTTCATAGGAAAGAGTTTGTACCTTACTAAGTAAGGTACGTAGGTTGCATCTTACCACGTACATGTTTTGCATTTCATTTAACGGGGATTCCCAAGATGACTGCTTGCGTACCTACTACATTAATGAAGAATGAAGAGCAATGCCTCATTCAAAAATTGAAAAATTGAATTAACTTATGTCTTCCACATTCAATTGCGCAATGTGAAAGAGTATGTAGCAAAATTATTTTACACAGTTAACGGCGTTGTTTTATCCAGTCAGCATGTGAAGAAACATGGTTCTTGTCAAAATTTCAAACCGGGAAAAGATATTTTTGAGAAACCAAATAGCAATATGTATAAATTTAAAAACGTGATGAAAAATTAAAATGATGATTTTTAATGAAGTATTTAATGTAGAGTAAATATATTATATATAAAATCACAAATTTTCATTATTGATGTTACTTATTGAATAATATTGTACGTATCGTCATTTAATTATAATTTTGAAGTACATAGTACAGGCTATTTCAAACGTTTAGGCGGTACTGGGCTTTGAAATCTAGTAATTTATATCTATTAATTCGGACTTTTGGTAATTTTTTAAAGCTTGGGAAATCATACTCACATTGCAAATTCTAGATTAAATTGATTGTCATTATAAAATGTCATTTTCATTGCATTTTAATTTTTGTCATTCTTAATAAAAATTTCCAATTTTTTAATTTTTTTTTTGCTTCTAAATATGTAAATATGGATGCAAATTTTTAATAAATGTCATTCGTTTCCATGGTTTCACTGTTGGAATTTAAAATTATCACATACCAAACGTGAAACATGAAATAACCCAAGTAAAGTCCATTTTCGTGACAACCTAAAAAAACGAAATTCCCATTTAGTTCCTCCTAAACGTTGAGAATCGCCTGTAGATTATTAGTGTACGTATTTCCTTTCAATAATAAATTATAATAAAAATGTATTGATAAGTGAATAAAAATGAAATTTTCAAAATTTTATTTCTTTACTATCCCGTCTCGCGGGTGTACGATAATTTTTATGAAAATACGATAATTTTCGCTACAGCGTACGATTATTTCATTATACGGAGTTGGCAACACTGAGACCTAGTAACTATCCCATTTACTTGCCTAATGTTAACCCGGTATTAGTGTAGAAGTTACCAAATAGTATAGTTATAACATATCAGGGCAAATTTTTAGCGATTAATTTTTAACTCATAATAATTTAATAATAATTTTTAATTTAGAAAATACATAAAGTGTAAGGAATGTTTGAACTCAAAAATGTCCCTTTGTTAGATTGCCAGATAAAAAGATAAAATGGGTATTTGTTAAAAAATCCTTATTCTTTATTATATAAATCTGTAAACTGAAGAACGTTCAGTTAAACTGGTATTAAATATCAATTTCGTTTTCGTTCTTTAATAAAAAACAAAACGTCGTTGTTTCCGTTCCCTCAAAAATTTCGGTTAATATCGTTTCGCTTCGTTCTCAGTCCCTGGTTGAATCCTATTGGTATATTAAGATGATTCTTGAGTGACGTCCCAGTGATAGTTGAAAACACAAGTTATAATTTGGTGCAGATACAAATGAGAAGTCCAGACGTCAAAGGAGTGAAGTTAGTTTGCAGGAGTGGTGAAGGTAAAGTTGGTGATTGTAGCGAGAGCAGTTGTCAGAGCTGTTGTTCCCTTGCTATTGTTACTCTTATCTGCATCTCCCATGTCGAATTGGACGAAAATTACTAAGTATGTCGTTACAGCTCCGATTATCTGAAACACACAATTATCTATTAGTAATTGTAGGGTTTCATAAACTGTCGCCGGAGGGATTACAAGCTTATGAATAAGGAGTGGATTCCGAAACACAGCAGTACCAATCTTTATCTGATAAAAACTACTGTAAAATAGTGAATCTTTAGATTTTTAAATAAAACAACTGAATAACTAATGATTTAACTGATTTTAGCCATGGAAAACGCTAGAAAAATTGAGAATCAGATAGTCAGGTAGGCTGTGGAATAAAAAAGTTGTACTATCTTTTTATGTAGTTATTTACCCATCATTTGAGGTTAAGTTGTAATAGTTAGGTTAGTTAGAACTCAGTTGATTAATTTTGTAAAATATCGTTGCCAGTCAAGATATGGAATCAACCAGAGAGCATTTTCGAAACATAATTTACTATGATTTTAAAAAAATTGTGAGTTTTAAGAAAGTTTAGATTAAGGTTTAGTGAACAATCTCATTCTTTGGAAGCAATAGGCTACAATATACCACTGGCTTAAAGAATATGAATGAGTCAGGAATTCTGTTCAACACCAAAAAGAGGAGAAGGATATTCTCCTACAGCTGTTACCGATAAAAACATTGCTGTTGTTAAGAAGATAATTGTAAAAGACAATAAAGCCACTTATACGGTAAGACCATAAACTTAAGATTGAATTCTCAGCTATTAACAGAATCATGCACGAGTACCTGCATTTAAAAAAAGTTGTCAGTCGATTTGTGCCACATCAGCTTTCCAATTTCCAAAAATCAAGAAGCCTGTAAGAATTGGCCATGAAACTTTAAAACTCTTACCAAATTTATATAATTTATTTCGATTAACCTGCATATCAAGAGAGTCATGTATGGACTCATGAAGATAGGAATAAACAAGAAGCAGCGAGTCATGAAAAAAGTAATGTATGCAGTATTCTTTAGAGGTACGGACCTAGTAAAAGCAATTTAGCTGGATGAACAGAAGACAGTTACAGCTAAATGGTACACCGAAAAAGGTTTGCCTGAAGTGCTCAGTAGATATCCAGAAAAAAGGATTATGTTACTTTGAAAGGATAATCATGATTGATAATGCGTTTTTCCATAGTGCAGCTTCAATACACAGTTTTTGGTGAAAAAAAAAAAAAAAAGTATATAAATAAATAAATGAAACTAATAGAACACCCGCCATATTTTTTGGGTTTTAAAAAAATACGGGGTAGAAAGTAATCGTCTGAGGAATAGTTTGATTTGACAAGTTGCATACCTATTTGCGGCACCCGTAAGTAAGAAATTAATTCGTTATATTTTATTTCAATTATGAATTTTTGTAATTCGCAATAAATCACATTTTTGAAATATTTTTAGGCTGTGTATTTTTTTCTAAATAAAACTCTTGGGACACATAAGTCACATTTAATTACTTCGTAGTTACAAAAATTTGAGAGACACTTAACATGTAATTATGTCTCTTAAGAGGATCCTACACTGAAAACGCAAGGATATCAATGTATTTGTAAACAATTCGTAAAGGGTCACGAATTTAGAAAAAATAATTCAACAAATAATATATGATCTTTACATACATTTTTATTAGATTTTGATTGATTGAATAGCATAAGTAAAATCTGTTTAATAATTAAATATGTTATAAAATCGTTTTTGCAGTTTTTACACATACTATCAAAACCAAACAAAAATATATGTAAAGGTCAAACCTTATTTGTTGATTCTGTTGTATTATTTTTTCTATATCGTAACTCTTCATGAATTATTTACAAATACAGTAATTTCCTTGCGTGTACAGTGCAGGATTCTCTTAAGTATATCGTTGTTTAAGAACTAAAGTTATATATTGAAACTAATTACAAAAGAATGTATTGAAAGGGTTAAGTAGCGCAAATTATGTAGGAAAATGTGCAAAAAAAAACAATAGTTTTTATTATTTAACTATATGGTATATTTTATAACAAGGGGTTACACCTGAAACTCACATTCTGAACTTTGGTACGGAGGTGCTTCCTCGTGGTAAGACTGGCAAGCATACTAATTGAGATGGAAATTAAACTTAAAATTGAGCGAAAATTAGTTCAAAACCCTACTACTGAACTCGATTAAAGACAATAGTAGTTCAACAGTAAACTTAGAGCTTAAAATTTCTCAAAATATCATCAAAAATGATTTGTAGAACGACTCGAAAACGAAAAATGTGAAGAAAAGTTTTACTGAAAAAGAAATATTATGGCCGATATTCTTGAAATTCGATACCTTCAACTAGTTATCAAGCTATGGCTCACCTTTTGAGGGATAGAAATTCTTCAGTTGAGCAATGCCGTCGTAAATCTTTAATGCACAAAAAAATTTCGTTATAGAAAACTGAATCTATTCCCATGGTCTACGCTCACAACTTAAGGGAAGCTCAAAATATTTGAGGATCTAAATCGCAAACATTCGTCGATGAATGATTTTGATAACGTGCTTTCTTATGAGGAAATGTCTACTATAACAGGACCATATTCAAACATTTTTCAAGTCGTGACAACTAAATTGGGAAGTTCTGGGTCAAAGTATCTGATAGTATCTATGAATTTCTTGCTCCAAGAAATGAAGAACAATGATTGGACGTATTGCCAGAAGAATAAATACGAACTATTGAAGAAATGGAATTCTTCTTTGACCTAAAAAGGGAAGTCAAGATCAGTGTTGAATCCAGAAGGGGTAGTTTAAGACCCCCCCGATTAGCAAAAATACCTCCGGCGAAATATTTTACCTATAATACCTACTTAATATATTTCACTCCGTGCACATGTAGTTTCCCCCCCAGCTATTCCAATTTGCCCTCGCTCCGGAGAAAATCGTCTGGATTCAACACTGGTTCAGATTGTAGTAAATGACCTTAGAAAGGAGCTCATCGGTTATATTTGGAAGTAACACACATAAATTTCGCCTCAACAACTATGCAAGCGTGTATACAGCAGAGATCTACAGCATACTTAAAGCAT